>OX365962.1:17814874-18414874 GCA_947247005.1 Spisula solida | reverse complement strand
TGTTTTAGACTTACAATTTTACATGGGAAGTAAGTGCAAAGTACACTTTTTCTGTGGACCAAAAATTCTGTTTTAATTTATGAGAGTTGGTAAGGATGATTTATGAAGATATACCAATTTTTAGTCTAACTGGCATCGCACTTTTTAAGACATTTAAGGTTTATGGGGGTCCAGCCTAGTCGCTAACGGACTATACATACATGCAGAAAAGGCTATATAAATATGGTATGATAATAAATGACAATATTTGGTTCGTTATTTAGTCCTAATGTTGTTTTAGTAAACCTTATTGAACTGAAACTCTTGAATGAGTTTAATGTGGTCATATAATACATGCTGACATCACTAAAGGCTACAAATTCAAGACGAAATGTGTCAACATTGGATGAAAAAAAGGCGTAAGTATTTTATTTCTTTACCGGTTTATATGATATACGCGAGTCTAAGGGGAAATGTGTGTTTTCCATTACATGTATAGGTGCTGGAAAACGGCCAAGCTACTGAAAAATATCAGATACTTTTTCCCGTAGACGGGCGTTGTTTCATAGAAACCGATGAATAAATAATCTTTGATTTGTAGCCTTTAGTGGTATGCTACATTGTACAATGCAACTACTGGCCTTAATAGTGATAAAGTGCAATATTCATAATAATAATAATATGGAGAAGTTCAGGGTTGTACAATGTTACCGATTTGTAATATTCAACAAGATTATATTAAGTCAGACAGGGAAGGCAGCACTCAACTTAACCAGCCGAGTACAGAAAACATTAAAAACACACAAAGCACAATACCCAACTGAAAACACGGCATCCCGTCCCGAAAATCTGCCGCCTCAGTCAGTCAAACTAAAACGGAACGAGAGCCAGATGACGAGGAAAGTAACAACTGGACATTACACATCACAAGGACAATCCACAACATATATATAGTGTACATGCAATTTTGAAAGATACGAGGTAGACTTGTGATGAACAACGAGATTGCAGAATGGCACATACAAAATAAACAAAGTTCAACAAAAAGGCACAATGGCGAAATATGTTTGTAATTTTGTATTTTTACTATAAAGTGGACAATACATACATAGAGGAAGGTTGACTTAAGGGCTTCCGACTTGGTACGGACAGCGACAAATGTCACTGGGGACTTAAACGTTTTACAGTGCACCATTGAAACCTCACACTTAACTCAAAAACGTGGATGTAGTGCAAATGCTTCATTCCTGCATTGCAATCTTTACATCTATGTTTCGTTTGTTTCTTTTGAAGATGTCGACTTCATTGTATTATGTACATATATGGAAATGTTACAGATTGAGTCATTGACGCAAAACGGTTTAAAACTGGTAAGTTGAATAATTTTAAATTTGTCCTCGAAAAAACCACAAATCACGATTTTAAACATAATACTATAGTATTCAATTGTCCAACACAATACATAGTGGATATTTATATCCTTGATTTACCAGACAAACGCACTTGTTTGAGGGATAAATAAACATGAGGAAATATTCGATAAAATACTGATAGCACGCGGCGGAAGGTGTAGGCTTCACCACGTGACTGCGCATGCGTCATATCAAAGTCGGGAAATTCCTGACTTTCCACCACATCTATATCCTCATAGCATAATACAAAATCTGCGTAAAGGTCAGAGGTTGGTTCCCTCTTTTTGGCTAATGGATATTACGGGCCCACGGTCGTGTACAGGTTTTGGGGCCCGCTGGCCCCCTTTAAAGAGGGCTTTGAACGTATTTTTCCAAAACTAAAATTACCGGTCATACCCGCCATTGCGGTAAGATTCACAGCGGAATTGCATTAACATTTAGCGCCAAAAAGTTTTTATTTTTCTATAGAAGGTATATAAGGCTAGACAAAGGGGTCAGGATCAGTGATCTAAAGGGGCCCAAAAGTAGGCATAACAAGCCAAAAAAAAGCAATCATTTCCGGTGACCTTTAGTCGAAATGTTGACAATTTTTCCTACTTTTACTTTGGGGCAGGTGTGTAGCATCCCGATGTATTCTACTTTGAAAAGTGCTGCAAGTCAATAGTTTCAATTCCAGGCCGCGTTATCATGCCAAACAGGAATCAAAATTATACCAGAAATTCCAATGCTAACCTCGGGGCAATGGGTAGCATCTGAAACATGAGGTGTTGAGAGTGATTAAAAATAGTTGGAAAAACACCACACTCGACCTTAAATAACTTTGTATAAACAAATTGTTAATTCATAGCTTTAAAATTATACTTTCATATACTTTTCAAATCGACACAAATTATATTTCGTGAATGTATTCTAAAAGGAAATATGTGCAGGACTACATCATCTATTTTTAAAATTGACACCAATATTTCGTGAATGTATTCTAAAAGGCAATCTGGCAGGACTACATCATCTATATTTAAAATCGACTCCAATATTTCGTGTATGTATTCTAAAAGGCAATATGTGCAGGACTACATCATCTATATTTAAAATTGACATCAATATTTCGTGTATGTATGCTAAAAGGCAATATGTGCAGGACTACATCGCCTTTTTTAATAATTGACACCAATATTTCGTGAATGTATTCTAAAAGGCAATCGACGCAGGACTACATCATCTATATTTCAAATTGACATGTAATGAATGTATTCTAAAAGGCATTCCGTGCAGGACATTATCATTTATATTTAAAATTGACTCCAATATTTCGTGAATGTATTCTAAAAGGCAATCTGTGCAGGACTGCATCACCTTTTTTTAAAAATTGACACCAATATTTGGTGAATGTATTCTAAAAGGCATTCCGTGCAGGACATTATCATTTATATTTAAAATTGACTCCAGTATTTCGTGAATATATTCTAAAAGGCAAGATGTGCAGGACTACATCATCTATATTTAAAATTGACACCAATATTTCATGAATGTGTACTAAAAGGCAAGCTGTGCAGGACTACATCATCTACATTTCAAATTGACTCCAATATTTTGTGAATGTGTACTAAAAGGCAAGCTGTACAGGACTACATGACTTAATTGTTTAAACGTCAAACATACACTCGTCAGAATGACATACACTATCAACCAATACTTCCTTATTTAAACAATTATAACCATGTTAATTGTTAAACTATACCGAGACAAGCCACACAATAACATACTTATGAATCCTGGATGATGTTGCAAATAGTTTCATCGTGATTGTAAGTTTGTGATGTAATAATTGAAATTTGCACGAAGTGACTGGTTTAATCACCGGTACGCCCTTCATGGCTTTCCGGAAGTTGGACATTCCACTGAAACTATGGATACAATGGTCGTGTCAGGTGACGATGAAATATTCAATGTCACAGTGACGATTGTGTTTGCGGTTTGGACACACCATGTGGTAGGTGATGTAATATTTTGCTAAGAACGCAAGTAAAAATATGTAAACACTAAATTACTATCCACGCAACGTTAAACTTTTCAACAAAAAGTCACAATTTTTGCTCGAAACCGAATCAACTGTCAGGATAGCAGTTGAGTGGGTTTTAGGCAGAAATGTGGCATTTTGCGCACACACTATAAGTGGTATAGGTGTCACTAAGTATTGTAGCTTTACCATTCATATTATCTGACCCGCGTCAAACCTGAAACTATCCTTACACAATGAGCGCCTACCAGGGGAGATTATCCCGCCTACCAGGTGAGATGACCCCGCCTATCAGGTGAGATGACCCCGCCTACCAGGTGAGATGACCCCGCCGATCAGGTGAGATGACCCCGCCTACCAGGTGAGATGACCCCGCCTACTAGGTGAGATGATACCGCCTACCAGGTGGAAATGACCCCGCCTATCAGGTGTGATGACCCCGCCTACCAGGTGAGATGATACCGCCTACCACGGGGAGATGATACCGCCTACCAGGGGGAGATGATACCGCCTACCACGGGGAGATGATACCGCCTACCAGGGGGAGATGATACCGCCTACCACGGGGAGATGATACCGCCTACCAGGGGGAGATGATACCGCCTACCACGGGGAGATGATACCGCCAACAAGGGGGAGATGATACCGCCTACCACGGGGAGATGATACCGCCTACCAGGAGAGATGATACCGCCTACCACGGGGAGATGATACCGCCTACCACGGGGAGATGATACCGACTACCACGGGGACATGATACGCCTACCACGGGGAGATGATACCGCCTACCACGGGGAGATGATACCGCCTATCAGGGGGAGATGATTCCGCCTACCATGGAGAGATGATTCCGCCTACCAGGGAGAGATGATTCCGCCTACCATGGAGAGATGATTCCGCCTACCATGGAGAGATGATTCCGCCTACCAGGGGGAGATGATTCCGCCTACCAGGTGAGATGATTCCGCCTACCATGGAGAGATGATTCCGCCTACCAGGGGGAGATGATTCCGCCTACCAGGTGAGATGATTCCGCCTACCATGGAGAGATGATACCGCCTACCAGGGGGATATGATTCCGCCTACCAGGTGGATATGATATCGCCTACCAGGTGAGATGATTCCGCCTACCAGGTGGAGATGATACCGCCTACAAGGGGATATGATACCGCCTACCAGGTGAGATGATTCAGCCTACCATGGAGAGATGATTCCGCCTACCAGGGGGAGATGATACCGCCTACCAGGTGAGATGATTCCGCCTACCATGGAGGAATGATTCCGCCTACCAGGTGAGATGATTCCGCCTACCAGTTGGAGATGATACCGCCTACCAGGTGAGATGATTCCGCCTACCAGGTGAGATGATTCCACATACCATGGCGAGATGATTCCGCCTACCAGGTGAGAACATTCCGCCTATCAGGTGGATATCATTCCACCTACCAGGTGGAGATTATACCGCCTACCCGGGGGAGATGATACCACCTACCAGGGGGAGTTGATACCGCCTACCAGGGGGAGATGATACCACCTACCAGGGGGAGTTGATACCGCCTACAAGGGGGAGATGATACCACCTACCAGGGGGAGATGATACCACCTACCAGGGTGAGTTGAAACCGCCCACCAGGGGAGATGATGCCGCCTGCCAGGGGAGTTGATACCGCCTAACAGAGGGTGATGATTCCGCCTATCGGGGAGATGATACCACCTATCAGGGGGAGATGATACCGCCTACCAGGGGGATGATTACGCCTACCAGGGGAAGATGATTCCGCCTACCAGGGGGAGATGATTCCGCCTACAAGGGGAGATGATACCGCCTACCAGGGGGAGATGATTCCGCCTACCAGGCTTAGATGATTCCGCCTACCAGGCTTAGAAGATCCCGCCTACCAGGGGAGATGATTCCGCCTACTTGGGGAGATAATTCCGTGAGAAAGAGCTATACATATGTCAGCAGCATCATTTGTAACTATACTTTGGTAAATACGCCACGCACTCACAACCTGTTGTTCCGTAGTCAAATACCGTAACCACGTGACTACCAGATCGTAGTTAATTAGGTTAATATACTTTATATATCGCGGGGACGGATAACATCAGGCATGAGGTGTCGTGAGTGATTGGTATAAGTTGGGAAAACGTTTTCACAATCGATCTTAAATAACTTAATATAAACTAAACTCCTGCCACATCTTTGCCACCTATTTTAAAATACTAGAAAACCCATATGATATGACTAAACCCAACAGTATTGGAAATACTATTTACGGCAAACTGGAGGTCATCATTAAGACAGCTTCCTATATCGCTGTGACTCTGGTGACGGTATAGACGTGAACAAAATGAAGAAGACAAAGAATCCGCGGTCTTGTTTAAGAATCGTAGAATAAAGCACGGTCATGAGTTCGGATGCGCAGTAATATACGCATCCGAACAAGTGACTGTGCTTTATTATAAATAAACCACAGGTACATATGCATTATTTCGATTCTAACATAGCTTATATTCCACATTAAACAACACATCAGGACAAAGTCACCGCTGCAATATTTTTTCATCGGAAGGCTTTTAACTTATTTGCCGTAGCTGTGTTTTAAAGGCAATTCATGCACATCTTGGTTTCTTCTATGTTTATATAGCTGAAACCGCTGATTGTGTTATGACATCTTTTTACAAACATGTGTCACTGTACATTTCTTTAACAATGCCAGCGTCACAATACTAGACCAAAATTGAGAGCAATAAGACATCATATTAAGGTACAGACAATAACTCATATGACGTCATATGCAGACGACACCGACATATGGCTTACAAAGATGACACGTAAAACTTATTAATTGTGGTTGACCCATTAAAGCGACAGTCTCGGTGAATTTGTTAACTATTAGGATAGTTTGTGTTCGACTGAGATAGTCGTAGTGCGCGGTCATGTTCGGTTTTATCCCTGACTGAGACAGTCGTAGTGCGCGGCCATGTTCGGTTTTATCCCTGACTGAGACAGTCGTAGTGCGCGGCCATGTTCGGTTTTATCCCTGACTGAGACAGTCGTAGTGCGCGGCCATGTTCGGTTTTATCCCTGACTGAGACAGTCATAGTGCGCGGCCATGTTCGGTTTTATCCCTGACTGAGACAGTCGTAGTGCGCGGTCATGTTCGGTTTTATCCCTGACTAAGACAGTCGTAGTGCGCGGCCATGTTCGGTTTTATCCCTGACTGAGACAGTCGTAGTGCGCGGTCATGTTCGGTTTTATCCCTGGCAGTGACAGTCGTAGTGCGCGGCCATGTTCGGTTTTATCCCTGACTGAGACAGTCGTAGTGCGCGGCCATGTTCGGTTTTATCCCTGACTGAGACAGTCGTAGTGCCCGGTCATGTTCGGTTTTATCCCTGACTGAGACAGTCGTAGTGCGCGGCCATGTTCGGTTTTATCCCTGACTGAGACAGTCGTAGTGCGCGGCCATGTTCGGTTTTATCCCTGACTGAGACAGTCGTAGTGCGCGGCCATGTTCGGTTTTATCCATGGGTCTCCGGCTTCCAGGGAAGAGAGAGAAAATGTGTGAGATACGCGGAATCCGGTTACGCTGTCTTGGCTTCCTTGGTGTATAGCACACATGTACGTGAGACTAACTCTGGGTTTATAATTACATGGAGTTCATTTGCAGATGGTTGGGTAACGCTCAGAAACTTTTCTGAAATTTCTAGAGACCCGAGACGAGATAGATAACAGGGACTATAGCGGATTGGTAGACGAGAACGCTAACCACTAGGCCACCATTAAACACCTAGTACATGTAATTACAGTAGGAAGTTGAAGCTTTTGAGTTTCGTTTTTTTTCTTGTTCACTTTTATGTTTGTCAGTGTGTTTCAGTATGTTCCTTTTTGTGACTGTCATACTCCTACTGTTGATGTTTAGTGTTTCCTTCCCTGTACGATTTTCTGTTTTAATTTTTGTTTAATATATTGTCTCTTTTCGGACGATTCATTGAGAAAAATAATTCGAGTAGGTTACGTTGCCATTAAGAAAGGAGGTTGCGAAGATGAACCTCCGCTAATATGTGCGTGTATAAGTGTATACGTTTTTGATACATTTTGTTCGAAAAATACACATTGTATTTGATAATGCTTGTATGTGTATTCACGCTTTTAACGCCAGATGAACAAATACTTTTAAATGAATATAGACTGTCATTCAAAACCGACTTTAACGGCAACCGAAAAGTGGAAGCAAACCGTTAGTCTTCATGGATGTCTGGTGCCTCTTAACAAGTTAAATGTACTAGCTGTCTTAGTCTGGTTCCCGTTCCCCAATCTTACATTTCATTTTTTTTCTGCGTAGATTGTAAAGATTGGGAACCAGACTACTAGCTGTCTTTGCAACCATGTTTTGTAAAAGTGGGAATTGATCACAGGTGGTTTTAATACCATAGGTTTGTCTGTATATCTTTAAACTTATATAGTAAAGTAGGTTAACGGGGCATATAAGTGGGACAATAACCCGCGCGTATTTTATCAAAGCATAAAACATAATATTACGCTAATTTTCACATTTTAAGCATACTTTGTCTGAACTTAGAATTCACAATGAGAACACTTGTCGTTACATACGTTTACAATCTTAAGACAAATTTATACCACGTTTCTCATTTATTTCATACACAAATACAGTATAGCGGGGAGCGGTGGTCTAGATGTAGGGCGCGCGCTTTGGGATCAAGACGTCCCGGGTTAGATCACCGTCTGCGTCACTGCTTAATTTCTCTGATCAATAATAACCAACATGCTCCACTCGGCCATTATGTGAATTGGTAAAGGGGAGGGTGGTGTCTGTCAATGTTCGATATTCCTGGGCGCCGTAGATCGATGTTGGCTACACACACACCAGGAGAGAAATAGTTTCCCCAGGGAGACTCGAACGCAGGTTTGTGTATGTGGTAGCCCAATGACCAGGGCAGGGGAGTTTAAAATGTCAAAGGGTGGCTGAACGGCTAAACTGTTGACCTAACTAAAGTTGAAGAGGTTTATTTTTCTATAAATAAAGAGTAGTTTTTTAGACAGTTGTTCTTGTTTCTCAAAATATCGATTTTGTACTTACGACCTTCACATTCTAATTTAACAGCGAAAGCATTGTTCATTCTCTGATTGGATTTGAGTACGTGCAATGTTTGTGTACGTGCCTTTTTCGTGCACGTGCATTTTGGTGAATGGTTATAATATTTGTGTACGTGCCTTTTTTGTGCACGTGTATTTTGGTGAATGGTTATTATATTTGTGCACGTGCATTTTGGTGAATGGTAATAATATTTGTGTACGTGCATTTTGGTGAATGGTAATAATATTTGTGTACGTGCATTAATTCGGTGTATGTGGTTTGCTCGTGTATGTGTGTATTTGTATGTACGTGTATTTTTTGTGCACGTGCATTGTTTGAGTATGTGCAATGTGTTTGTACGTGTATTTCGTGTGCGCGTTGATTTGTGATCATGCTTTAGTTATGTGTACGTGGTATGTTCCTGAGTGTCTGCATAATTTATGTGTACGTGCTTTTTTGTCTACACGTGTACTTTCTTGAACATGCGTTTGTATGTACGTGCAATTTTTGTAATAGTTTGCCTGTTAGATCTAGCAATACTAAAAGGTGTGTCACATTTACTGGTGTATGATTGGCCATTATCAAAAGGTGTGTCGCATTTACTGACGTCTGATTGGCCATTATTAAAAGGTGTGTCACATTTACTGACGTCTGATTGGCCATTATTAAAAGGTGTGTCGCATTTACTGACGTCTGATTAGCCATTCAGTTATTTTGTAATTGAACTATACTCTTACTTACAAACATGTACGACAAGAAAAATGCATCACGCCCAAATAGACGATCACAAAATACATTGAATTGCATACACATGCTAACACAAATACCGTTAAATCACACATTTTCGTGGGTATTAGATTTCCTGGATTTTGGTATTTTCGTGGGGGCATATGTTAGTTGGTTACCTACCAAGGAAGATTACACTCATGTTCTGTATTTGTGAGATCAATTAATTTTGCGAGTACAATTAAAAAGCTTAATAACAAAAGTGCACGTCCTTTATGTTAACAAACATGTTCGTACAAATATGTCCTCACATACCGAGACTTGAGTTTTTCAGAAAATCATTGGCATACTCGGGTGCTAAATTGTGGAACTCACTTCCATATGATATAAAAGTATCTGAAAGTGTTAACACATTCAAAAGCAAATATCTAAAGTGGTGGTTCTCTGGTGGTCAACAAACCATTTCTTTCATTTGAAAGATCATTTAGGTCCTGGTCTTAGCTCCAACCGGTTGTGTCAATGCCTTACTGTATCCATTCCTTATATATGCATAACAGTACATTTTAAACTAAATTTGTTTTCAACCAAGTCATAATTTTGTTTTGTTATTGTTGTTATTGTTAATTGTTATCTTCTGTTATTACTGTACATATTATGTAAATGTGTTAATGAGGCTCACAGGGAAGACTGGGTATACCCAACTGTTGCCTCTTTACATAAGTCTTTATTATTATTATTATTACATACAAAATTCTGCAATTTCGTTATCCAGCACAAGGCTGCTTCGTATCTTTCAAAATTGCATGTACATTATATATGTGTTGTCGATTGTCCTTGTGGTGTGTGGTGTCCGGTTGTTGTTTTCTCGTCACATGGCCCTCGTTCCGTTTTGGTTTGACTGGCTTAGGCGGCAGAATTTTGGGACGGGTTGCCGTGTTTTTAGTGCTTTGTGTGTGTTTAGTGTTTTGTGTGCTCGGCTGGTTAAGTTGAGTGCTGCCTTCCCTGTCTGACTCAATACAATCTTGTTTTATGCGTATACCATACACACAATATCATCTAAATAAATGTACACGTAAAAAAGAATGCCGAGCATAGCCTTAATTTGCCGGTTATAAGGCAGGCATGTGAGTTCCTCCACCCGTATTTGAACTCGGGTTGTTAGATTAGACGTCAAGCGCGCTAACCATTGGGTTACGGAGGCACACGTGTATACCTAAGACGTACTGACTAAAATAATACACCTGCACACATGTACACGTGCAGAAAATACACACGTTCATGCACGCATGCATACAACAATAAACACATGTACAAATAGTGCACATATATACAAATACGTTCTAACTATAAAAACAGAAATTATTCGCGTTGAATTATTTCACTAAAATGTATACTTCTGAACTGATAAAACGGTATTAAAACACAGGATGCAGTTCTGTCCGACCTTTCCAACATTGACCCTCGCGAACTGCTTCAGAATAATAAATCGAGGGTATTTGTTAATTTTGGTGTAAGATCTAATTTTATTTCGCCGAGTGATCACAGAAAATCAATATGTTCAATAGTGGCGTAGGCATGAGTGAAACATTAATTTTCTGTGATCACGAGTTGAATAAATTTATCTTACACCAAAAATCTACAATTTTTCTGTTTATTATATGCCTCAATTCCTCTTAAACATGTTCCGTAATTGGCTTAATTGGAAAAATCATGTCGAAATTAGAACGTCACGACATGAGAATTATGACGTCGTGATGATGTAACGCATATTTTAAAGCCCGGTGCCGTTGACGTTACGTTGCTTTTTCTGCGTGATACTGGAACCAGCTTCTAAAACAGTGAAAATAACAAAGTGGTAATTAAAATTTTCACTGTTATTTTCACTGTTATTTTCACTGAAAAATCTCCATAATCCATTGAAAGCAAATAATAAATTCGGTTTTTAACTTTTTATTTTCACAAGACATATACATAGTATAACATTATAGTCTAGCATAAAAACGGTGATTTTGCCCATACGTTAATGTGGCGAAAACCATGAGTAAACATAAAGATTCACGCGAGAACGCGCTGTTAACGTCCAGTTTTACGTATGCTCATTCCAGGGCCTAACCGACGAAATTAAACGATTTTTAGCGTCTTATGAACTGCAATTCCCATTTTATTTGTAACTACTAATTAATTTTCAATAGGATTTAAATAATAAATTTAAACAAACCCGCATTATCCATGTTTTCTTGGTATTTGCCGATCCCGGAAGTCGACGCTCATAACAAAAACTGATATGACGTAACGTTTGTTTTCGCGACGTTACGTTTCTTTACGCGACGTCGTCACAAAATCTCCCGCCAAAATGTAATTATTTCGAAATACAACCAATAAATTGATGTTTTTTATACTATAATAGCGTTTACGCATGCTTTTTCGTGTTACAACATCTGCAGAGTTAGGGCTTGGGCACCAACCGTTCCTCGGGACTATGCATTAACCCTACATGCATACGTACTTACAACTGTACTTGCACATATACTCCCTTTAATAATATTATATGTCCGTCACTTGTATACAAACATTGTAATATCAGTACACTGTATTTTTATTGTTTAATCATTTTAATTGGAAAATAAAGACAGGGGGATCCAATACCCCACTTACTAAGCCCTTAACTAATACACATGCGCAAAATTTAAATCTCCGGAAATTTTAACCTTGTGAAATTTAACCCTCGCGAAATCTAAACATCCCAAAATCTAAACATCGCGAAATTTGAACCTCGCGAAATTCAAACATCACAACATTTAAACATAGTGAAATTCAAACGCAATGAAGTTGAAACATCGCTAAATTAAATTTATCACGTCAATGCCGTGATCTTCCATGTGAGAACAAAATTTAATGACGGAACAATGTTCTCCAACACGCGTGATAACAAATGCGTGACGTCACCAGATTTACGGCGCGAAAACGTAACGTTGTTGTGTCAAATTCGTTACTTCTGACGTTGTTTTGACTCGGTAACTATGGTAATGTGATAAAAAGAATCCACCACTCGTTATCTTTTGGATCAATATTTCTTAAACTCGTCACGAAAACAAATTATTAAGCTCACCAAATGCTCGCTCAATAACATGTGTTATCTAGATTCGTTTAAGAAATGTTGATCTCCAAAGACAAAGATTTGAACATCGCGAAATTTAAACCTAGTGAAATTTGAACCTCGCGAAATTTAAACATCGCGAAATTGAAAAAAAACGCGAAAAGTGCTGATTTTACATTACGAGAACTCTTTACGGCAACATTTATAAAATACCACAATTTCGTGTAGAGAATATAAGGCTGAGTGATAAATAAGGACGGAGGTACTTGAATCCGTTGATTAATCACCTTGTACATATCCTCGCAATCCCCCAACAAAACTCCGAGTTGAAGTTAAACAATTGTTTTATGAGCTTGTGGCATTTTGATTAATATAAAATGTAATTAAACCTTCCCAAAGAGTCAAGCAAGTTTGACACACGCCCACAACCATTTTATTTCAGATGTACGGATGTGTCTCAATGGCAAGGTACTGTGTTCATGTATATCTCTACCAGCAAATTCCCGCTCTGCACAGCGTACGCTGTACATGAATATTTCCATTTGTCCGCAGTGTCTAATTTTGGAACAGACACCCATTGCGTATAAACCTAATCGCTGTACGACTTTGTGATTTACCATACAATTCAACTTGTATGACTTATTGTGAGCAAAGGCATCTTTGAATTCCGGTCACTGTATGATTTATTGGGAGACTATACAATTCAACGTGTATGACTTATTGCGATAACCGGAAGTTGACACGTTTATACACTGTGATACCGGTAATTATACGTGTATAATTATATTCCTGTATACCTAACTGTGTTATCTTCTGTTTCAGACAATGACTATAGGTTGCTTCGACTGTTAAGGGTTATTAGACGTATAGAAAAATTTGCCGAATATGGAGCCGCCGTTCTATTGTTGTTAATGGTTACGTTTTCCCTGGTCGGTCATTGGCTGGCCTGTATATTCTATGCAATTGCGTACTGGGAGAGGCTTCATCTTCATGAGCATATTGGTTGGCTGGACGCGTTAGCCAATCATATCAACGAACCGTATATTGTTAATGTGACCAATAGCGGACCTTCTATTAAAACTAAGTACATTACGTCACTATATTTTACATTTACGTCATTGACAAGTATTGGGTTTGGAAATGTTTCGCCGAATACAAACGCTGAGAAGATCTTCTCCATCTTTGCCATGATGCTAGGATGTAAGTTTACTATTAATTAGAATATAACCTACATTATGAGCCAATGAAAACGCCGAATTTTGGCGGTAAAATGAAAATTTAATCATTAAAATTTTCTCTTAACAGAGTTGACGTAATGCGTTTGCGCTACTTTCTATCGGCCAATCAGAATGCAGAATGTTATATTCTAAGGTAGTTAGAACATATTAAGTAAATGTTAATGACTAAAAAGGACTCGCTTCGCTTCGCTTCGCTCGCTCCGCCCTTTTTAATCATTAAAATTTACTTAATATGTTCTAACTATAACTTGTGTTCGAGTACAATGTCGCCCAGAACTTTGATTAATTCTTATAATTATAATCTCGTGTTTTTTTTAAATGTATAGGCCAATAAAAACACCGAAACTTTGCCTTGGTGCTTTGATGTAAGTTTACCATTTGCATGAGTAAACTGCCATCCAGCGCTTTGATTTGTGCTATAATCTTGTGATGTTTAACGTTCCCTCGAATACAAACGCCGGGACGTTGCATTGAAGCTTTGGTCTAAGTTTAACGAGTAAAATATCATTCAGCAATTTGATTAATTTCTTACATTTTTGTGATTTTTTAATGTTTCGTCGAATACAAACACCGGGACGTTGCCTTGGTGCTTGGGTGAAAGTTTACCATTTGTACGAGTAAAATGACACCCAGCACTTTAATAAATTCTTGTAGTTTAGTAATTAAGTTTACTATTATTTTGTCTAATGCAAACTCTGTATCGAATTTATTTGACGTAGATTGCGAGCATGCCTATATTAAACACAAGAAGTCAACGACAGTTATGGCAGCTTTGCTCCGAAATTAATTCAGTTAATCATAGAATTAGAGCCACGAAAGACCGACATTGGCCTATTGTTAAATTTGTCTGAAAACGATAATGTAATGACGCCAGCTGACAAGGTTTTATTACAAAAACAGAATGTGTGTTGAAGCTGTTGTATGTCAACGAAGAGATCTTTTTCTAAATATTGACAAAATGCATTTTTCTCAAGGTAATTTGACTAATTTGTTTACATCTCTGCAGAATGATCATAAAAAAATGTTCTTTTTACAAAATTAGTATTTAGTTTTCGTTACCATGGTAACTGAGTTGAAAAACAATATTTAAAAAAACTTTAATGCTTCGCTTTCAAATACAAGTTCTCTATGGGACAAGTGCTGTGTTTAGAATCACACCTCGATTGTCCTCGTATGTTTGTGGTAATCGTGAAAGCTCGGCCGTTTGTTTCCGGTAAATGTACTATTATATGCTGTATGTGGTTTGTTATGATGCTGTTTATACCGTTAAGTTGTAGATCTATTAAATGTCTTAAAATTTATACGGAATCAGCATACATCTATTTTTAGACGACAAAATAAAAGTTTGAATTTTATATGACGTCATCGTAGCCGTCCTAGTAAGACAACTTAATATAACATGGCGTTTTCTTTTCGATTTTATGTAAGAAAACAAACATTGTTTCCTTGATGTTTGTGATAAATCTAATTTTGTCTTTTATAAATGCATTTTCAATATGCCTTTCCACATACTGTATAGAATCTAACCGTGGCGTCATCCGTTGGTATGAAAAGTAATCTCCGGTAAACTTTTCATACCGTATGATTATATCTACAGTTGACGTTCTTATCACGAACACTATACTGTTCACATTATTGTCTTTTGACATTTTTTCTATTTGTGGTAGCCCTGGTAACAGTTTTGAAAAAAACTTGTATTTATATTTCAGTTTTACTGAGTGCTGCTATCTTCGGTAACGTCTTTTCTATCATGTTACGTGTATTTATATTTCAGCTTTACTGAGTGCTGCTATCTTCGGTAACGTCTCTTCTATCATGTTACGTGTATATCAAGGTTCAGACGAATATCACGAGAAAGTACAAAGCATTAAAGATTTTATCAACTTTCATCATCTGCCCAAAAATCTTGCCAATCGTCTACAAGAGTCCTTCCAACATGCATGGTCGTATACCAACGGAATTGATATGAATTCCGTAAGTACTTTGAAGTACTTGATGTTGCTGATTTTTATTATGAATTCAATAAGTATCATGACGTCTTTGGTGCTGCTAAAGTTTCATTTATCACATAGCCTGTGGTCCAGGAGTGCCGTAAAGCCGTGCCGTAAATATCGTTCGGCACTCCCAGACTGTGCAATAAATATTTAAATTAGCTTGACGTGACGTTCGCCAATCCATACATTGATCCGTCAATGACGTCATGCTAATATCAACGTCGCCATGACGTCGCGTTCATTGTACCGCTGAATTTTGGCTGAAACATACTGTATGCAGCGTACATCACCCTTTTGAACAATAATGAGCGTTTTCTAAGATTATGTGATAAATAGAATCTAACATTCGTGCTCATTACATACGAGTTTTATTAAACTCGTCGACAAAAACAATATGACACTCGGCAAAGCCTCGTGTCATACCATTTTATCCAATCGTTTAATAAAACTCGTATGTAATGAGCACTCATGCAAGATCCACTATTTAAGAAATAATTAATACGTAGCTGTGCTTTGTTGCGTAATAAAATACAGGCACGTGTTTGGGTGCGTAGTAATTAAGAGCAGTTCTCTGAGAGCACCAAATTTTTTTGGCCACGCAATCTCACAGATTTTGATAAAAATGTGTTAGTTGTGTACACCGACCCCATATTTTAATTTCAAATTTTTTCCGTTTCTTGAAATTCCTCTCCGTTTCCATAGCAACTGGTCTTAAAGTTGGGGAAATGTGAAAAAACGTGAAAAAGAGACCTGTTCTCGAAATATTAATTATTTTTCCAACAATTGCTATGACAACAAATATTTTAAGTTATAATAATAAATTGAAATAAATTACCTAACAACTGATAGCAAAAGAAAACAAATATATACTTTAGTATTTTTTTTAGAGCCTGTTAAACTCGAGGTTTTGAGGCAAAAAACATGATTTTGTGGTCTTTTTTACCTGCATGTATACAATAATCGCAGCATTACTCAATATAGCCATTAATATAGGTGAATGGGCATAAAGTCAGTCTACAAGTATAGAGAAAAACATTTGTGGGCACTCTAAAAACAAATTTACAACTCCAGCCAGAAAATTGACAAATTTGAAAAAAATGCTGTAATTTGTTGGTCTCTTGCCTAAATTGATGACCCGAGTGCTCTCCCTTGCGAAAACAGCTCTTCAATTAAAAATGGCGGACATGTGACTGTTGGTTCATAAAGTCAAACTATTCTTTGGATTTACAGTATTAATAGGATGGCAGCAATGTGTTTTGATCAAGATTAAGACAGGAACCATCAGAGAATAACTTTTGCAGATGTTATATTGTATATTACTGTGATTTTAACTGAGAAAGGGCCATTTCTGGGACGGATTTTTTGACAGACGACTGAAATCAGTGTAGGTGTCAGAGACATAAATGAACGAACTCGTGTTTTATCTAATTGTAACGGTCCAGAGTGTTAATAAATGTTGGTTGACCATCTTAAACTACAAAATGAACATAGAAGAAGAGATACAAGGTGGGCTTTACTTGGTACAGCTGCACTGAAACTGGCATGATAGTTCAAGACATGCCTCAGTTGGAAGTTGGGATATTGCACTGCCAATGCAAGTTTTCAGGTAGATCTTTCTATTTTTCTAATAGTTTTTGTTATCATTTAAACCCCTTAAACAATAAATATCTTCCATACCATACTTGTAAGGGTTCATGGCATGAAGTTTTATCCCACCCCCACCAAATAATGTCGGGTCATGTATGTATTTAATTGTCCTTCCATCACAAAATGTTGTGCTGTCTGTAACTTGAAATGTAATTGCTACAGTCATTGAACTTCATAGGAATTGCCCTTGAAATTTGAAGAAAATTTTCTTATAAATGCCATCCGCAACTTAAAAAGTAATTGTGCTATTGTAATCAAACTTCATATGAATATTTGTTTGTTTGTTTACATGTCATTCCATCATTAATTTCTTCTTATTTTAAAAATTGAACTAGTCAAAGTCAGGTTCAGTTTGAGAAAAAGAGCCGGTGGTGAATCTCTGAGGAGTCATTGAAATCGCTGACCGCCGGGGCTTGTCGAAAGCTCTGTTTACACGTACCCAGCTTCACTATTAATAAGCTAGTAGTAATAGATATACGACGAAAACTGTCCATTATGAAAAATATTGGACTATCTGAGGCGCGCCAGCGCCGAAGATAGTTCAATATATTTCATAATTGACAGTTTGAGTCGTATATCTTACTTAAACTATTGTTTAAACAAATAATTTTTTAACTAATCGGGATTTTGCAATCATAAGTTTACTATACTACGATAATTGTTCACAAAAGCAGATAAATATGGAGCTGAAAAGACAATTAAATAATCGTTCCTTCTTTCTAATGCAACAAAAATACCCCTTCCATAACTTCTTTCACTGTGTACACATTAACGGACACGTGAAAAAAACATCTCACTCACTATAATCCAACAACAATGAATGTACACACCACGTTGACATCATGACTAGATTTTACTAGTTGTGTTTGGGTTGTACCCGCCTAAATTGTCACACAAAAATGGCGACTTCAGACAGTGGAGATGAAATATTTATAACACAATCAAACTACAATGATGGAATATGTGAAACACCCAATTTTGATCTCAAAATGGATTTATTTTCCGATATATCTGATGGGGAAAGCGAAGGGCCAATTGTGTCTTCCAACCCTGTTATTGGTGTTAGTGTTTCACCAACACAACACGTGGATGACTTTGATGATGGTGACGACCAAGCTCTGGTCATTGCTTCTCAAGAAGCCGAAGCTACTATTTCTTCAAACACTCGATTTGGTAAACCGGTGGACAAAAGTGTTCTTACAAAATTGTTACGTAACTCGGTTCCCAAAAATACGATGAAAAAAAGCACATGGGCCGTTATAATATTTGCTTCATGGCAAAAACATAGAATGACCAACTTCAGTCATGAATGTGGAATGGGTGACCTACTAACACTCAGTGATTCAGAGTTAAATTCTACGCTATGCTACTTCATAGCTGAAGTAAAATACAAATCTGGTGAGGAGTATAATCCTAAGACCATCTACGAAATAGTTATATCGATACAACACTATTTGCGTTATAACGGTCACAATGTAAATTTCTTAGATAGTGAAGATTTCTTTGGAATGAGACGGGTATTAGATGCGAAAATGAAGGAACTTTCAAAACAAGGAAAAGGAATAAATCGGAAGCAAGCAGCTGTTATTACAATCCAGCAGGAAAACACTCTCTGGGAAAACGAAATTCTTGGTTCGGATTGCCCGAAGAAATTATTGGACACCATTTTGTATTTGTTTGGACTTAATTTTGCGTTGAGAGCTGGACAGGAGCACAGAAACATTAGAGTCGGTAACCTATCTCAAGTGAAGCTGTATAAATCACCAGATGAAAGTACGGAGTACCTGGAATACACTGAAGACGTTTCCAAGACCAACTCAGGGGGTTTACATCACAGAAATGTTCAGCCCAAAATCACCCGAGCCTACGAAAACATAAACCAACCTGAGCGATGCATTGTGAAATTGTACAAGTTGTACATGAGCAAAAGGTGGGTGTTATTTACCTTATTACTTGTAATACTAGTAGGACATTGTATAAATATGCCAGTGCACGTATTCTGTAGCCGCTCCTGGTATGCACGTATCCCGAAACTGCCCCTGGCATGAACGTTCCATGTAGCCGTCTCTTGTATATTTACATCATGTAGCCGCCCCAGGTATTCACATATTTTGTAGTCGTCCCTGGTACATATGTATACTGTATCCGCCCCGGGTGTACACGTATCTTGTAACCGCCCCTGGAATAATTGCATCCTGTAGCCGGCTCTTATATAGTTTTTATCATTTTGCCATCCCTGGTATATGTGTACCCTGCACCCGCCCACGGTATGCACATATCATGTTGCCGCTTCTAGTACATTTATATACCGTATCCACCCTAGTGTACGCGTATCCTGTAGCCGCCCCTGGTAAAATTGTATCATGTACCCATCCCTGATATGCACGTTTCCTGTATCCGCCCCTGATATGCACGTATCCTGTATCCGCCCCTGATATCAAAGTATCCTGTATCCGCCCCTGATATCAAAGTATCCTGTATCCGCCCCTGATATCAAAGTATCCTGTATCCGCCCCTGATATCAAAGTATCCTGTAGCCGCCCCTGATATCAAAGTATCCTGCATCCGCCCCTGATATCAAAGTATCCTGCATCCGCCCCTGATATCAAAGTATCCTGCATCCGCCCCTGATATCAAAGTATCCTGCATCCGCCCCTGATATGCCCTATCCTGTAGCCGCCCCTGATATGCACGTATCCTGTAGCGGCCCCTGATATGTCCTGTCATGTAGCCGCCCCTGATATGCACGTATCCTGTAGCCGCCCCTGATATGCACGTATCCTGTAGCCGCCCCTGATATGCACGTATCCTGTAGCCGCCCCTGATATGCACGTATCCTGTAGCCGCCCCTAATATGCACGTATCATGTAGCCGCCCTTGATATGTACATATATGTTGGAATGTTTTGATATATAATTATATAGTCCATGTGACAGACCGAATTTCATTACCAAAATGGTGAACAGATCCAACAATGATTTTCGGTTAGCTTGATATCTCAGCAGTCTGAAAACGGTTGATGGACTTGCGGGTCACTTTGCCAAATGACCTTTTGGCGGCCATCTTTAAAGATGGCCGCCATTATTTTAAGCAATCATAAGCTTTGGGAAAACTTGAATTATTCCTCACTCAATAGGGCTATCGGCTTGCAATATGTCTTAAAATATTCATATATCAACCCAACATATGTTGACATATACATAATAATATTATGATAAAGGAATTAGTTCGAATTTATTGATATTCTAAGAAAACTTTGATATTTTTCACTTTTTGTCATTATTTTTTCTCTTGCAATTCTGATTGGGATTTTTATTTAGCTAGTTTTTGTTCGCTACATTCAGAGAATAATTCTAGGCATCCATAATATACATTACATTGATAGATTTTAACTTCGAAGACCAAAATTAGTCAGGAATATATGACAACTAATGCCTAAATTAAATAGATATTTTAGGGCATATGAATAGACCGTTTCCAACAATCTCAGGAATTTTTTTTATTCCATGGCTACTTTGTTGATACGATGCGTATATACATGCCTAGGTGTCCAGTACCGTGTCACAAGAGTGTTAGTGTGGTACCTGACACCTAGCTGGATGGTTTGGCGGCTCGGATCCGGTCAGGTGTATGAGTTCATATGACATTATTTTCAAAAAAATGGTTATTGACAGGAAAACTTGAATAACTATTCAGCGAAACGGAAAATAAACATAAACATGACTCCAAATGATTGGAAAATAATTTGATATGAGTTTATACATTTATATTTTTGTTTATAAAGTTCCGAATATTACATTAAAAGTACTTATTTTAACGTTGTTTTCATATTCTTCTTTAATAATAGTAAAGCATGTAAGAATTCATACCTCCCACTGTTAAATTCTATTCGTTTCGCGCATTCACTAAGAAATGAAAATGTGAAAGCAGAAACGTATTCGAAGAGAAACAATAAGGGATAGAGGGGATACAAAAAAAACAATATTATATATTGAATCAGTTGATCTTTGTCTAGTGTCTAGCTTACTACTTTTCTGACTCAGGTGGACCTTAGTAACCTTTGAATAACCGTTCTTAATAGAATTTGTAAAAATATACACACACTTTTAAAGCCTCCACAACCCTACCACAACCAAGGTTGTAATTGGTGACACGATGGTGGCTGAGGAGTTAGTGCTCTTGACTACCAATCCGGATGTCCCTGGTTCGAAATTCCATCGACCAATGTTCAGTATTTCCCACCCAACTACAGATGAACTGGTTGTAAACCGTGTGATATTCTCACGAGTATCAAAAATTAATCTGTTCGGAAAGAGCTAGGGTATCCCATCCAGATTCCTTGTATCACACCACAGTCACTTCTACTTGCTGTCTCGTCAGCAAAGCACATGCCCCCATATGGAATATTAAGAAGTTATCCTTGACTGAAAGGTTTAAATAATTACAAATACAACTACAAGGTGTCAACCACGGGGATATTTATCCTGCGAGTTATAAATGTTTTCAGCATCACAGACTATCTCTGCCATGCCTGCAGGCACCACCTTTAGATGTGTGCATCCACAACTACATATGGGTATACTTTTCTTGTTGGGTTGGGTCATACGGTATTGCTCCGTGATGTACATCCCAAAGATGAGCCCACTTAGTCCTGAACTCATGGATTACTAGTATGTGTCGGCTACAGTCAATCAAGTTTTGTACATATTACGGATGGACAGCGCCATTCCTGACCATATGGGTTATTAATGCATACCGGTACGACAGATGGGTACAGTAATTTGTAACCATGCGAGATACATATTACAGATAGGTTCATTCGTTCCTGACCGTATTGGGTACATACTACACATGAATACAGATATTCTTGACCACATATGATACTTAGTACACGTACAAACCATATGAGTACTAAAATATGCTACATGAAGGAACAACCATTCCTGACCATATGAAGTACATTCTACTGATAGGTACAATTGTTCCTGACCATATGGAGTCCGTAGTAGATGGGTACAGCCATTCCTATCCATGTGTGGTACAGACTACATATGGGTACATTAATTCCTGGCCATATGGAGTCCACAGTACAGATGGGGACAGTCATTCTCAACCATGTGTGGTACAGCCTACACATGGGTACATAGATTTCTGGTCATGTGGGGCACATATTTTTTATAGGTATATCAATTCCTTAAATGGAATCCGTGGTACAGATGGGTATTGGGTATACAACTATTCCTGACCATAACTATGTCATACAAATTACATATGAGTACAGCCATTACTGACAATACTTGATACATACAGATACATACATACAGCCTTTCGTAACTATGCAGTTGGGCACGGGCATTCCTGACCATATGGTGTACATCATACAGAGGGGTAGAATGAGTACAGCCATTCCTGACCATATGTGGTACATTCTGCTAATGGTAATCATTCCTGGTCATATGGGTTACATAACATGTTACTAATAAAGATAGGAACTTCCATTTATAATGTCTATATGAGGTACATTCTACTGATGGACACATTCATTCCTGATCTTATTGGGGGTAGTATGGTCACAGTCATTTCTGATTTAATACTAGTAGGTGAATATGCATGGTCATTTCTTACCATATTGGGCTTGTTTTTTATCGGTATAGTCATTCCTGGTCCTTAAAGTACACCATATTTCTAAGTAAACCATCCTTAACCACATGGGGAATATTCCGCCGATTAAATCCATCCATTTTCTTAATATATAGAAGACCCTTACTTCGGAAATGCTTCTGTCCATTCCAGTCCCAATAAGGTATACTAGTATGCTACTGCCTGTACATCATTTTCTCTCTCTAAAGTCCACCACATAGTACATCCACTTTGGTTCCTATGGGGTACATTCTGCAGTCAAGTTCAGCTATTACATGTACTGATAAGAGATAACGACCAATGACAGGAACAACACTTCCTCTCCTAATGGCTATCCCCCACATCACTTTGTCTGTACTAGTGTCAAGGGCTATCCATATTCAACAGGCAAAGCTATACCTACAAGATCCTATGATGCGTCTTACTTCACGGTTTGCTGCTATTCCTGTCTCAATGAGGTACATGTAGATAAGTAATTCCCCGCTAGATTGGTTCCCTACAACCATTGGGTGCAACTACCACTGGTAACAGTTACCGAATAACATTAGGCATAGCAACTGCTAGTCCTACTGCTTTCCTACAAATAAGGGGTACGACTAACGCCGGTCATCATTGTCATGAATACCTACAAAAACAGTGTACATCTACTCCTAGCCCTGCAATCAAGGCGTATGACCCTTAATATAAACACTGGCTATGAATGTAGGAACAACTGTCTTGCATCTTCGATACTAAAATTATATTGTATGTAAAAAGCACCCAGTTAAAGTCATTTTCAGACATTCGACCATTCGACCGACTGTACATTTACTCATTGAGTCTCACGTCAGTTGTTACACTCGCTCGGCGGTGTTGGCTGCTGGCAGGCTTTTGACCCCCTCAGGTTTCCATTTATACATTTGGGTAAGTGGGGAAGGTGGATTATTCTTGCTCAGAGAAATTAAGCAGTGGTCCAGGTGAGGATTGAACCGGGGTCCTCTCGATCCCGAAGCATGCAACCTACATCTAGGCTCCCCACAGAAATCGTTATAATTCACGCAGCAGTTTTTAATTTTTTAAGTTAAACATGACTGTCAGTGATGGTAATCATATAGACCAAGAAGGTATTTCTGATTATGACAGATACAGAACCCTTCGCTTGAGATAATAATACAT
The DNA here is from genome assembly GCA_947247005.1 of Spisula solida. NCBI lineage: Eukaryota > Metazoa > Mollusca > Bivalvia > Venerida > Mactridae > Spisula > Spisula solida. The sequence goes on along the minus strand of OX365962.1, from coordinate 18,390,870 downwards.
TATGACTTCTCTAAAATGTCACCAAAACGTACTTTTCAGAAGACAACATATAACTTAGGAACCTAAAATTTGGCATACATTCGTGTTGAATAAGAATGCAATTCGCTAATGATTCACTATTTAGGAAAGAAAGAATCAAATATTAAGTTATACTGAAACACTCGGCCCATGGCGTGTATGATCCTGTACTAATAGCCGGACCCTCGCCTGCAAGACTTCTAGCTGGGGTCCGGTATCATACCCACATCCTATTAGGCAAAGGATTCGATTTTCAGATACCTACACATGTATAGATATGTGCATATGAACGAGCAAAGCAACTTTGAAATAATAAACCAAAATTAATGGTTGTTCCTGAGATTATTGGAAAAGATATATGCATGCGTCTTAAAAATATTCATTTAATTATATATCAGTTGTCATATATTCCTGACCAATTGTTGACTTTAAAGTGAAAATCTATCAATTTAATGTATATTATGGATGCCTAGAATTACCCTCTAAATATAACAAACAAAAAATGGCTAAATACAAATCCCAATCGGAGTTGCAAGAGAAAAAATAATGAAAAAAGTGAAAAATATCAAAGTTTTCTTAGAATATCATAAATTTCGAAGTAATCACTTTTTTATAATATTATGATTTATATCTCAGCAGATGTGGGGTTGACATACGAACATTTTAAGACATATTGCAAGCCAATAGCCCTATTGAGTGAGGAATAATGCAAGTTTTCCCAAAGCTTATGATTGCTTAAAATAATGGCGGCCATCTTTAAAGATGGCCACCAAAAGGTCATTTTGCAAAGTGACCCGCAAGTCCATCAACCGTTTTCAGACTGCTGAGATATCAAGCTAACCGAAAATCTATGTTGGATCTGTTCACCTCTTTGGTAATGAACCTTCAATTTTCAAGGCCTGGGACATGGACTAATATATGTTACAAATACAGGTTGGTCACTGTTGACCGGTAATATATTTGATCCCTTTAATGCGTTTTTACAAGACTTAGTATAGTTACGATTTGTGTATGGTCAATTTGAAAGAAAAAATAGCCTTTTTCATGCAGTTTGTCAGTGTATATCGGAATACATCGTTTATAAATATAAAGCGCGAACCTGATAGAAAGCAGTGTATAAAACCCAGACACTGACTACAAATATACATATTGATGCAAATCATAGATAAACATTCAACGGTTCAACATTTTTATAGTAATTCACTATTGTTTGCAGATTTACTAGTATGACCAGTTAGCATACTATTATCTAAGTATGGTTTTAAACAAAAATTCTCCAAAAAGCCGAATACATGTATATCTCTATGCGTACTGATTTTAAAAAATAGTTGTTTTTTAATTCCAGACCAATCAATGGGAAGTGTGTTGCTTTTTATCTTCGACCAAAGAAAAGCTACACGTCCAGTGTTTGGTACGATGACGTACCGGTTGGTGTACACCCATTACAACAAACTGTCGGGCGATTGTGTAAGGAGGCTGGATTCGAGGGAAATTATACCAACCACTCACTCCGGGCGACCGCCGCTACACGATTGTATGAACATGGTGTCGACGAACAACTAATCGCCGAAAAAACTGGACATAGATCATCTTCAGTTCGTTGTTATAAACGAACATCAGATCAGCAACAAAAGGATGTTAGTGATATTGTTCAGTGTAAAAAAATTAAAACTAGTGAGCTTAATATTGATGAGAACATGAAGCAAAAAAGGGAGTTAAAGTTCGAGGGAAATGGTGTTTCATTTCATTTGAAATTCTGAACAATGGGATATTGTGTGTGCTGTAAAACTGTCATCATACAACGAAATATAGTATGTGTATCATTATGATATGAAATTTATCCATATCTAATATAATTGTGCTGTGCATTCGTCTCTTCATTAAAATTATAGTATTCGGAATTTGTTTTATTATTATTCTTATTTATGCTTTCTTTTCAGCAGTCCAATATTTTTGTGTAGTAATATTGGACAGTTGAGCAAACATATTGGACAGTAAGCCATTGATAGCCGTCCAATATTAAATATATTGGACAGCGACAACAATAGCGTGACGTCATAACAATGGTTTAATGTATAATATTTACTTTAAAAGTATGCTGTGCATTAAGTGTTTGCTTCATTTGTTTGCAACATTGGATCCATGAATATTATCAGGAATACAAGCATGCTTTTACCTGGCAAATACAATGTAGTTTCCTTTCTTTCAGTTTATAGTTCCCAACCTGTGTGCTGAAATATGCTGATGTGAAATACATCAAACAGATCAATCTATCTGGTAAGTGCCCTTTGTTTATGACTTTATGTTGTGTTTAAATAATTATGCAAATCATATATGCCATACTATTACTAGATCTGCATTAGTATATGAATATTATTTGAAACAAAACATCCCAGCCATAATTATTTGTTTATGATAAAAACATATTTTCCAATAATGTATGACTGCTCAAAGTGGGTGACTGTTTAATACAAGTGGCTACTGATAGAGGTTCAACTGTATACATACTAGTCTATATGTTTACACGCTATCTCAATGAATGGTTTGGTTCTGTTCAAACAACTACAATACAGATAAATATTGGTCAAGTATTATGCTGAATTTATGAACACATATTGCTAAGGAGCACCAACAACCATTTGTAATGTCAGCTGCAATATTGTAAAATCACTTATGCTATGGTCTGTTTATTACTGTTCTGATGTTCTTTTCATGATTTATTGTTATTCTGTTTATTTCATCTAAACATACACCATTGCAGAGTCTGTTTACTTTCATTTTCAGAAGTTGGAACTACAAAGTACACGTATCTGTCCTGATTATGATTGAGGATACTAGACTAGCACTTGAAAATGTTCTGTGACAGAATACAGGTACATTTATATGTATAATATATAATTAATACTAAACTTAGTTTAGAATCCATGTTAGTAGTCTGCATAAAATATGTTTCTTTCTTCAATTGGGATTTATAAATTGAAATGGACAGCACTTTTGTCAAAAGATCCATGACTAAGATTGTTATCATTCTACTTCAACAAACATTTTGAACCTTTCACTTTACTGTAACATGGTTGGTCTTCTTAGTTTGAACTTCACCTCATAAAATTATGATGTCCTATGCTTCTTTGGAACAAACTCATTGACAAACATGGGACTTCTTAATTTTAATGAGATGTATATAAGAAATAATACATGTGTAACTCAGTAACTGTGATGGCTATAATTATGACCTCCCTGAAAAAACAATGACTTTTAATTAATCATTGTTTGGAAAGGTAAGTTTGAATTGTATGTTTCTATTTTATCAAGGTTTTAATTTCCTTTTATTTTTGTTTTCCAGATTAACTTCCAAATCATACACGAAAACGGATTTTCAGTTTGATATATCTTCTTGGCTACATGGATCATGGACACTTGATCACCATTCTAGTGCATACTACATATCTATTCAAGAACTAGTGACTGAATTTCACCAGAAAAAGTTCATCCATTATTTTACATAGTGTTTACAATTACCTTAATGAAAAGTTTATATCTGAGTGAAACTTTTAATAAGATGATTCAAACTGACTAAACTTTTTAAGCACCAGTCTCAGCTGGATTTTGATAATTTGTTTGAGAAACAGAATTGGTTCAAAACTGTCACATAATGACTATTAATAAGTTTGGTTTAAACAAAGGTTTTATTTAGAGCATTTTAATGAACTATAGTACAAACAAATTGATTTAGTCCTCAACCCCCTCTTTCAGCATGATTTATTAGTTGATTTCTAGTCTACAATTAAATTTTGTCTGTTAATTAATGTGCAGAGAACCTTATGAATGCCTACTATAATCACTAATCTAAATCCCTGCAGACATTGATATATGTATATTCTGTGCAATAAGCTTTTAAATATATTCATGAATTAAGGTTGAGGACCATGTTAATTTGTTCCAGCTATACCCTTATGCTCAGATGCCATATTTTACAGTTCAGTTTATACATTCACATTGTATATCCTATTAAACAACTTCACCATTGAATGACTTCCATTGACAAATAATTATACCCCTACCCAACAAAGTTTGGGAGTACAAGTGTTCAAACTTGTCTGTCTGTCTGCCGGTCGGTCCCTTTTTAGTTTCCAGATGACTGCTTAAGTTAAGAATGAGATATTTTGATGAAACTTGCTGTATTGGTAGTTTACATAAATATGCCGCTCAAGTTGGAAAGTGGGGTCAAGGTCACAGTCAAGGTCACATACTTAAAACAGAAAATCTTTTTCTAGACAATAACTTCAGTTAGGAATGAGATATTGTAATGAAACTTGCTGTATAGGCTACTGTAGCTTATGTGAATATGCTGCTCAAGTTCAAAAGTGGTGACAGTGGTTTATGTGATGATTAAGCAGCATGGTTCCAGTTGTACTTAGTTGTTAAGCCTTCATGAAAATGTGGTTCTGTAACAAGGCGGTGCTGTTGGGATATAATTTGTCACCGTCTCATGTGTGGCATTGCTAATTTCGCATTTATTATTTCATGTAGGTGTACTGGATGAAATTATTCTAATAAATAAAAATTCTGTTTCTGTTGTATTTTTATATTATGACTATTTTATTTCTTTAATATACCATTTATCAGTAATACATGTAGTAGCATTAGGGTTATATAATGATAATGCATCTCCTTGAGAAGCTGAACGGATAAAGCTAAATGAATATAGCTAATGTGGACCATGGGAAAAATTTTCTTCTATGAAAATGGGAATCCACAACATTTAAACCATTTGACTGCATAATTATGATCATGATAGTAATTCTGCAGCTAAAATTGCTTTCAGATAGATACAACTACACATGTTTGGCATTTTTCACAAATGGTTGCCATGGTATCTGCTGTGAATTATGTATTTGGCACTAACAGTAAACATTAGAATGATGCTTAATAAAGGCATTTATATTAGATTGTGATGAATCTCTTGTTTATTCAGTAAATTCTAACCATAAGGACATCTAGTACCTTAAAAGGAGGTAACAAATATTAATTAATAGGCGCCATCTCAACATTGACCACACATAATGCACACAGTCACCATAAATTGTCACCCTAGCATTGATAATTTTTGGATTATACAAAGATAGTCCTGTAACTATTTCAGTATCCATAGCAACCACATTTTTAGTCAGAATAAAAAATATTTATGTGTACATGATATTCTTATAGACTCCTTGCCATATACAAAGTTTCATAAACCTAGCTTGGAAACTGTTTGCGTTATGGCAGGATCCCAGATTTTGAAGTGTTTTCACTGTTTTCGTATCCATAGCAACCAGAATTAGCAGCAAAATAAAAATCAATTAGATGTGCATAATCTCCTTATTGGCCCTCACCTACATACCAAGTTTCATAAACCTAGCTTGGAAACTGTTCGAGTTATGTCAGGATCCAGATTTTTGACAGATTGACTGATAGAAGGTAGGGGCCTAATAAAGCGTATACATATTCTATGAAGAACTAATGAACCTTATAAAGGGTAAAAATCAATAAGAATATGTAGTTTTTTGCAATAAAGAAGAATAAGTAATGGTACTAGAATGTTTTCCAGCATATTTGACAACTCTGAGCCAATAAACAAACATTTTTTTATATTTTTTCTAAATGGTTGCCATGGCAACAACTGTGAATGTCATTTTTTGCAATTAAATTGAAATTAAAATGAAAAGCTAGGAACATAGAATGTTTTTATCATGGGAAAATGCATGTAAATATAACATTTAATAAATAATAGCATCTTGCCTTATAAAGAGGGATAATCAAGAATTTACACAGTACAGATTTTGGGTCATATTTGGTGTTTTCTTAAAAAAAAGTTTCCGGAGTGCCCAGCGATTTTATTTCATTATATGATAAACCAAGGTTAGGTCTTTCAGAAAATATGCACCACTGTGTCTAGTTTTACTGCGTTATAAAATTATATTACTTTAAAAATTGCCGTTTTTAACATTTTTCAAAAAAATGAAATTCTGCGAAAATGCCTACTTTTGTAACAACCATTGAATAGTATTTAGTCAATGTAAAATTTTGACTATAGTTCATTATGTTTACCTGATAATATCTTTATTCAATAATGAAGACTAATTTTTTCTGTATATCTTCAGTTTTCCATCAGGGTTAGTACAAAACTGGTGTTTTATGGAAAATTTTCTACCTCAATTAACCCGATTTTGACCAAAAACTTCAACATCTGTTACCATGGTAACCGGAAGTGTTAGAAATAAAATGAGCATCAATACTTTGTACGTGCATGGATACGACTAAGTCCTGAAAGTTTCAGGAAAATCGGTGACTATGCGTGCCGCAGCCCTTCTTTAAAAATTTGGTTTTCTCATAGAACTGCTCTTAAATCACGAGTACGTAGCACGAGAGATTTAAAGTGCGCATTCAAACGAGTGCCTATATTTTATAACATAACAAAGCACAGCTCCGACCTGGCTGACTATACAGTTATAATCCTTGTGGTGATGGTAACTGGTGAAGCTAGTATGTTTGAATATTGAAGTTGAAAAAGGACTTTATTTATTAAAGTCAAGAAATTGATACACATTATGAGTTCTTAAAATCATATACTAATCAAAAAGAGGCAATACAGAATAAAGCCTAAATACAGTATATGACGTGACACTCCTCGTCCTATTGCCTGGTCGTAAGTCGATCGTTTACAATAATGCGAAATACAACTGTTTGTTTGCAAAATGATTGCTGAACACACACTATATAACATAATCGCCCTATCTACTGTCTACAAAATGTACCGAATGTCTGGCCATGCTGGTACAATATTGACTTGGTAAACAGTTTGGACGTGTGTATGTTACATAATTCCTTTGATTGTTTGTTCATTGGTTCGTTCTTACAATCATTAAAAATACAGCTACATCATCTTTAATTTATACTTCTCCTGCATTCATTCGAACAACTTTAGTGCTTTCGGTGCTTTGATTTCAAAAGCAGGGTGCCTTATATGGTTATATGAATTCATATTATCGTATATATCTAGTTATGCTTCAGGTATTGTGCCGTGTAACAATGGTATATCCCAATGTAAATTCTTTTATGTTTTCTGCAATTTTAATGTCTTGCATAAGGCTGCTTTTTTTTAAAAGGATAGTACACTGCTTTTGTTGAGTGGTACTGTATGTGTAGTGCTTGTGATGTGTGATCGTCCTTGTGATGTGTGCTCGTCCTTGTGATGTGTGCTCGTGTGTGCTCGTCCTTGTGATGTGAGCACAACCTAGTGATGTGTGCTCGTCCTTGTGATGTGAGCTCAACCTAGTGATGTGTGCTCGTCCTTGTGATGTGTGCTCAACCTAGTGATGTGTGATCGTCCTTGTGATGTGAGCTTAACCTAGTGATGTGTGATCGTCCTTGTGATATGTGATCGTCCTTGTGATGTGTGCTCGTCCTTGTGATGTGAGCTTAACCTAGTGATGTGTGATCGTCCTTGTGATGTGTGATCGTCCTTGTGATGTGAGCTTAACCTGGTGATGTGTGATCGTCCTTGTGATGTGAGCTCAACCTAGTGATGTGTGATCGTCCTTGTGATGTGAGCTTAACCTAGTGATGTGTGATCGTCCTTGTGATGTGAGCTCAACCTAGTTATGTGTGATCGTCGTTGTGATGTGTGATCGTCCTTGTGATGTGAGCTCAACCTAGTGATGTGTGATCGTCCTTGTGATGTGTGATCGTCCTTGTGATGTGTGATCGTCCTTGTGATGTGTGATCGTCCTTGTGATGTGTGATCGTCCTTGTGATGTGTGATCGTCCTTGTGATGTGAGCTCAACCTAGTGATGTGTGATCGTCCTTGTGATGTGAGCTCAACCTAGTGATGTGTGATCGTCGTTGTGATGTGTGATCGTCCTTGTGGTGTGTGCTCGTCCTTGTGGTGTGTGCTCGTCCTTGTGATGTGTCATCGTCCTTGTGATGTGAGCTCAACCTAGTGATGTGTGATCGTCGTTGTGATGTGTGATCGTCGTTGTGATGTGTGCTCGTCCTTGTGATGTGTGATCGTCGTTGTGATGTGTGATCGTCCTTGTGATGTGTGATCGCCCTTGTGATGTGAGCTCAACCTAGTGATGTGTGATCGTCCTTGTGATGTGAGCTTAACCTAGTGATGTGTGATCGTCGTTGTGATGTGTGATCGTCCTTGTGATGTGAGCTCAACCTAGTGATGTGTGATCGTCGTTGTGATGTGTGATCGTCGTTGTGATGTGTGCTCGTCCTTGTGATGTGTGCTCGTCGTTGTGATGTGTACTCGTCCTTGTGATGTGTGCTCGTCCTTGTGATGTGTGCTCGTCCTTGTGATGTGTGTTGTCCATGTGATACGTACTCGTCCTTGTGATGTGTGATCGTCCTTAAGATGTGTGCTCGTCCTTGTGGTGTGTGCTCGTTCTTGTGATGTGTGCTCGTCCTTGTGATGTGTTCTCGTCCTTGTGATGTGAGCTCGTTCTTGTGATGTGTGCTCGTCCTTGTGATGTGTGCCCATCCTTGTGACCTGTGTTATCCATGTGATACGTACTCGTCCTTGTGATGTGTGCTCGTCCTTGTGATGTTTGCTCGTCCTTGTAAAGTGTGCTCGTCCTTGTGATGTGTGCTCGTCCTTGTGATGTGTGCTCGTCCTTGTAAAGTGTGCTCGTCCTTGTGATGTGTGCTCGTCCTTGTGATGTGTGCTCGTCCTTGTGATGTGAGCTCAACCTAGTGATGTGTGTTGTCCTTGTGATGTGTGATCGTCCTTGAGATGTGTGCTCGTCCATGTGATGTATAATCGTCCTTGTGATGTGTGCTCGTCCTTGTGATGTGTGCTCGTCCTTGTGATGTGTGCTCGTCCTTGTGATGTGTGCTCATCCTTGTGATGTGAGCTCAACCTAGTGATGTTTGTTGTCCTTGTGATGTGTGATCGTCCTTGTGATGTGTGATCGTCCTTGTGATGTGTGATCGTCCTTGTGATGTTAAACAGCAGGCTGTCAGTCGAGTTTAATGTCGTGTTTGACTGACTGAAACAGCAGGTTGTCCGCCGATTCTAATGTTGTGTTTTATAGCTGTTCGGCCTTTTGTGTTCCGCTGTTTCTGTTGGATGACGCCTTTCCAATCCGATTTGTTGTTTATCTACGAGTTCATACAATATTGTATCAGTTTGTGTTTATATGGCAAGGTGTATACTGGTGTATCGTATATTCGTCACTTCGTATGCCATGAATTGAATTTGTGGTCAATAGTCCGAGAATGATGAAACGGTAATCAAAATAAACTCAGCCATGTATGCTTGATGAACATCGTTAATATGTTTCCGCGACAGCACATGATCATTCTCGTAATAAATTCTGCATTCTGATTGGCTGACTATGTATCACGTGATCACGTTCATAATTACATTCTACTTTCTGATTGGCTGGATCGACATTACGTAATTTCGTTCATTTAATTAAATTCTCTCTTTCTTGATTGACTGGCTGGTAAGGAAACTATGATAGTATTCGATCAGTTTGCCCGAGTTTGCCGAGTAACCCATGACGGCAAATCAAAACTCTAGAGTCGATATCAAATGTCAAGATATTTATCTCGGGAAAACCTAGGGTTCCTCGAGTAACCGGTGTGTTATAACTATGTGTCGTGAAAACAACTTTAAAAGACGTGATGTTTTTAAAAAAAATATTTGTAATAAATAAGCAGTTTTTTGGAAACATGCCCACATGAATAAGTAAATGTATGGTATTGCAAACTTTCAAGCGTTGATACTTGAGTGAAAGTTAACCACACGTCGTGAACAACTCAGCATGTTCGATAACATTTTTAAATAGGCTCTCTCTATCCCAGGAGTTTCCTTTCGATTACGCCCTATATGATTGTATCGTCATGAACCGCTCGTTTAATGTTTGTTCGCCCATGTGGGTTCTCCCGTGGTGAGGTCAAACAAACCCTGTATGAAACCTAGTGGTAGAGAGTCCGCTTCGAGTGCGGGAAGTACCGGGGCAATCACAGGCCGCGCCTTACCAAATACGAAATAAAAATGGTATCAGTATTTCCTTGGCTAGACGCTTAGCATTGAAGGGAAGATGGCTTCTCTCCTCTGATTCCCTCGTGGCGATGGATAATATCAGAAGTTGGATGTCGAGGGTGATTAGTACAAAAATGTATAAGTTGGATCAACATGTTTCACAATCGTTTAAATCATGTTGTGTATCTGATGTTGAGAAGCAATCTGTTGTTCTATAATTACGTCATAAAGATCATATTCCAAAATGGCGGCATCTTGATCTGATATATCATTATACCACACACACAATCTATATGGTGCTAAAAATGAATTATTGCTATTTATGGCTCAAAGCAGACGCGTTATAACCAAATGCCCGGTATAATGTCTACTAGGATCCAATCTTTCAATCAATGGCATTTTTCTTGTCTATAAAATGACAGGATAGTGGGATATGAAGATATAACACATGTTTCCCATAGACAACCTATAACAAGATATGTATTGAACGGATTTATTTGTCTGTAAAAATAGCTGCTCCCCAAAGTGTAGTTTAACGTGGCTGATCCGGGTCTTTTATTAGCGTTCTATTTGATTTATTGCCGAATGTGAGATACATAAAGACTATGATTGTATATTACTGTAAGAAATGTTATAGATATAAGATGCACGCATTATATTGAATGCTTCCAGTCCGTCTAACATATTTGAAAGTGGATGGTTCCGCATTTTGCTAACCTTCAATTATATTGAATGCTTCCTTTTAAGATAATTTAAAGTGGATGGTGTGTATTTTGCTCAAATATTGTAAAATCACATATTTTCGTGGGTATTAAATTTCGAGGATTTTGATAAAAATGCGTTTTCGTGGGATTGTTAATTCGTGGATTACCAAATATGGAAGAGTAAACCTATGTTCTGTATTTAGGCAGTCGATTAATTGTGGTGATTAGGAATCGTGGTAAAGTTCAACAACAAAATAGATGAAAAGTCATATGAAGCGCCTTGAGATGCATATTTCAAATTTGCATGAGTCTTATAAGGTCTTAAGTAGTACTCACGTCGTAAAAAGATTATATTAAGTCAGACAGGGAAGGCAGCACTCAACTTAACCAGCCGAGAACAGAAAACATTAAAAACACAGTAGTTCTTACGACTTTCTCATTCTAGGCCAGCGAAATAACGTAAAATGTTAAAGCTTTTCCTGAACACACAGCTGGTTGGTGCAGTTGATATTTATCAATCAGACTTGAAAATTTGCGCTGAACGCGATCGAAACATTGGGTGCCAAATGTCACAGGATGAGAACATTTGCTCACATCTTTGGTTACCAAAGGAATAGTACATGCTCTCCCGACTGAGCTATCGGGCCGCTTACACACTTTGGTTACCAAGGGAATAGTACATGCCCTCCCGACTGAGCTATCGGGCCGCTTACACACTTTGGTTACCAAGGGAATAGTACATGCTCTCCCAACTGAGCTATCCGATCGCTTACACACTTTGGTTACCAAGGGAATATTACATGCTCTCCTAACTGAGCTATCCGGTCGCTTACAAACTTTGGTTACCGAGGGAATATTACACGCTCTCCTAACTGAGCTATCCGGTCGCTTACACACTTTGGTTACCAAGGGAATATTACATGCTCTCCTAACTGAGCTATCATGCTGCTTACACACTTTGGTTACCAAGGGAATATTACATGCTCTCCAGACTGAGCTATCCGGTCGCTTACACACTTTGGTTACCAAGAGAATATTACATGCTCTCCCGACTGAGCTATCATGCCGCTTACACACTTTGGTTACCAAGAGAATATTACATGCTCTCCCGACTGAGCTATCCGGTCGCTTACAAACTTTGGTTACCAAGGGAATATTACATGCTCTCCCGACTGAGTTATCCGGCCGCTTACACACTTTGGTTACCAAGGGAATATTACATGCTCTCCCGACTGAGCTATCCGGTCGCTTACACACTTTGGTTACCAAGAGAATATTACATGCTCTCCCGACTGAGCTATCCGGCCGCTTACACACTTTGGTTACCAAGGGAATATTACATGCTCTCCCGACTGAGTTATCCGGCCGCTTACAAACTTTGGTTACCAAGGGAATAGTACATGCTCTCCCGACTGAGCTATCCGGCCGCTTACACACTTTGGTTACCAAGGGAATATTACACGCTCTCCTAACTGAGCTATCCGGTCGCTTACACACTTTGGTTACCAAGGGAATATTACATGCTCTCCTAACTGAGCTATCATGCCGCTTACACACTTTGGTTACCAAGGGAATATTACATGCTCTCCTAACTGAGCTATCATGCCGCTTACACACTTTGGTTACCAAGGGAATATTACATGCTCTCCAGACTGAGCTATCCGGTCGCTTACACACTTTGGTTACCAAGAGAATTTACATGCTCTCCCGACTGAGCTATCGGGCCCCTTACACACTTTGGTTACCAAGAGAATATTACATGCTCTCCCGACTGAGCTATCCGGTCGCTTACAATTCTAGGCGGTGTCAGCAAGAAATTTTAACTGGCACACCGGTCGAGACGCGAGAATTGGGCGACAGCATTGTCGTGTATCGCCGCGAGACGCGAGAATTGCGCGATAGCATTCTCATGCCTCGCCTTCAATTCTCGTGTCTCGCTTTAATGTCAGAATCCCGAAATTACGATGTTTTTGTTTTGGGATTTAATTGTAATGACGAGGGCATCTTTTTGCAAGCTACCGAAGCCATCGTCCAATCAGAGTTTTTGCAAGCGAAACACCAAAGCTACTGTACATGTTCTGCATAATTATGATAGTTGTAAAATGCCGCGCAAAGTCTGTATTTGCCAATCATCGTTCTGCTGAAACATGGCGGCCGTAGTGCCTCCATCCGGATTGGAACCCGATCACTAGATTGGACAGCAAATACGCTAACCAGTGAACTACGGAGCTTTGTAGAAAGTAACAAGTTCGACATTTTGACATGTTATTGGATATGTTACATGTGTAAGGCTTAGACTCCACTCGATATTGGAAGCAAAACAACTAAATAAATATGCATTTTTTACATGAAATATGGATCATTTTCCCAAAAGCTTTGCAAGAGAACATACACATATATTTAAAAACAAAAATGTGACTGTGATAATTGCAGTTTGGTACGATAAAAATTCACATAGAAATGAAGAAAAATGCTGTTTCTAAAAACCTAGGTTATTGTTGCTTCTACATTTAGAAGTGTTGTCATAGATCGTGATATCTGACATTTATATATAAATAATAAATGATCAATTATAGTTGCCCACATGGGTGTCAATAGATTGATTGTTTGGAAGTAACATAATATATACAGGAGAGATATAAAGGAGAGATTGTGCCGACTTATACAAACAGAGGTTGAAACAAGTTCATCCAATGATCTTCCTACAATATACACTCTCTTCATCAATCACTAATCATTACAGACGGCTACTTATATATCTACCAGTAAAAAACGTCCAGAAGTAAATTTATCGAAAACCATTTCCCATGTAACTGGTGATATAATATGGTCAATGTTGCTGGTACGTCTTAAAACCCATCTAAACTTATTGGAAAACGTTCAACCACGTACTTACTATTGGTAGAAAAACAATACGACACGTGGACAATTCATGAAAACAAGGTTTATAATATACATGCATATTATTCTACTGATACATAAAGGATTGTAGAATTGGGGAAATAGTTGAGTTTCAAGAAACATTTCCCACGTCCGAATGTTCCATGTTAAACGAGTAACGTGATACAAAAGTGCAGACGATACCCCTTAAGCTATAAATAGAATTTAAACTATATTAAATCTGGACGTAATCGTGCATCAATTTTATTCGATTTCAGAACTCCTTAGGGATTGGATAATGTTATTTCACTAAAAGTTCGGAGGCTAGTTTTGTGTCAAATTCGTCATACAAAATCTCTAAATGTTCCATTACAAGCGTTTTTACATTTATTAGATGCATTTTGATGGTATTTTTGGAATTTGCCTGAAAGCCTTCGTCATTTGTATTTGACATTTTTAACACGTGTTACCAGCTCCTGGAGTGTGACTATCCGAATTTACGTCAGTGGCACCGATTCGTTTTCATTTCTGATGTTAATTTTTCGGAGTATCGGACTTAACAAGAACCTATTCTTATTTTATTCATATACCATACTTATATAGCCCTTTTTTCGTGTTTGTACACGTTCAAAAGTGCTGTACAATCACAATTAAGACATGGTTAAAACAATACACATAACTCACACACTTATATATGGACACATTTAAAAATCAAGAGTATGACTTAAATACGAAAAAGGATAGTTCCCGGTTATTTTTTTAGTGCGCCGGCCGCGGGTCCATCGTATGACCACTCCCGGATATGTTATGCATCAAAGTAAGTTCAATGAGTCAAAACGTAATAACGTAAGGCACTATTTACTAATGTACTACAGCATTTTCTGTCAGTGTTATTCAAAGAATAAGTATTGTATTGTTAGCATCTGTCGTAATAGCTCGTTCATAATGTGATATTGCTCGTTCATAATGTGATATTAAACGCTTAGCGGTGTATGCTGCAAACGTTAAGGCGTACGTCTATGTTTGTGACGGGTTTTAACCAAGATCAGTGACTCTACGCTTAAACGTAGTTTCAGCAAAACCTCGATGTTATACACTAACCTTACTTTCTTCAGATACTAAATACCGTATACATGTATATCTTCCCGATAAAACGGGAATATACGGGACTTATAAAGAGCCAATCAGAACCGCTGAAAAACACACGTGATAAAACACGTAATGTGCTTTAGGAAATAGATGGCTGTTTGGCGTGATTTACCGGTGAATAGATAACGGTTTAGAGTTCATATGCGTAGGAATTAATCACGAAGGCCGTAGGCCTGAGTTATTAATAGCTATGCATATGAACGACACACCGTGATCTATTCACCGGTATATCACGCAAAACTGCGATCCATTTGCATTCTAACACCTTTAATTTGTACAAATTTAAATGGACTATTTTGTTTGCGCAATTGGTGGATTATTTATCATGTTGCTATAGACAACTTCCGCTGTTCAAAGAATCTTACCATGGATTTTTAAGCTATACTGTTATCTTTATTTGTCGCCAAACTGATGCTTATCTAACGCCAAATTCCAATTACGTTTTTCATGTGTACGCATATGAATTGATACATGCCAGAACATGTTGCTAGAATATAAATATAATCGAATAAATAAACAGAAACGCTACGAAAAGAAAATTACGCAAAAACGTCGCGCTCTACGGCGACGTCACAATTCATGACGTCATGAAATAAACAAGACGTAAATTTCTTTGATAAAAACCGCGAATTATACGCGGGACATAAATTAAACAGCTGAAATCCTACCGTAATATACCGTTTCTTAGATAACGCAACAGCTCTATACGTTTACATGGAGCAACATACAGACAGTGTTAGAATGAACGTTAAATTGTATAATATATAGTACAGACGCGAACATCGGTCCTAATATTACTGTATAATTTAAGTGTTATATTGATAATATGTCAAAGAACATTCAAAATGCCAAGTTTTCCATCCCCTCGTAATTGCGCTCTTTATGATATGCAACATTTTGATCATCCCTCTGTTCTGTTTTTATTTTCAGGATGTTTGCGTGCTTTATCTATGCAATTTAAGACTACACACGCGCCACCTGGCGACACCTTGATTCACCCCGGGGATATCATGACATCAGTGTACTTCATGGCCAGGGGATCGGTGGAAATATTGAAAGATAACAATGTTATGGCAATTTTAGGTGAGTGCAATCAAATACTAATAAACCCCGACATCTAGAACTTATGAAAATAATTACGTCCCCTTTTTATGTAAAAAATGATAAATACATCAGTAATCTAGTACCTAGCGTATCAATCGTTATTAATAGTTCATCGGCATTCAAAAAAAGACAGTTAACAGCCAATTTCGGGAACCACTTTATCACATCGTATTCTTAATCCAATTGGATCACATCCGAGTTCTACTGATTGATGTTTTACATATTCACGGTCTTCATTTTGTCTGCTTCAGTTGATTTAACGTTTATTTTATCAATGAAGCAAGGCGTAGCTAGGGACTTCTTTTAACGGGTTCTTCTCCATTTTAGCTCACCTGTCACAAAGTGACAGGGTGAGCTTTTGTGATCACTCTTCGTCCGTCGTCTGTCCGCCCGTTCGTCCGTCCGTCAACAATTTGGTTGTGTCCTCTCTAGAGGTCATACTTTTGATTTAATTTACAAAACTTTGTCACAATGATCATCTCAACAAAATCTAGGTCAAGTTTGATATTTGGTCATCCGGGGTAAAAAAACTAATTCACAAGGTCAAATCATAGAAAAAACTTGTGTCCTATCTAGATGTCATAATTTTGACTTAATCTTTATGAAACTTATTCACAATGATCATCTCAACAAAATCTAGGTCAAGTTTGATGTTGGGTCATCCGGGGTAAAAAACTAGGTCACAAGGTCAAATCATTGAAAAACCTTGTGTAGTCACTAGAGGTCACAATTTTGACTTAATCTTTATGAAACTTGGTCATAATGATCATCTTAACAACATTTAGGTCAAGTTCGATATTGGGTCATCTTGGGTCAAAAACTAGGTCACAAGGTCAAATTACCGAAAAACCTAGTGTAGTCACAATCTCGAATCTTCTGGAAAAATGGAATTAAATGAAAACCGGGGAGAGATTTTTAGGTGACTTGGGGCTCTCGAAAAGAATGGAAATAAATGGTTATTATATTTTATTTCTAGGAAAGGACGATATTTTTGGAGGTGACTTAAAGGATCTCGAATCTTCTGGAAAGTCTCTCTACTTCGTCCGGGCGTTGAGTTACTGTGATATAAACAAGATAGAGTTGTCGGACTTGAAGACTACACTCTGCTCGTACCCAGAATTTTCGCACGAATTTATGACTCGAATACAAGTGACGTTTAATTTAAAAAGGGTGAATTATTTTAGTTCTCTATTTTCATTAAAGGCATGAGGTCTAATTTATGCTTTGATAGATTTGAATACAACGCATCAGAGCTCGTGACTGTGCTTTATTATAGATAACAACAGGTACATTTTCATTATTGCGATTCTAACATTGCCAATATTCAGCACTTGACAGCACATCAAGACATAGTAACCGCTGCACTATTTTCTTGTTCGGAACGCTACTAATTAATTGCCGAAGCTATGAAAAGAAACAAAAAGCATGCACTATCCCACTATAGATTCCCTTCATTTTCATAATTGTACTCCCCTTCTAAGGTATGATAAGTACACATGCCGGTCGAATAGTAGGTCAATCGATAGGCTCGTAGACGAAATTGTTCCCAATCAATAATTAGATCATACAGTGTAGCAACACCACTTGACTTTGGGCTATAGATCCATGGCGAAATTTGTTTCAATTCAAAAATTCAAATTTCGTGTTGCATTTGTACCAATAGGGACGTCAAAGTCACGTGGTATTGCTAGACTGTAATAGTTTTGTCTAGGTGCCTTCAACATAGTATGTTTGTTGACCATTTCCCGTAGATGACCCCTATTGATTGTTTTGATCTAAGGTCAAGGTCACTGTTATCTTGAATAAAAACCGGCTATTTGGGCGTTATTGGGCCATACATTTTCTTGATTCGATAGAATAAAGTTGTCAAATATAGCAATACAGTACCGCCAGCGTTTTTGTCCCGTTTTACCGTTCGTTTACACGAACACAAAACGCAAAACGAACGGTTAAACGCTTTAACCGAGTAAGCGAGCGAGCGAGCAAGCGAGCAACCGTGCAGCCAATCAGATCGCCCGCTTTACCGTGCAGCCAATGAAAACGGTCTCCGATTATTCAGGAATTCGACTATCGTAAACGCGTAAACGAGTAACCGAGCGAGTAACCGTGCAGCCAATCAGATCGCTAGCTTTCCGTGTTTCTAACCTGCTCGAAAACTGGCCAATGTAATTTCATTCATAAAAATCGCCGATTCCTAAATTTTCATCCATCTTCCATTGATTTAACCCTGACTTTCACCAATAATTCCCATTATTTGTTGCTTTTTTACTTTGATTCCGACAAGACCAGAAAACAACAGTGGCATAAGATATTGAAAACCCACCCGTGAACGGTGTCTATGCTATCGAACAAAATTCTACATCGGAAGCAACAGTCAAGAATATGTTCTGACCTAAGAAATCAAGTAGGCCACAACATGGCCAGCAGAACGGAAGTTTTATTTCGCTTCAAAACCAGATATTTGGAAATGACAATGGCTGTGGAATATAAGGCAGGTAAGTTATCTATGAGATTTATTATAATTTGTACATTCAAGGTCATACAGTATTCATTCGTCAAACTTCAGTTTTCATTACAAAACAGTGTATCCAGCGTGACGAATCACCTCCTGTCATGAACAGATTAAAGGTTATCGGACAGGAGGTGTTACCGGACAAATAGTCGTCGACACTTAATATATTTTTTTGCATTGATCTTTTTACCTAATAACTCAAAAACTATTATAGCTTAAATCTAATAGAATAAATATATTCAAGATTTGCAAAACATCCATTATCGAAAATGTCATCTAATCTGCCTTTATGTGTTTACACAAGCGATATATTCACCATATCGACCAGTGCTCCAGCTAGGATTTGAAAAGGGCAGGGTGCCAAAGTCAAAAAGGGCATTTTCGAGTCGCATCGCGACGAGACGGGGGAGAGTGTGGGAGGGGGTAACCCCCTGCCACAAGGGGGGTTTGGGGGATCCCCCCCAAGAAAATTTTACTCAATATGACCTTAATGAAGGCATCTCCTGCGTTTTCTGACTATCAATATGGAAAACTTGTGTGTGTTAAAAAACTTTGTGTCATCTCAATCCAACCCTCTTAATTGATGCTGACTGATGTATGCTTAGCAGCTATATTCCTCCTATATACTTCCAGCTCATTGCCCTTCAAGAATGCATGTCATGTGTTTTTGTCTATTTATAATAATTATTTTAAACTGTGTCAATGTAGTTATAAACCAGAATATGGTGTATTCTCAATCCAACCTTCTTATGTAAATTGTTGTCATTCACATCCATGTAGTTTTTGTAGTGAGTTGTTCAGACCATCCTTAAAACATTGTTTGTTTGGCATAATTCTAAGAGGTGATTTTATGTATGTAATATTTCGATGGATTTTTCAGTCATGTCAAACAAACTGATAAAATAGCATGCGTCAATACCCTGTGTGAATAGCTGAGTTGTTAATGCATCGGTTGTGATGCGAGAGGGCCTGCAATTGGATTTTCAAGGCAGCCTAATGTTTAACTTTTTAAAATTATGCCATCACATAGCATACATGCCAGATCTCCTGCATCATGCGTGAGTCTCCTGCATTTGAGACTACTCCTGCATGATTGGAGGCCAATTTATCAAATCTCACGCATTTCATTGCCAACTGGAACCAGACATTTTTTGTTTACATTATGAAAATGATGACAAATATTAGTTTAAATTGCTACATCAAGCATGCATGGTATTGTCATCAAAGTAAGATCAGTGAAAACAGCATATAAACTTCAATACTTTAAGTCTAAACTTTTAGCCAGGAAAATCTCCTGCATTTTAATGAAATCTCCTGCATTTCCATCACCAATCTCACGCAAAGGGGTCTGCGAAACATGGCATGTATGACATAGTCCCATAAATAAGACCATAGGCAGTCAGCACGTACCCAAATACTACCCCGGCCAAATCGGATTTTACCACTGTTTACTATGTTATGACAAGTTACTTTCAATATTTCCGATTATAAAAGTGCCTGTCACATTTGTAGCCGTGTAGGTTTATTATTCATTGAAATGGTATATTACGGGTATCAACGTGTAGCTACTATATTTTACTTTTAGGATATATCAACACTTTAGTCCTTTGATACACACCCGTTTACACACCGAACGTCAGAATCAAGAATACAATCCCTTAATTAGGTCGCTAACTAAGACATTCAGCAAAACCCAGATTTTTAAGCTTGTAAACGTGAATTTTGCCTTGAAACAGAATGTATGCTTCACAAACGGGCCTAGCTAGTCATCCTTTCAGTTAGTGTAACTAAATAATTTACCTCACATGCCAATTAAACATCACAATATTTCACTAGATCGATAATTAAAAAAAAATGTACGAAATTCGCCACCTTAAATTTCCAATTTTATTTAGTATTCCGATAACCTTTTGACCTTAACAGATTTCGAAGCGATCGTTTGATTGGCTAGAGTGTGTGTCACGTCATTCATAGTTGTTCAATCGTGTAAGCTCGGCCATTTCCGTTTGTGTCCGGTGTATATACTGAACTTCTTAATTGATGACCAAAAAAAATTCGCGATTTGACTTATATTGTGTTAAGGGTGTGTATTTAAGGACTAAACTGTTTATATATCTGGAAAGTAAAATATCTTCGCTACACGATGATACCCGTAAGATAGCATTTGAGTGAATAAATAAAAGAATACGACAAGTTATGTGACAGGCACTCCATTCTTCGTGATTCACCTTTCTTATATAGGTAAACAATGAGAAGGTTGAATTGACTTCAATGTGAAGTAGTAGGTTATGTGGCTGCCTATGAATAAGACTCTACGTACGTTTCACAGTACTATAGAGTCTCATAGTTTTGAACTTAGCTGTCTTAAGCAAAATTTTATTTCCAAATTGAATGACTTATTCGGGATTAAACAGTTGAATCGACCGCAGTAAAGCATATTTCGATCATAAAGTACAAAAAACAGCGTTAAACACACCTTTACACAACCAATATTAGATAAAATGTTTGTCTGACATCTGTCACGATTCCCTTCTGTTTAAAAAACGAAAGTTACCTACATTTGACAAATTCATCTTAGACGAAATAATTAATCGGTACGGAGTAGTCGTTTTTGACCGACTTTAATGTAGGCCTATTTTTAGTCCGGATACTGGGTTTTAGTTATAGCCACTTTTCGTCCAATCAAAATTCTTACAAATGTCAGAACAACAACTTTCGGAATACATCGGCTCTGTTCCACGGCTTCAATGGCGTAAATAAGGACATTTCAGTAGTGAAATGAAACAGGAGTAATTTATGTATCAATGAGGTTAGTGTTCTTGCAATCATTTGTTTTCAATGATAGAAAAGGCATTAATGAAGCCATGTGTGGTGTGCCTTTACTTTGTATTGCTTTTTAGGGCTCATAATCGGTCACCAAACAGCGACAAAGAACCGTGTCGCAAAGTGCTACATACAAGTACTGGCGGGACCCGGTGAGACCTAACGTCATGTAATGTAATGAAATGATAAGTTTGGTCTCTGTTGGGACTAGCCATCACAGTGTCCGATAAATTTTTACTTTTGCTGGTAGCCCACTTGGCGTCTGTTCTTTGCCTTTTTTATGATCAAGTATACCTAAATTTCAAGTATAATTATACATTCATGATAAAGCCAATGGTATTTTACTGTTTAATTGAATATAATACAGTACATGTGGAATATAAAGTAAACTGTGAGATGGACAAAAGAATAAAACCCTACTTTAAATAAAAGCGCTATTTTTGTATAGATATGAAATAACATTACCAAAATAAAAATATACTTTAATAAACATACTGGCATGCAAGGTATTACCGGACAGCAGGAATTACCGGACAAACGGTCCTAGACGCTTATTTTCTGGAGCTATGTATTGAAATTTGTACCTAATCAATCAGAAGCTTGTTTTGAATAAATCTAGAAGACAAAATATATTCAAGATCAACAAAACATTGTCTATTTATCCAAAATGTCGTCCGCGGCTGTGTGTTTACGTTAGCGGCGCTTGGGGAAATCACTATCGTGTGCGCATGCGCAAAATAACACAAGCTGAGCGCGTGCGTCATTGATTTTATACACTTTAGATATTGTTAATTTAACTTAATTATGAAATTTGTCAACGGATATCAGTTGAGTAACCCTTTTAAAGGTCTTATCCATAAGTCAGAAATACTTTGGGTTGATTTTTAATCGTTTTAATCGACTTTTGATAAGTAAATTAGGACGTTATATTACGGCATCTGACCTACCATAGAACGCCACCTGGCGGGAAAACATGGCGCGTCACGAGTTGTTATTACGAAAATCGTGACATATTTTTGCATAAATAGGAAGTACAAACCCTGTTTAAATCATTTCCTATAATAAGTTTCCAAATTTAAAGTTAAAAATGGTTGAAAACGACTGTCCGGTAATACCTGCTGTACGTCGTTGAAAAAAGCGTAAAAAGTGCCCCTGTTTGGGCCCCTAAATTTGGATGTTCTGGTGACGTCATTTTTCGGCAATTCTATTTTTAGGAAGGCCTTGAACCTAGGTATGTGTCAACACCAAAAATTCTGTCTAAAAATCGATTTTTAACTTGACATGAAGCTTTTTATGCCATTTCTCTCCGGTAATACCTCGCATGCCAGTAATTATATAAAAAATTAATTTTATTTTTAAAAAATAGATTGCTAATGATATTCGAAATCAGAACCTAAAACTTGAACAAAAGTTGAACGTCAGGTATATTCTGCTAAGCACACTGAACTATTGGGTCTTCTGATCGGTAGGAGAAAAATGAACAGAGGATATTCGTTTTTTTTGATTGAATATGGTTTATATATCATCGTGTAGTGATAAAATTCAATATTTTCAAGAGCGAGTAGTCCCTGTGAGGGGGGCAGAGCTTATATCAATCACATATGTAGGGGATAACCAGTGACCGTCAGATATAGGTTTTATTTCACTGATAGAACGCGTTCTCCATATCTCATCTGTTAGCATTAAATAAAGTGTTGTATTACTGTCACACCAATTAAATAAAACTTGTACCCCGCTATCAAAACATGGATGTACCCAACCATTTGCGCGGGAATCACATTATCGTTGTGGATACATTTAATATAACAATATACCTACACACAAAACACACACAGACCCAGGCACACACATGATCACACCAAGGCACACTAACATATTCATCATTATTACATACGAGACGCAAACTCACTCATACAATCACGTACCTGCAAAACTATTACGGTAATGTAAACAACTATATACTTGTATATATATTGTATTTTGACAATAACAAAATAAATACTTTAGAGCACAGACAATCCAAAGCCACACAGAATGATGACAGTGCCTAGCCATCCACGCAAGAGTCAAACATAGAACAAACCATCCACATCCCCAAAAATGGATATTTCAAGCAAGCCTATAATTTTTATACTCACACCACAATGAATGACACACTGTGGACTTCGGGAGTTAATTATAAATGATAACTACACTAAAGTGAAGTACGGGGAGACTTTACAGCCGCCACACAGCACTTAACACCTGCTGTAGTGATAAGTTAAACTGCAGTGCATAGACAATCAAAAGCCACACAGAAAAGTAGCTTGCTTTTTTGACTCATTTTGACACCTATTTTTCGCGACTTTGAAATGCTCTTATTTTGATAAAAAATGGCAACCAAGTACAGCAAATCATGTTTTTTTCGAAGGAATTTACATTATTTACGGTATGATAGTTGTGGAATAAGATTATTTCCCGAAAGGAAGTTTTAATCGACAGTTATTCGCAAAAAAAGTCGCGGTGTCTATTACTAGCCCTTTGAAAAGACAACAGAAACAACATTCCGGCAATTAAATTTTATTGATTTTTTTCACGAAATATCGCGGAATTCTTGGTGGTTCTAGAAATGTATTAAGATTTAAAGATATCAACGAATTTCTGATTTGTGACCCAAGTGACAATATATATCGAACACCCCTCGTATGTTGGGGTCAGATATTTCTCGAGATGAGGGTTGGTTGTGACGGTTATACAGCTTTTTATGGTGCATTAGACTTTGACTGGTTCGCAAATGTGTATCAGAAAAGGGTTCAGTGCCATCTTATGCATATCGAATGCAATGAAAAATACTTTAAGGTGAAGAAAAAATGTTCTACTGAATACCGTTCTTACCTTGACGTCACTGTGCAACGCACTTGCATACCATGTGTATTGATAATGTAAACAAAAAAATAATTTCATGACACTTTTCAAGAAATTCCAAATACCTGCTAAGAACATATTTATTCATCATCAGTAAAAATTTGAAACTAAATATTTGAATACATTTTATGTAATAAGCAAAATACACAATTTACTGGCACAACCCTCGTACATTGTATAACATGATAAGCCAGTCTATTCTATTGAAAAAACAATCACGCATTAGTGTTTACATTAATTAAAACTGCCATGTATTTTACATAACATCAAATATTAATATGAGGGTCATTCAAAAAATACGTAGACACATCCATTTACTAGTTTATATTGCAAGTAAAATAAACAAATCAATAGTATGCTGTAGCTGCAGCTTTATTCGTCTGAATTTCAAAGTTTCATTGAGATCGGCCCGACCGTTAAGCCAGTAACTAGTTCTATAGATTGTACCTTTAGCGACTACGGGGCAACTCTCGACGTCGTTGTTGACGTCATCAAATTTGATAAATTCACAACTTTTCTCAATGCTCTGCATAATACACTAAATACAACTCTATCACTAACCCAATTCTGTATAATCATCCATGTACCATGCTGGACTAAACTGAACAAAATAGGATGAATTAGAATACTTAATTTCATCTGTTGTTGCCAGTTGTCACACCGCATAAAGAGGCTATACCATAGGAAACGCATTGACGTTCATAAAGGCCAAATTAGGAATGTAGAGACCCTGTTTGAGTTGGTTAAGTCAAGAATTATCCAACACCAGAGCTGTTGATTTGACACGATGTTCCCACACTTTGTCTTGGTGAAATAACCTATTTTATAAGATGATTCAAGCTAGTATTTGGGTTTATCAAAGCGCCAAACTCAATTTAATCATTAATCGCGTTGCCCCGTGGTTTCACTGACGTCACGTTTTCGTACTGCCAGTAAAATAGTGACTTGGTATGATAACCAATATCTCCATAACGGTTTTGAATACGACGTTATAATTTGAAACAGATAACCGCATAATATCAAAGGATACACACATAAATTATTGACATGCTTTCTTCCTGTGAACAAAAATTGATGGCACAAATCTATCAACACAAATTTTCGACAGAACAAATCGACGGGTTGCCCCATGTGCTCAATCTTGCGTTGCTATAACTACCCTATTTTAGAATATTACACATATTTTTCTTTATTACCATATGCATTTGATTTGTTAATGATAGGACATTATTTCTACCAAATTTGATGAAAATCGGATGATAGTTAAACAATCAATGGTGTCTACATATTTTTTGAATGACCCTCATATGTTGTTTGTGAATAGGGAATACTAGGTAACACAATCATTATTATATGCTCTTCAGCATATTATGTTCATGTTTTACATAGCGTCGTCAACTATGCGGAGTTATTGCCCATTGTATGTAAAAAGGTTTTTTATGTGTAATTCTTCGTTTGCCTGTGGAAATGTATGACTCAATGTTGATTACCCAAACAGAAAAACATCAAATGTTGCTAAAATATTTACACATTGTTAATCTGTGCAGCTTTGAAATTTAGAAAATGGAAAAAAATGTGAAATTACCTCCCTTTCAATTGAAAATAGAAGAAAATAAATTTCTCAAACTAGTAATAACGCTAGGTGATAGATAAGTAAACTTTCATACGCTCCTTCTTTTATAAAATCTCATCATCTAAAGTTATTTACAGAGGAACTTGGTTATAACGAAATCCTAGGGACCCAGAAATTTCTTTCGCTATATCCAATTTACGCTATATCCGTACAACGAAATTTCGTTATATAAGTTTGGATACAACGTATTTCGTTATACAATGTATATTAACATAATTATGTTGTCATACGTATACATTTATAGCTCGAAGAAAATAAAATAAACATATAATTATTATCATGATATAATTATGATGTGACTAATATTGTGTTATGATACATTGATCAAATGTTCGTTATGAACGAGTACTATTCAATGTCTTACTTTGAGTGAGTTCCACTGTATAACAAAATATAAGTGTGTTTTACCTATATAGGCAACACTGAGTTTCCTATGGTGAATTACATTGCCACTATCAAAATCCAGCTAAAACTTAAAAGTTGATGATTTTATTTTAGTGTTTACATTTCCTGGACTATACAATCTTTCACAGAAAAACTTTGCAATATGCATTTATTGCTGACTTATCCACCATATAGAATAATTGTTTATTATGTTTCATGTTTAAAAAGTTGGGTTACTGACATTGCATTTAATCCAATTATTTTGTCATTTCTGGTTGTCAATTATATGGAATAATTGTTTAAAAATACACCGTAGTAGAATCATCATCCGTTAGAGTATATACATTAGATACTTTAGTGGCTGGAATTTGTTAATATGTGATTGATTCACAATTTTGTAATGGGACAGACATTGTTACAATAACTTAAGTTTATACACAATAGAACTGCTATCTGTTTTTGCATGTACATTTTAATAAATCCTGTAAAAATAAATATGATTCTAACCCGGCTGTACATTTACCAGGGTGACGCTGGAAAATAGGCTATTAATCCCTGGTATAGCATGGAAATCCATGGTAATTCCTGGTAAATGACCAACTGTCCATGTTTTCGATCTTGAAATGCGGTACTTTTTGTCCAGCCTTTTCCAGCGTATGCATGAAGAGTCTTTGTAAATGCTGTTCAGCCATTGCTATATCTGTTGTTATAGCTTGAAATTGGCTTTTTGTTCATTTAATATGTATTACATTTATAATAGTATTGACATTTATAAAAGACAAAAGTCCCCTTTTTCTTCAAAACAACGCGAAATTCCCTACCTGAGGGCCCCTGGCCCCAGACCCAAAAGTGTAGCGAGAGCCCTGCGCCCAGTGGCTTTGCTCGCGCGTCAGGTGTAAATAATGAAAAAGACACCAATATGACGTAATGGGCTGAATTGAAATATTTGTTCCGTAGAAAATCATACCAGGCATTCAACTATCGTCCCATTTATTGGTTTATACTCCAATAAAATTTAAATTAAAATTTATACCAAAAATACCAACCCCAAAAATCGTTGCGTTTCTAAATCTGTTGAGTGTTCTATTGGAATTCAGTTGTAATAATTTGCAGAGCCATTGTCCAGTCAGGTTTGTACTCCTGAATGGTAACCCAGTATTTGGGGTTTGATTCCCAGTTATGGCTGGTCAGGACCCTTAATTTAAGAAATTCAATTCCAGATGGGGGCACACATAATATGCCTGCCATATTTCAGCAGAAAGCTGACTGGCAAATAAAGGCTATGCTTGGCATTTTAAAAAAAAAACACCTGAAGGTACTCTCTCCAAAGTTATATTAATCTTGTGGATTAAATCAATCAATGAAAATGTGCAGTGTGACATCTTTGTACCTTTAGGTGATAAATAACTGATATTAGGCAATGGTGTTAATTAAGTGTTAACAAATGTTAATATTTTTAACACACAACATGACTTGGGAATTAAAAACCATTTGTTTTTAAGCGTTTTAAGAAAACCGAATATAAGTGATTATTGAAAGTAATTTGATTTCATAACACATAGAAATCAATCATAAAATTAATACAGAAGTTCCCTTTGAAATCTTAATATAAATAACAAAAATGTATTTTGAAAACCTTAAATTATCATTAAAATAAAAATAGTTATACAATCAAACATGAGTCTTTTGGATATATAGAGAGGTCAATTAAAGTTACCAATATTTCACTAATTTGTATAAAGTCTCCAAAATAAGTGAACTAAAAAATGAAAATTAGGGAGATTCCTTATTACAATTAGCTTTACTATTGGCTGGCATATTGTGCAATGTTATGTAATATATGGCTATAAAGAAAACAATAAGTGCTATAAATATGGAGTCAATTAATTAATCACAACAGGGGTCATATAAAACAGTGTCATAAATCCCAAGGCCAACTAAATGCAGCAGTCATAACTGTGTCTGTCCTATTTTTTGCCCATACCCTTAATTACTTTATTGCATTTTACAGACTGTCTATTTTCCAGTTTATGAAATGATATAAAAAGTTACAATGATTTAAAAAGTTGAAGAATGTTTTTTGAATCATTACCCTGGCCTACTTATTAATATATGACAGAATTACAAATAGAGAGACATTATTTGTGTTAAATATTCCTTTTCTTTGATATACTGAAATAATAGATGTTTGGGAAATAGCCTACTTGAATATTACTATAAGACATAATCTTTGCTATTGGATGTCATTTTTAAACAAATTAGTCTTAGACTGTTAATATTTTTTAATTGTTTTTGAATAATATGGCTACTAGACTGGCATTTTAAAAGGATATTTATCTGTTGATACAATAATATTATAAACAATAGGATAGCTGAGTTAAAATAAACACTAAGTTCATAACTTTATAAAACTTTATATACCAGCCCTGCTCCTTTTCTGTTTCATAATAATTTATTAAATTGTGATGATGAATTATTTCTGCCCTGCCCCCCCCCCCCCCCCCCCCCAGGCCATACAAATGGTAAAACCCCTGCAAATCCCCGCCCTATACCTCCCAGGTATAGTTTAGGCTATATTTCCCCCGCTATTTTGACGTGATACAAAAGTCCAGCAATGCATTGTAGGTCAAAATTCCAACAGTACTTGTCTAGTATCGGCATGCTATAATACATCAGTCATTGAGTGATTTATAAGTCAAGTAATCAAACCATAATGATTAGGCAGGAAGTTTTCGGGACTTTTCAGTGACATTCCTTGTATGCTATTTTCCCAAAATGTTGCTAATGACTATCTGACAGCTATTTTGATGCTAAAAGTGTGTTTTATCTGTTTCAGGTGTGTTTCGTTTTACTTCATTGGTGAAATTGATTGGTGACCGGGGTTACCCAAATGGGTCCTCAAACGAGAAATTGATTGGTGACAGAGCAAGCTCAAATATTACCAGGTAGGTTTACTTATATACAATGTAGACAAATGACAGAAATTGCCTAGAAATACAGTCTTATAATGCAAGGCCAAAAATAAAATATTGTTTGTTTCCCCTTCCCGACCCTGGCCAATTAGAATTAGGTAGGAGAGGAAATATTTTGTTTTAATATTCATTGATATCCTGTTATGTATTGATGACGGGGATGCATACATGACATGTTTCGCAGACCCCATTGCATGAGATTGGTGATGAAAATGCGAGAGATATCATTAAAAATTCAAATGCATGAGATTTTCCTGGCAGAAACTTTAAACTTAAATTATTAAAGTTTATTTGCAGTTTTCCCTTAGTTTTCTTGTATCTTTTATTACAATACCATACATGCTTCATGAAGCAATTCAAACCAATATTTTTGATCATATTCATAATTTAACAAAATATATCAAGTTCCAGTATGTACAAGAAATGTGTGAGATTTGATCATTGCCAGCGATCATGCGCGAGTATAGTCTCAAATGCTTGAGACTCATGCATGATGCAGGAGATCTGACCTGCATGTGAGGACTTCCCATTTCGTGTAATCACATTTGGTCTAAAATCATCTAAAGTGTTTAATTGAACGCCTAAAGAGTAAAGTAAGAATTCCTATTTTGTCTAAAGTTTTAAAACCTTAAAATAAACAATATAGATAAAAATAAACAATATAGATAGGAAAAACTTATAATTCATTTATTCTTTTAATACTTTTTTCGTAGTAAAATAACCATGATGGCAACAGAGGGGATTTGAGGGTGTAATAGTATGTGCTATGGCATGTTGTTGTATAATGTATATCTGGGAGTTTGGTAAAAGTCTTGTTGTAGCCTTTCTCTCCAATTGTTGAAAACTAATTTGTGAATATCACAAAGTTTTAATTTTGTAAATTAATCACAAAGATCTAATTCCAGTGTTGATATATTTAATTCTGTTTAATACAAAGTTTATACTGAATTTAATTGGTTCCAACCATAGAAAATAATTCTTTTAGTTATTATAAGGCCGAACTTAAAATATTCTTGGTTTCCCCATCCTGACCCTAGCAGATTTAGAATGGGTAGGTAGGTAGGATAAATATTTTGTACTGTTTCAGTATGATAGTTATTGGTTAAGACATACAAATAATGAAATTTAGAATTAACCCTAAGGTGAAAACCAACAATAATGAAATTAAGAATTAACTCTAAGGTGAAACCCAACAGTCTTAAATTTAATGGTAAGATTTAAGAAGCCAGTTAACAAGAAATTTATTTTTCACTTCTATTTTAAAAAAAAAAATATTATTTCAATTTGGGCAATAAAATACTTTGGGTAGGGCCCTTTTTAATCGGTAGGGGATGGGGAAACAAACAATATTTTATTTTAGGCCCAACATAACACAGATAAAATTTTCATATCAATATTGACTAACAGTCAACATTACCTATATTTAGAAACATAAAATTCATAACCCTCATAAAACAACAATTAGTTTGATACTTAATTTGTCTATACAATCATGGAATTAATTAAACTATGTATGTATTATTTGTCTTAAGAAAAACTTATTTTAATTGAGTCAGTAAGTGTGAGATTTTATGTAAACTATTATTCCCTGCAATTATTTTGTCACTATGAAAACAGAATTGTCAAAGGAACATACATTTCAAATTTGAGATTTGTTTATTTCTTAGTAACATCTAGAACAAACTTAGAGATCTGATTATCAAATATGGGCCCTGGGGTCAGATATGCATTGGATTATGGGAAGTTCTGTGGCATTTAACCTGACATGTGTGCTGGGCTGAAAATTTGACAGTACCAGTCTTATATTAATGTTCATGATGTACTGATGAATCACTATTTATGTATTCAATATTATATAATTATATAATATATATACTGGTAATTATTTTATAACAATGATATATATTTATAAAGTTTAGTTGACACCTGCAGTAGTTAAATTTAATCCATTAGTGCAAAAATTGTCACAGTCTAAGGAGAACCTTTATCTATCTGTTACATCAGGTGAAATATTATACTGGGTAATAAAACCCCCTGATGTGCACAGTGGATAGATCTCTATCTATCTGCCATATCTAAATATACTCCTTTCCCAGACAGGGTCATAAAACCCTGTTTGACAAAACTGCACATTTATCAGTACATGTATAGAGATCTATATCTTGACCTATTTGACTTCCTGTATCAGCAACAGCCATGAAAGGAATGCAGACAAAATCCGCCCTGCTCATTCTTGTCATAATGAGATTTTCATATCATGTGCAATGATCGAATTTGAGCAATAATTATTTTAATATAAAATACATAAATCTAAATGTTGATATTATTATACTGGTTAAACCTATATATTTATTTTTATTTTGATATATACATTAGGCTTAAATTAATATATTGTTAGTTTGACCTTTACCGACCCAGTATTTTTACATTGGGTTGGTAGGTAGGTAATTAATTTTATTTTCATTTTGATGATTTTGTGTTGTCTCTCTAAAGTAGTCTAATGTATTACATATGGCCAAAGGAGTTGTGACAGTGGCGGCAATAATTCTATGAGCAACAGCAAAATTTGTTTATATAAATATATAAAAATCTAATTCACAAAAAAAATCATGGAATGTCCCAGAAATAACCAAAGCATAAATGGGGCCATTTCCGTGTGACATTCCATGAGGCCTAAAATAAAATATTGTTTGTTTCCCCTTCCACTACCTACCCGGAAAAAAGCCCTACTCAAAATATTTTGGATCATCCCTCGTGCCTAATGGATTTTCAAACATTACCGGGAAGTTGGTCATCATCAGTAGATAACCCCTATTGATTTTGAGGTCAGATTTGGTCACAGGTTGAGATTGTCATGCATTCTGACATTATTATTAAAAAACTACTTGGCTGCCTTGGGGGTATGCATAGAGAATTTGACATGATCCTGACCTTTATGCATGAATATATTACAAGGTTCTTGTGTTGAATATATAAATTTCCGCGAGCAAATCGTGCAATATCAGTCCTATAGATTTGTGTTGGTATTACATCTCGAGCGTCTTCGCGAAACTTCCCACTTATGAAAACATACAAACGGGATTATGAATATAGACCCTTTATCAGCTGTTAAATTATGCTAATTAAAGGTCGAGAGTCGTGTCAAATTCTCCGGGCTATACATAATGTATATGTTTACAAATATCTTGTTTCAGTTAGTGTTATTATTGAGGTTTTACTGTATTCAATCCTAAATGTTTTTTTATATATTTTCAATTTCAGGCATCATCAACCTATTATCAGTAGCGTTGGCATGGTATGGTGACAAAGTTTGTTTGTATTCGGATTCCAAATGGACGAAGGTTGCAAAATTTCATTGGAAGACAATATATATACCATATATGGATAAATGTGACAACTTAGATGGTTCTAAGTGGTGTTTGTCTGGGCACATGGATACACAGTGTAGAAGCATGTCAACTTCCGGTAATCGCAATAAGGAGTACACATTGAATTATAGTCTTGCAATAAGTCATACAGTGATTGGAAATCACCTGTAACAGATGTTTCAATCACAATAAGTCATACAAGTTGAATTGTATAGTATCCCAATAAATCGTATAGTAATTTGGTTTATACACGGTGGGATATAGTGGACTATCGGATACGATTGGACAAGAAGACTACCCTTTCTTCAATCCAATGTCCCATATTACTTCGTTGAAGTGAAGTAAACTTAGTAAAAGCTGAACTAAATGGTTACATAACCACACGGATGATAATTGAAAACATTATTCAGAAACACCGAAACAGCATCTGACATGTGCTTATTTCACCTTATTCGTATGAAGCAGTGCTTAGGTTTGTGTGTTCCACCATTCAGATGGTTACTACTGTAACAGCATTTTCATGCAGGTTGTTGTAGTGTTGGCACTTATGGTGATATTAGCTGCTATACCTGATATAGATGTGCATTTTACAATTGTGAGAGTCCCTAAGGAAAGGAGCCCTCAAAAGGATAGACATATAAATACACGGACTTCCTCTTCTCTGATCATAATCCTATGAAAAAGAATTGTGATTTAGAACTTACAATGCTTGTATCAGAAGTTTTCTTCCAAGATCAATGTACACAGTCATGTAATGACATTTGCTGTATATATTGAGTGTGCACAATCATAATCTGCATAAATATGGCACAGTAACGCTCTCTTCTTGCAAATTAAAAGAATGTAAATGTATGAGTGTGAGATTGAGATATGTAGTGCTAAGCAGTAGTTGTGATGACAATATTGAATAATGTTCATGTTTATCCAGAACAAACAGTCAAAATCATACAATTTTACCATCATATCATTGACACAGTTTGGTTGAATAAATTTAAAGGGAGTTATTTCCCTTTGTTTTTTCTCTGATAAATTTTGTTTATGCTATTTTTCTGTATTCATTGGTTGGATTTCAATGAAACTTTGTTAAAATTATCAGTACCAAGTATAGTTGTGGATATCATTGGCACTCTTTGGTCAGATCAATTTTAACGGATATAATTTTTCCAGCGCTTTTTCTCTGTAATCACTATTTGTTACCCTTTCTTTTTTACACTTGTAATTTTGTCTGAGCTATTTCTCTGTAACATCTTTAACCGATAGTTCTGGTCAATTGAAATAACTCCATATTGATTTATTGGATTTAAGCAGTTTTGTTCCTGTATTGGATTTTATCCCTCTTCAGTATTATTATTATTGACTGATTTTAGAATAATTAAGTAAATATTTTGTTGCAGATGACTTTAAATGTATTGTTTTTAGCTCACCTGTCACAAAGTGACAGAGTGAGCTATTGTGATCACACTTCGTCCGTCGTCCGTCCGTCCGTCCGTCCGTCTGTCCGTCCGTCCGTCCGTCAACAATTGGGTTGTGTCCTCTCTAGAGGTCACAATTTTGGCCTAATCTTTATGAAACTTGGTCACAATGATCATCTCAACAAAATCTAGGTCAAGTTCGATATTGGGTCATCTGAGGTCAAAAACTAGCTCACTAGGTCAAATTATAGAAAAAACCTTGTTTTAAACCTTTCAACATGTAGTCTTCATGGTAACTAAACTCTCTGCAGTAACTCTCTACTCTCTATACATACAATAAACTTTCATCAACCAATGAAAATGTGTATCAGGGTTCACAGCAGTTTTGTAAAGGTCAAATATCAAAATATTCTAGTATTTTAACCAGGGTGTGAATTGTACTGGTTAAGTGGAAATCAAAGCGCTGTAGGGAGCGTAGACATTTTCCTGAGGGTCGTGGGTTCAAACCCCACTGGAACCATAATTTTTATTTTTTTTTATTTTTTTAAGTGTTTAGGTATTGTTTTGTCTTTATAGCATGTATCTTGTACATTTTCCTGATGGTCGTGGGTTCAACCCCCACTGGAACCATATTTTTTTTTTTTTTTTTTTTTTTTTGAGTGTTTAGGTATTGTTTTGTCTGTAAAGCATTTATTTGTACATTTTCCTGATGGTCGTGGGTTCAACCCCCACTGGAACCATAATTTTTTTTTGTTTTTTTTTTTTTTAATTGTTTAGGCATTGTTTTGTCTTTATAACATGTATTTGTACATTTTCCTGATGGTCGTGGGTTCAACCCCCACTGGAACCATAATTTTTTTTTTTTTTTTTTTATTTTTTAAATGTTTAGGCATTGTTTTGTCTGTAAAGCATTTATTTGTACATTTTCCTGATGGTCGTGGGTTCAACCCCCACTGGAACCATAATTTTTTTTTTTTTTTTTTTTTTTAAATGTTTAGGTATTGTTTTGTCTTTATAACATGTATTTGTACATTTTCCTGATGGTCGTGGGTTCAACCCCCACTGAAACCATAATTTTTTTTTTTTATTTTTTTTTTTTGAGTGTTTAAGTATTGTTTTGTCTGTAAAGCATTTATTTGTACATTTTCCTGATGGTCGTGGGTTCAACCCCCACTGGAACCATAATTTTTATTTTTTTATTTTTAATTTTTTTAAGTGTTTAGGTATTGTTTTGTCTTTATAGCATGTATTTGTACATTTTCCTGATGGTCGTGGGTTCAACCTCCACTGGAACCATAATTTTTATTTTTTATTTTTTTAAGTGTTTAGGTATTGTTTTGTCTTTATGGCATGTATTTGTACAGTTATATGGAGGAAAAATACCAAAATATTTTGTTTAAAATAAAGGTCAAATCATAGAAAAACCTTGTGTAGTCAGTCACCAGAGGTTACAATTTCAACTTAATCTTTATGAAACTTTGTCACAATGATCCTGTCAACAAAATCTAGGCCAAGTTCGATTTTGGGTCATCTGGTGTCAAAAACAAGGTCACAATGTCAATTGACATTTTCCTGAGGGTCGTGGGTTTAAACCCCACTGGAACCATAATTATTTTTTTAAGTGTTTAGGTATTGTTCTGTCTTTATAGCATGTATTTGTACAGTTATATGGAGGAAATATTTTGTTTAAATTATAGGTCAGATCATAGAAAAACCCTGTGTAGTCACCAGAGGTTACAATTTCGACTTAATCTTTATGAAATTTGGTCCTAATAATCATCTCAACACAATCTAGGCTAAGTTTGATATTAATTAAGTCATCTGGGGTCAAACGCTAGGTTACATGGTCAAATCATACACAAACTTGCAATAGAGGCTGAATTTCCTTAAATTTTATTCAGAAAATGTGTAGGATCACCATAGGGGTGTGCATGCACTAGTACGACAGGTGAGCGACCTAGGGCCCTTTGGGCCCTCTTGTTTAGCTCACCTGTCACAAAGTGACAGAGTGAGCTTTTGTGATCACACTTCGTCCGTCGTCCGTCCGTCTGTCCGTCCGTCAACAATTGGGTTGTGTCCTCTCTAGAGGTCACAATTTTAGCCTAATCTTTATGAAACTTGGTCACAATGATCATCTCAACACAATCTAGGTCAAGTTCGATATTGGGACATCTGAGGTCAAAAACTAGCTCACTAGGTCAAATTATAGAAAAACCTTGTTTTAAACCTTTCAACATGTAGTCTTCATGGTCACTAAACTCTCTGCTGTAACTCTCTACTGTCTATACATACAAGTAAACTTTCATCAACCAATGAAAATGTGTATCAGGGTTCACAGCAGTTTTTAAAGGTCAAATATAAAAATATTCTAGTATTTTAAGCAGGGTGTGAATTGTAACGGTTAAGTGGAAATCAAAGCGCTGTAGGGAGCATAGACATTTTCCTGAGGGTCGTGGGTTCAAACCCCACTGGAACCATTATTTTTTTATTTTTAATTTTTTTGAGTGTTTAGGTATTGTTTTGTCTTTATAGCATGTACTTGTACATTTTCCTGATGGTCGTGGGTTCAACCCCCACTGGAACCATAATTTTTATTTTTTATTTTTTTTGAGTGTTTAGGTATTGTTTTGTCTTTATAGCATGTATTTGTACATTTTCCTGATGGTCGTGGGTTGAACCCCCACTGGAACCATAATTTTTATTTTTATACGCCCGTTGAAAATGGGACGTATTATGTGAACACCCTTGGCGGGCGGGCGGGCGGGCGGCGGCGTCCAGTAATTTGTCTGTACTCTAGCGCAAACAGTTTTCATCCGATCATCTTCAAACTTTCTGACAATGCTTATGGGCATAATATCTAGGCCAAGTTCGATTATAGGCCAAATCGACCCAGGCCTTATTTGGGTTATGGTCCTTTAATAACCAAATAAGTATGAAATTGGCCTTGTCTGTACTCTTACGCTAACAGTTTTCATCCAATCATCTTCAAACTTGCTGACAATGCTTATGGGCATAATATCTAGGCCGAATTCGATTATAGGCCAAATCTGCCTAGGCCTTATTGGGTTATGGTCCTTTAATAACCAAATAAGTATGAAATTGGCCTTGTCTGTACTCTTTCGCTAACAGTTTTTATCCGATCATCTTCAAACTTTGTGACAATGCTGATGGGCATAATATCTAGGCCACGTTCGATTATAGGCCAAATCGGCCTAGGCGTCATTTGGTTATGGGCCTAAATTAATTACCAAATAAGTATGAAATTGGCCTTGTCTGTGCTCTAACGCAAACAGTTTTCATGCGATCGTCTTCAAACTTTGTGACAATGCTTATGGGCATAATATCTAGGCCAAGTTTGATTATAGGCCAAATTGGCCTAGGCCTTATTTGGTTATTATCCTATAATTACCAAAATAATTGTGAAATTTACCTTGTCTGTTCTCTAGTGCAAAGAGTTTTCATCTGAGTATCTTCAAACTTGGTGACAATGTTTACGGATATAATATCTAAGACAAGTTCAATTGTAGGCCAAATCAGCCTAGGCCTTCTTAGGTTATGGTCCTTAAATTAAAAAAAATGTTGGATTGTTTGTTTTTTTCATTCACCATGCCCTGAGACTCACTATGCCCCAAGACGGGCGTATTTTGTGACATTTTGGCACTCTTGTTTTTGAGTGTTTAGGTATTGTTTTGTCTGTAAAGCATTTATTTGTACATTTTCCTGATGGTCGTGGGTTCAACCCCCACTGGAACCATAATTTTTATTTTTTATTTTTTAAATGTTTAGGTATTGTTTTGTCTTTATAACATGTATTTGTACATTTTCCTGATGGTCGTGGGTTCAACCCCCACTGGAACCATAATTTTTATTTTTATACGCCCGTTGAAAATGGGACGTATTATGTGAACACCCTTGGCGGGCGGGCGGGCGGGCGGCGGCGTCCAGTAATTTGTCTGTACTCTAGCGCAAACAGTTTTCATCCGATCATCTTCAAACTTTCTGACAATGCTTATGGGCATAATATCTAGGCCAAGTTCGATTATAGGCCAAATCGACCCAGGCCTTATTTGGGTTATGGTCCTTTAATAACCAAATAAGTATGAAATTGGCCTTGTCTGTACTCTTACGCTAACAGTTTTCATCCAATCATCTTCAAACTTGCTGACAATGCTTATGGGCATAATATCTAGGCCGAATTCGATTATAGGCCAAATCTGCCTAGGCCTTATTGGGTTATGGTCCTTTAATAACCAAATAAGTATGAAATTGGCCTTGTCTGTACTCTTTCGCTAACAGTTTTTATCCGATCATCTTCAAACTTTGTGACAATGCTGATGGGCATAATATCTAGGCCACGTTCGATTATAGGCCAAATCGGCCTAGGCGTCATTTGGTTATGGGCCTAAATTAATTACCAAATAAGTATGAAATTGGCCTTGTCTGTGCTCTAACGCAAACAGTTTTCATGCGATCGTCTTCAAACTTTGTGACAATGCTTATGGGCATAATATCTAGGCCAAGTTTGATTATAGGCCAAATTGGCCTAGGCCTTATTTGGTTATTATCCTATAATTACCAAAATAATTGTGAAATTTACCTTGTCTGTTCTCTAGTGCAAAGAGTTTTCATCTGAGTATCTTCAAACTTGGTGACAATGTTTACGGATATAATATCTAAGACAAGTTCAATTGTAGGCCAAATCAGCCTAGGCCTTCTTAGGTTATGGTCCTTAAATTAAAAAAAATGTTGGATTGTTTGTTTTTTTCATTCACCATGCCCTGAGACTCACTATGCCCCAAGACGGGCGTATTTTGTGACATTTTGGCACTCTTGTTTTTGAGTGTTTAGGTATTGTTTTGTCTGTAAAGCATTTATTTGTACATTTTCCTGATGGTCGTGGGTTCAACCCCCACTGGAACCATAATTTTTATTTTTTATTTTTTAAATGTTTAGGTATTGTTTTGTCTTTATAACATGTATTTGTACATTTTCCTGATGGTCGTGGGTTCAACCCCCACTGGAACCATAATTTTTATTTTTTTATTTTTATTTTTTTTAGTGTTTAGGTATTGTTTTGTCTTTATAGCATGTATTTGTACAGTTATATGGAGGAAAAATATTCCAAAATATTTTGTTTAAAATATAGGTCAAATCATAGAAAAACCTTGTGTAGTCAGTCACCAGAGGTTACAATTTCCACTGGAACCATAATTTTTATTTTTTAATTTTTATTTTTTTAAGTGTTAAGGTATTGTTCTGTCTTTATAGCATGTATTTGTACAGGTATATGGAGGAAATATTTTGTTTAAATTATAGGTCAGATCATAGAAAAACCCTGTGTAGTCACCAGAGGTTACAATTTCGACTTAATCTTTATGAAATTTGGTCCTAATAATCATCTCAACACAATCTAGGTTAAGTTTGATATTAATTAAGTCATCTGGGGTCAAACGCTAGGTCACATGGTCAAATCATACAAAAACTTGCAATAGAGGCTGAATTTCCTTAAATTTTATTCAGAAAATGTGTAGGATCACCATAGGGGTGTGCATGCACTAGTACGACAGGTGAGCGACCTAGGGCCCTTTGGGCCCTCTTGTATTGTAATAAGAAATAATTTTTTTTATAAATCCTTGTGTTTTGGGCAATATTACTTGCGAATATTAACTGTACATACCCTGTTTTTCTATACTCATATGTTAATGTACCTCTCAACTTAATCTTGAAATTTCCCAAAAAACAAGTTTTAACCTTTAGTATATAATTATACGAGGCGAGGGGTGATCCAGAATTACGTGGACTTTTGCTCTCATTCAAAAACCGTTATACTTACATTAACAAATCTGTGGACGATATAATATTGATACTTACTGCACTAGTATACCAAATTTCATGTGGATATGATAATAAATAACGTAAATAAAGCGTCGTATATGTACCATAATTATGTTGAAATGAAATGTTATGAACATATGACAATGTTGCATTAATATACCCCAAGATACATAGTATATAGGTGCTATATTGGAGTCATGCTTGAGGTCCGTTGGTTGGTCCGTCCAATTTTGCCCGTGCTATTTCTCAGTAGCCATTGGTGGGATTTAAACAAAACTTTGCATGACTGGTCAGTACCTTGCCTTGTTGTGCCTATCTTTGGCGCTTGTCGGTCGGATTATTTTCATCGAGTTATTGTCCTTTGTTGTTTTTCACTTATAAAATTCTGTTTGTGCTATTTCTCGGTATCTATTGGTTGGATTTCAATGAAACTTGGCATGACTCATGAGTACTGTGCCTATTTGTGCATATTGTTTGTGCACATTGGTCGGATTAGTTTTATTGAGTTATAATCTTTGTTTTTTAGACAATTTTGTCTGCGCTATATCTCTGCTACCATATGTTGGATTTCAATGAAATGTTGTATGACTTATCAGTAACAAGTCTAGTTGTGGATATATAGCGCTGTTGGTCGAAAAAAATTTAAGGGAGTTATTACACTTTGTTTTTTTCCACTTTTAATTTTGTCCATGATATTTCATGGTTACTATTGATTAGAAGGTTGCATGACCTATCAGTACCAAGTTTTATATTACGCATACAGTCAAACAAAATGGTCAGATCAATTTTGCTAATGATTGCCTTTAATTAAACCTAAGTTTGTACACATGATCATAATTGGGACCAAGTTTTGCAGGTCATAATAAATGCGACCTCTATGCTCACATCACTGTGTCGAGCAGTATCTTGTGGGGGGGGGGGGGAGCTGGGGGTTTCATCACGTTCAGTGCTATTGCTTGTTATAAACTTGTTATTATTGTAACCACCAAAAATAAAGTTTGAAGGGTTTATACTGGAGGCACTGTATTGGTTGGTTGGTCTGTCAGTCTGTTAGAAAAATTGTGTCCACATCTATAACAAGACGATGTGTCATGCGCAAGACCCAGGTCCCTAGCTCAATGGTCACACTTAGAGGTCAAAGGTTGACAGGCTTAAATAGGCATGTTTCGTTTCTAGATATGACATTTCTTACTGGATTTTAAAATTGCTTCTTACAAATGTTCACCACATAAAGACAGTCTTTCATGCTTAAGAACCAGGTCCCTGGCTCAAATGTCAAGGTCACACTTGGAGGCAATCTGATTAAAATCATATCCTCAAACCTGCTACACATGAGAATCTGACGACGCCCTATTAAAGGTCACCTCAGGCGACCTTTCCCATTAGCCAATCGGCACCTTGCTTTCACAATTCTGACAGCGAGTCAATTCTATTTTTAAATACGGTAGTTATCACAAACACATGCATCGTGCGTGCCTTTGTTCTGATCACCTCGGTCTTTATGGATTGCAATATTTACCGGAGACAAACGGAAATGGCCGAGCTTTCACGATTGATAATCAACAGTGCGTTTTCATCAAATTATCAGTACTACAAATTTTACAATGGCCGAATAAATGAGGATTACTCCTAAAAAGCAGACTAAAGTTGGGGGAAACTGTTTTATATGCAATTTGCCGTTTATTAATACGACCGAAGTACCAATGTAACGAGCTATATGATTGGCTGAATTATAAATGGAAATTCCGATGATTTCTGTAAATACACACTCGTATTGCGTTGTCATCAGATCTACCGGTAAGGAAAATCAAGCACTTAGACAGATTGCACTTGGAGGCAAATGTTATATAGTCATGCAAGTTGCATCTGCTCTGTAACGTTGTCATTTCTTACTGGATTTTGAAATTGCTTGGTACAAATGTTCACCACATCAAGACTGTGTGTCATGTGCAATACTTCAGTCCCTAGCTCAAAGGTCAAACTTAGAGGTCAAAGGTTATATAGTCATATAATTTTATTTCAAGTAAAGTTCCTGTGTCAAGGCAATGCAGTTGGGGTATGGTTCATCAGTCCAGTGATTGCACTAAGTTTATACCAGGTATCTGTAAATTTGTTTATTATTTATATCCATTGTTGTATAATGATGATATGTTGTTACAAGTGTTTGAATAAAAAACAACTGAGAACAGTTAGTTGTTTTTTGATATGTTAGTAATTCTTTAGATATTTCGGTCAAGAATAACCCATACAAGTGCAACAACTCATTTTCAAATTTCTAGTGCCCGGCCAGTGTTACCAAATACTTGGCAATTGCCAGTAACTGACATAATCAGGAAGCAGGGACTGCAAAGTATGAAATGATAAGGCATCCACTGCCTTCCAGTTGGAGAAGATTGTAAGCCGCACAATACAAAAAAGCTGGTATACTATATTAAAATAAATAGCAAACAACATTGTGTTATGGTTTTTCCCACATGCACTGGCTGTTGTTGGTGTGCTGGATTTGTTTGCGGTGATCTGGTTTTTGTTCTCCATTGCAGCAGGTCATACCCTTCGATGAAAAATTGAATATTTTACTGGACATGCGAAGCTGCTGGTCCCAGATTGAAGTGTAAGTTAGTACTAGTTGGGATACAGATGATGAAACCCGTCATAAACAAACATTTAA
This sequence comes from Spisula solida, assembly GCA_947247005.1. Lineage (NCBI taxonomy): Eukaryota > Metazoa > Mollusca > Bivalvia > Venerida > Mactridae > Spisula > Spisula solida. The sequence continues at coordinate 18,348,467 of OX365962.1, read as the reverse complement.
ATACCCAAATCAAGCCTTTACCCGAGTCATATAGATCTAATCCTATCGCTCTGTGATATACTTTTGGCTAATCAGACCGGACATCAGGGAATTGTTGTTCGGTGTCCGGGGTGATGTGGTCTAACATCGGGGTTATTTGCGACACAGGTATAACAGAAGTTTAAACTACATGTAAATATACCATAATCTGACCAGACACCAAGGAATTGTCTGACACAATCAGTGTGCGGCTTCGCGACAGATATTTGTCGATAATCTGATTTTGGGCCAACTTTCTACCAACATCACATGATCATCGTCTTATATACCCGTCCGGCACATTTTGTCCGAGGATATATGCTGGGCCCGTCGTGCACACAAAAGCCTAGGCTTTGTGTATTACACATTGGATACATGGACATCGTTTGACATCCAGGGTGATATTGTCTGACATTGGGGTGATTTGCGACCTAGGTATTACAGAAGTTAATATTACATGAAGGTTACCATACTCTGACCAGACCTCAGGGAATTGTCAGGCAAAATCAGGGCGCGGCTCAGCGACAAAGATATTTTTGATGATAATCGGATATCCGATATCTGGCCAACTTCCCCCTCGACATCAATGATCATCGTCCGATATACCCGTCCGGCACATTTTGTTTAGGAATATATGCTATCAGGAAATTGTCAAGCAAAATCAGGACGCGGCTTAGCGACAAAAATATTTGTTGATGACAATCGGATATCCAATATCTGGCCAACTTCCCCCCGACATCAATGATCATCGTCTCATATACCCGTCCGGCACATTTTGTCTGGGAATATATGCTGGGCCCGGCATGCACACAAAATAAACCATGCCTTGCCCTCTTTTAAACATTGGATACATGTCATGGACATCGCTCGGCGTCCGGGGTGACATAGTCAGACATCGGGGTGATTTGCGACCCAGGTATTACAGAAATTTATACTAGATGTAGATTGATATACCATATTAACTAACATTCACTGAACTCTCACCTCAGTGACTATCAACTGAAGTATAAAATAAGGAAAAGATTGCTGTCTTCTATGCTGAATTGCCATTTTAATATCGGGATGCTATATATTAAAACTCAATCTGTCATATCATATCAGATAATATGATTTATATAGTATCTGGTAAAATAGGCTTGTCTTTATATAGTGTTTATATATAATTTCTGATAAAACTATGTTGATAGCATTTGAACAAAAATACTTGATACAAATACAAACATTCTTCAGTCATTTACAGCAAATAATTAACTAGAGTTAACAACAACGCACATATATATTATTTTTACGCTCGTCTTATATCTCATATACAGGTAAATATAAAAATAAATCATATAGGTCAAACTGTCAATGACGATCGATATCATATTCAGTAGCGATAATTATCGGGACGCTTATTATCTACCAATAATTAATAGCTCGATTACGATAAAGCAAAATATTTCATATATTAAACCGATGCATTAAACCACACCGACATTCGTCAATACTTTTGTTAGTCTGTATTTAAAATGAAAATATTTGTTCATCTGTTTGTTTTCGGTACGGAAATGGATTTTCGAGTGTTCGCTAAAATTATTTCGGTAATCGGTAATTAATTTATAACTTAAGGTTGAAATGATTTAGCCATCGAACCCTTAATCGCAACCAATTGTTGTATTAACCCAATGATATTACGAGCCTTCTTTTCATACAAATACCATACTGAATACAATAAATTGATTGAAAAAGAATCGAACACATCTTAATGTAAACAAGGAATACACAAAAACTCGTTACGCATGCGCACTCGCTACTCGCTTGCTCGTTACGCATGCGCACTCGCTGCTCGGTTGCTCGTTACGCATGCGCACTCGCTGCTCGGTTGCTCGGTACGCATGCGCAGTATACGATACATTCCTACACGCTTGCTCGGTTAAACGCTTGCACGGTTACTCGAACGAAAAACGATCGCAAAACGCTTTAACGCGGGACAAAAACGCTGGCGGTACTGTATAAAGATGCACACAAACATTTCATAGCGCACTTTTCTCAATGTAAAGATCAATAAAAATAAATAAAATTTACAATATTTCAAGAAATCGTTTCATGAAAAGAATACTGTATAGCGGGTATATTTCACGGGGTCCATTATTCGCGTTATCTGGATCCTTTTGAATTCACGGTGTCTTGATTTCGCGCAAACGACCTCGACCGCGAATTTAAAACCTTGTTGGTAAACATGAAATAAGAGGTCAATCTTACGTAAGTTACACCTTGGAAAATAAAAACACGGACATTGATTGCTGAACACGGCAATTTATAAAGCTTAAAATTTACATGCAATATCGTAAGAAAACCATAAAACACAGTAAGATTATTTATTTTGTTCATAAATCGCTCTTTGCGTTTCGACGGTTATTTTGAACGGTTTGTTTGATGGCCGAGTTGACTATCATTAGAAAAATTACACAAACAAATACTTTTTCGGCAACCATTAACACGCTTTGCAAACAAAAGCGTTAAATCTAATAATTTTGATGCACCTGCTTATAATTAACACCTTTTAACGTTGAGAAAACATTATGCACGTATGATATTTGATACACATCAAGATCTAATTTCGAATTATATTTTGTAATTTATTATAAGTCGAAGTCTTACTGCCGTATTGTACTTAATCGACGTATTTGCAAAATCATTGGGTCAACGTTGGTTTTTAATCATGAATTGTCTCCCTCTGTAAAATTTGTATGTGTACGAGGTGAATATTTCGCTGGGTTTAGATTTCGCGCTATCGATGTTGACCGCGAATATAGCGAAAATTAGACCCCTGTGAAATATACCCGCTATACAGTAGTGCTTTTAATTTGTAATAGGTCTAGGTATGGTCAAAGTTAAGCGAACTATTTCAAACTATGTTGATCTTAAAGTAATATGTATGCTAGTTAAAAAGTCAGACAGGGTAGGGGGTCATTATATAGGCTTGCTTAAAGTATCATATTTGCGGATACGCATTGTACTGTGTATGTCTGTCTCCAGCATGAGTGGCAAGGTGCTGTCGCCATCTCTGTATGGCTGTGAATTGTCTGTGTATTTAATAATGTACTACATAATTATTCGTTTATTAATATTATATAATATTTCATCTACAGGGAACGTTGTTCGAAACACGAAAGAAATCTAGAATCGACGAAGAAAAACTACGTTTTATACGTCAAAAACATCCACATTTGCAGTCCAAAGGGAAGCAACTCGAGGGTGAAGGTGAGAAATAATTATCGTACGAGTTACCTTGAGTTATAATTTATTAATTCAAAACACTTAAACAAAATAGGTCGATCATGAAACAAGTTCTACGAATTATTAGCCAGTCTCTACACATTATTTCTGATGGTGTGTTGCCATCGTCACAGAGGTTACGAGAGAAGAGCAATTGTTCTTGAATCGTATACTAGTAAAATAGTTTCAAAGTACAATGTATAATTGCAACCTATATGATTCACTCACGAATAACCTATGACTATACATGTACAGGTGAAGGTTCAGGCTTGTCCAGGGCGGGGTTCGAACCCACTATCATGGAATTCAATATCTCTGTCCCTCCGTTTTTCCTGTTCACTGTCAAGATCGCGTCAATTTACCTCGAGTCAGCTATACATGTATAGCTTTCTCTATCAAATTCACACAGTGTGACAAAGAGCAGAAACGGAAAGTCTTTAGATTGTTTCAATATGTAAGAAGTCTTCACATCTTCGAGCACAATACTATTTCAAGAGTAAGCTATATATTATGATCAAATACCAAAAGTTTCGGTATAATGTATTTCATTCAGGAAATGGAAAAAGAAAACACAGCGCGTCACAGACAGACGATGACGACATGGTCCCTCAGACGCTTGAATTTTCTCCAGAACAAGCGTTTACCGATATAGACAAAGAATTCGTTGACAGACGACAACAGAGAAGTCCGACGTCAGAAAACGTTGAGCAATGTGGTAAATTACCATAGTAACATAGATTATTTCTAAAAATAGATTTCGATATTTGTGAGCCTTGTTTTCCAGTTAATAAGTTTTACCTTGTTTTTCTTGATTAAACAGTGTGTATAATTCCTCAATTTACTCTGCAACCTTATGCCGGTAACATATCCCACAAACAAAATATAATGCTTGCTCGATTTAAACGTATTTGAAGATATTTTGAAGGTACAATAACAATAATGTTACGAGCATCAATTTTAAGGAATTTATCTAAATCGCGAATATAGCGATCATTTAACATTCGTGAAATATTCTGCTTTTACAGTAGGATTGAAAGGTCGGAGTTCGTGTTGTTGATTCTTTACATAAAGCAAGTAGCACACCGTACAACCCGCTGTGTGTAAGACAGTTCTGTATGTTGAAGGCAGAGACACACGCGTTTTGCGCCACTAGAGTGGGGTAAGTATTTGTTATTTTATATGTGGTTTGCGTTGCTTTTGAGAGTGATCACTTATATATATCGATGATGTGATGAATGAATAATAAGTATATACAATTTATGTGCCCACGAATGCCATATTAATCGAGTAAACAGGTTTATTTGTATGCGATGTTTGCCAAAATTTCGTAAGTTTTGCCTTTGACATTACATTCTCAACTTAATTCGTGGTTTGGAACAATTCTAAAACATTGAATACAAACTTCAATCCTTCCTCAATATATCTGTCGTTTCCGTTTTGGAAAATGTACATTTTCTGTGAAGATACAGTGGTTTAAATTGAACGAGGTACAAAAAAATGCTAACGAAATAGGCAGTTCTGTTTTTCGAATGATAACGACAAAGGCAGTGCGTTGAATATTAATGCTAACGCAAAGGCAGAGATAAGAGACTTATGCTAGATTATAATTACATGACAGGGCCATAAAACTCCTTTGTACGATTTGTATGTTATAAATATAACCCAAATTCATGTTAGGCTGTATTGCACTGCCAATTTAACCAATAATAACGAGTGTTTAGTGGTTATTTTCATCAAGTTGATTAACGGCATATATTACATACCTGGTGATCGCTGACGCTGGCAATTATCGGTTGTGAGTGGCCCTTTATGTCTGTAAATGACGAACTGGTGTGTTGGGGGGGGGGGCAATAAGCACTCCATTTGTTATCATGAAGTTAAGAAACGAATAGTTTTTAGCATTCTATAGAATATGTAAGTTTGAAATGCAGCAATTCAAAATACTTGACATGGAACTTAATTCATTGTTTTGTTTGTACAAAACTGTATGTTATTTGTATGTTACAAATTTTATTTGACTATTTTTCGTGAATAACTCGCACGAAGAACACAAGACATAATGTCGTAGAACATTGTAATGCCGCGATACATTGCTATTCATGTGCAGTCGAACATATGATCTGGGTATTAATCTTCTAAGCATTCAATGTTGATTAAAATTACCTGTATTTTATAAATAAAACAGTCAGGTTATTTAAACAGTCACAGAGTATACGGTATTACATCTATTTTTATTACCTAGCACTCTATATAACGAGTAATTCGTTATTTTTGACTGTTTCATGTCTTAATGTTTATTTTTAGATTCAGGTATGAAACAGTTCATTGCCAGGAGGGCAACAGTTTTGACTGTTACACCCCTGGATGAACTGTTACCTGCGCACTACGATGCGCAATATAAATTCCTGCAAGAACACCCTGCTAGATCTATAGCGTATTTTAATATAACTCTTGAACAATGTTTGTCCCTATTTGCTTTATTACATGCCGATTTTATTTGTTTGATAATAAAATCATGGGGATAATGACAGTCTTGAATTTATAACAAAAAATATCCGCTATTAGTATGACAAAATGTCTAAGAAATATCCTTTTTGTTTGTTGTATAAGTAGAACTTTTCTGTAGTTATATAGAGTATTAGGTATTAAAACAGTTATTTCATGTTTGTTTTGGGTTAACAGTCAAAACTATTGTCCCTCGGTATCGGGGAAGACATGAAATAAGTGTATAATGGGCTACTTAAAACAGTTCGGCAACACGTGCTCAATGCTCATGTAGCATCACGTATATCATGTAACATATTATTCCATGCTAAGTTGTTTGGTCTTCTAAATGTATTCTAAATGTTATAAGTACATGATTATCATTGCAAGCTGTGCTATATATTATATCTTACCTTTTTTACTAATTCCCATTTATAAATATACGATCATTCAGAATTTGTAAGGTGTGTACTAGGATGCCCTCGACCCAGGCACACCTATTGACGAGGATAATAAACAATCACTCCACCTCAAAAAAAAAATCTTAAGCAAACCATTATTTCATAATAGGCAAATATTTCTTAATACAATTGTACAATCATTTTAAAGTGATTAAAACGACGATATGTAGTGTGATATGTTTTCTTTTGTTATAGTTACAATTAGCAAAGATCGGATTTCTGATTGTTTTGCTGCTGTTTAGAAGCACGAACAAAAGAGATTTAATCTAAATAGACAATTCAGCTTACATGATATATTAAGATTGGAAGAGCCAATTTAAGTTTCGTCTGAAGACACAACATAATTATGTTGAACTTCTTTTTATTGCAATATCTTAATTATAGTACATGTTTTTAGTATATATGTCCATATTTGCACGTCAATAGTGGTTAATCGAAAAGAAACGAAAATGATCATACGTACCCGAGGAGGATTTAAACGTAAAAAAAATAAAAAAAGTTGTTTGGTCTTAATGACATCATCTAACGTCTTCCGGACCGCAGATAATAGAGAGGTTGCGATTCGAACGTGTACGACTACGTGTACATGTAGCTATCCGTACATGTATGCGTACACGTTGCAATTAAAATTGGCTTGCGAAACACAACGTGTGCGTGTAACATCACATGGCAGTTGTGATATGATTTCCTCGTTAATCGATAATTAGTGTTTATATAAACTCACTGAGACTATCGGCGATAAAATCTTGGGTTTCTCGTGCATACGCATACCTGTGTGACGTAGTACACATTATATTTTCGTCTGTCACACGTCCATTACATGTAGAAACTACACATACCTGTATGACGAAATACCCACAAATAGTATTCACGTACACGTGCACGTTACACGTTGCATTTCGCAACCTCTCTAATTATGCAACCAGGCCTAGCATAATACCAATAAGACGAGACGCAAGTACGCGTAAATTCTTTATGTACATGTATAATTAGATTTACGATGTACAAATGTAGTTGTTATCAATAACATTTCATATAAAATCAAAGCGCTGAAAGGCATCAGTTGTTCGAATGAATACCATTCTGATCACCTCGGCCTGTATACATTGAATTATTTATTTTCACGATTGGAATGAATGCATGCAGGAAGTACAAGTCAAATAGTTTTCTGCGGCCAGATAATTTCTAGTATTGTTCAGCAGTTTGGATGCTGATCGAATTTATTCCGGTTTATGTTTAAATTTATACTCCGATACGCCCACTGATTCCATTCAAAAAGTGTACATTATTTTCGTAAGCGGACACTTTTGTGAGCTATAAGAAAACTGTTTCACTCATAAAATAATTGCCATAATTGGTCAATTAGACGAAAACTGACAAATCTGTAACAGTTAAATAAACGACATAGTAACTGATTGCCTAAAGCATAAAACTTGGAGCTAGGAAATTGTATAAACACACACAACATGTATTAATATGCTGCATTACTGTAAAAAACATCAAGTTTGTGGTGTTAAATTATATTCAATGTCTTGGTTGAACTATATCATAAAATTCAATCCTTACAATTTATCTACACCCAAACAACTATACAACAATGGCTTATTTTTATAATCCCCAGAGTAAAACTTCTCTAAATTGAATGATTTTACTGTATTATTATCGGTAGCAATTGAAACAGAACTACAAACCTTTTGTAAGCTTGAAACATATATTGTGCAAATTGACAATCAATTGCACGAAACCGGAATTATATACTAGTACTTCAACCTTCTTTTCCATTTTTTTCATGTGAATTGGTGATGCCATTAAGTATCACTTCAATACAACACTATATCAATAAATAAATCCATGTGAAAAATATATGTTTAAACTAGAAAATATGTAATTATGTTAAGGATCATATCATAATACAATCAGTTTTTTCAAGTATAAATCAATTACATTGTCTTAACATTCACAAAACAGTTAACAATCTATTAGAAGCTTTTTATATGAACCTGTTTGAAAATATTTTCATGGGTTGTCTATTTTTAAATACAAAATAAAAGACAAATAATATGCACAGATATGTACCTTTGTGCATCAAGCCTGTATCATTAGTCACCATGTGGAAACCTATAGATGTGTATTCTTTTATATGGTGGATATAATAACATATGGGCACACTTGATGTTTACTCAATAAATTTTCACATGCTAATAAATGCTCAGCACTGTATGAATGGACAGTAAGATAATCCCTAAGGATCATTAGGCCAAGCTTATTTTGAACATTAGAATTATATTTTCTAAAATGCAAAACATCTTCTGTTCTTGAATTGTGCCAGAATAGATTTTGATAATCATTATCACTCTGGTGATCGTTTTGTTTTTGTCGGAGTATAAGTCAGATATAGTACTAGTTATTCGTCAAAAGTGTCTTCTTACAAGGGTTATTGTACAGTTTTGTGAGGACAAACAACAAATTATCCTCGGCTTCGCCTCGGACAAATATGTTCTTTGTCCTCACAAAACTGTACAATAACCCTTGTAAGAAGACACTTTTGACGAATAACTAGTACTGTATCTATTACGTATTAGTCCAAATAATCCAGATACGTGTAACATCGGATACTACCGTCTGATTAATCTAACCTAACCAACTACGTGTATGTGTAACAATTTATATAGAGTGATGCTCGGAGTTATGGATATTCCGCGTACCGCTCGTTGAGAGTAGCTAGATTGATTACGCATGGAACTATGACCTCGATATAATTAGAAATACTGGGTCTGTACCACAGTATATGATTACGGTAACAGTTTATGCCGACGAAAAAGGTACGGAAGGCAGTTATCAGAAGTGGTAATTGCTTTGTAAATACAAAGAAATACTGGAAATAGGTTTAAATTATTTATTGGGATATCCAACTGTCCTATAGATTTAGAAATATGAAATAGCTTTGTAGTATTTATATGCTGCAATTGATGGAACTATTTTGCATGACGGTTTACATCCGTGTCGGTAGTTATGCAATACCTGTTGACCGGTTTACTATTGCAAAGGTGGCGCTACCTAGCGGCGGTGTAAGAAGAAAAGTAGTTTCGTCAACTAAAGTATAGTCGATTGTAGAAACGTGTGTATATAACTATAGTTGGTCGATTCTCGAACAACCAAAAAGTATCTATATTACATAAAGCAGTTAGAGTGACACGTAAAAAACAGTATCGATGACTTACAGTTTATGTAAACTGCTGACAAACAAGTGCTGTATTTATACCTTACTGTCATAGATCTACATTAACTAAATATGTAAACGTGCATGGACATGCACTAAGTTTAAGAGAATTAAAGCTCCAGTACGAATAAGATGTAAAGTACAACCTCCTCGACAGAGCAACAACCTTTGATTTCCGGCCATTGTATGACTTCAATGATTAGGAGACTATAAAATTCAACTCTTCTTCTGCTTCCGAATAGTTTGCAGGGCCCACTCTGTGGCATTGTCGCAACTTGTATGACTTATTGCGCCTCCCAAAAAACTGCAAATTTCACCGTCATTTTGTTAACATTGTACTTTTATTATCGATAGAATACTACGAACACCACTCGTTTCTAAACTCTAAGACAGTGCCCGGAGTGCGTAGGCCCCCAAAAGCCATGCACTCACCATTAACAGGCATAAAAGGCCACTCACAACCGACAATTGCCAGCGTCAGCGATCACCAGGTATGTAATATATTCCGTTAATCAACTGGACGAAAATAACCACTAAACACTCGTCGTGCTCGTGATTCTTGGTGAAATGGACTTTGGAATACAGCCTAACATGAACCTGGGTTATATTTATAACATACAAATCGTACAAAAGGGTTTTATGGCCCTGTCAAGTCATTAGAATTTCTGCCTTAGTCGTTAGCATAAGTCTCTTATCTCTGTCTCTGCGTTAGCATTAATATTTAACGCACTGCCTTTGTCGTTATCATTCGAAAAACAGAACTGCCTATTTTGTTAGCATTTTGTTTGTACCTCGTTCAATTTAAACCTCTGTATCTTCACAGAAAATGTACATTTTCCAAAACGGAAACGACAGATATATTAAGGAAGGATTGAAGTTTGTATTCAATGTTTTAGAATTGTTCCAAACCACGAATTAAGTTGAGAATGTAATGTCAAAGGCAAAAGTTTCGAAATTTTGGCAAACATCGCATACATAAAACCTGTTTACTCGATTAATATGGCATTTGTGGGCACATAAATTGTATATACTTATTGTTCATTCATCGCGTCATCGATACATGTAAGTGATCACTCTCAAAACAACACAAAGCACATATGAAATAACAAATACTTACCCCACTCTCGTGGCGCAAAACGCGTGTGTCTCTGCCTTCAACATACAGAACTGCCTTACACACAGCGGGTTGTACGGTGTGAGTAGGCATACAGTCAAACTGTATCATTTAAACAGAATGATATTTTTTTAGAGAAATTGAGATGGTTGTTTAATTCAGATAATACTATAATAACACAGTGTAACAATACCACATGACTGACATCACTTAAGGCTACAAACTCAAGACGAAATTTGCTTCGCTTCGAAAACAAAAAAAAGTATAGTACTGTACTTCTTCGTCGATTTCAATGAAATATATACGCCAGTCTAAGGAAAACAATTGTATGTTGTTCACGAAATATAGGATCTTTTTCAGCAGCTGTGAAAACCTTTGAGTGGTTGTATGCGATCGTACTATAGTTTCAAGCCTTTTACTTTTCAAAGGTTTCACATGGTTCACATGAAATAAACAACACACTAGCTGCTGATAGAAATGCTACATTTCGTGGAAAGTTTACATGTTTTCCTTTAGACTGGCGTATGTTTCATTGAAATCAGTATAGAAATAAAATACTTCCAATATTGATTAACTTTCGTCTTAGATGTGTGGCATTTAGTGATGTCAAAGTCACGTATTATTGTTGCATTATGATAGTTTTGTCTAGGATCCTCACTCACAGTTTTTCTGTTGACCTTGACCTGTAGATGACCCCTATTGAAGGTCAAGATTATACAGTTGTCAACATTGATACATTTATATATTGATAGGTCGGTTACGTGTTGCTTCGTGTAGTCATAAAGTAGGTTGTAAACAGAGTTCGAGTCCCTCACAGCAACAACAACAACAACAACGTTCACCAGGCGCTTCTACAGGTACCTGTATATTTATGTTTCAAACGTTCGTGCCGGGAAAATGTTGTGAAATATTTATGACGTAAACATTATTGTTGCAAATTAGTCTGGTTATGAAGCGGCATCATAACTAATACCGGACACTAAAACATTTAGCAATAGTTAGAATATAACCTACATTATGAGCCAATGAAAACGCCGAAGTTTGGCGGTAAAATGTAAATTTAATCATTAAAAGTTTCTCTTCACAGACTTGACGTCATGCGTTGGTGCTACTTTCTATCGGCCAATCAGAATCGAGAATGTTATATTCTAAGTCAGTAAGAACATATTAAGTAAATTTTAATGACTAAAAAGGACTCGCTTCGCTCGCTCCGCCCTTTTTAATAATTAAAATTTACTTAATATGTTTTAACTATAACAAAGCATTTGGTCTAAACTCATAGGAATTGTTACGCCACTATGGCTACAACGATCCAACATCATCATGACGTCATTCCAGCCATGATGTAACATTCATAATAATTGGTTGAGTTTTAATGGCAAACTGTAAATTCAATGATCCTCAAAACATGCAACATGAAACATCTGATTATGTACTTCATAGAATTGTCAATCAGAAATAAAACCATTTCCTATGCGACGTTTATGTTAATAAGACTACCTGTACTATTCTATTGACGATGTAGTTTGCCGTTATTGACGTCAGGCGGAGGCTCAATTAGAGCCAATGAAAACGCCGATTTGTTGCAGTTAAATGCTACAAGTAATGATTTAAATAAAAACAGAAACTAATTATAATTATAATGTTTTAATTTTTTACTACGTTTCAACACAGTTATAGTGTCTTCATCAGGTAAAATTAATATAAACAGGAAAAGTAACCGTTAAAATTGTATTGACACGAATTTCTATCGGCCAATCAAAGTGCAGGATGTTTCTTAGAAGTTAGTTAGAACATGTCGTAGTTAACATATTTAGTAAATTTTAATGATTAAAAAGGGCGGAGCGAGCATAGCGACAGATCGGCGTTTTCATTGGTTCAGAATGTGGGTTAACTTTTAATGACTTTTAATCATTAATAATTTACTTAATATGTTATAACTGTTACTTAACACAATCTCTTCATTATTAAAGTCACGTGATCTTTTCTATTTATAGCAACATCCTACACTCCCAAATCAATGTCCAGTTCGGGGCAGAGATATTCATGGGGTCAATGTCAAGTTAGCACTCATATATCACGTGACCTTGGTGACCATGGCAACCAGAAGATGGGAGACATTGATAGACGGTTAGAGAGCTTATCTGAGTAAGTACGGGTGTTACGGCATTATTACCAGTGCACATGAACTGATGACGTCACAAATTTGGTGTTATAAAGAAGCGCTCCGATTTATTTGTTTTACTTACGAAACTTTAGCCGCTTAGCAAGTTTGAGAAATCTTATGTTCCATGTTTTGTGTTTGTAGTGAATACAAAAAGACATATGACGTCGCCTCAAGAATTTCTGTTAACGAAAATTACTTTTCAGCAATTAAAGTAATGCATACATGCACATAATTAAATTAGTGATTATGTAATCCCACAACCGCCTTATTTGACGTAATAATTGAGTTTTAGTGTATGTGATAAATTGACTTTCTTAATTGTTATCTGTGTTTATTTCAGTCGAATGGAGAAATTTGAAAACGAACTTTTCCACACAGTTGACAGTATTCTATTATTACTTGGACATAAACCTACTGTTCGTCACAAATTTGACGCGCATGGTGAAGTGTTAAAGGAACTACATTCCGATGCGGAGGAGAGAGACCAATTTCCGCTCAAAAGTAATATTCCTACACAGAAAAAAGGACCAATACTTGTGAAATCACCAAGTGAATTATCTCGACTGCTGGATAACATGTAATTTGTAAATCGCGATTCTCACGTGATTGTCATGTGATATTGTCATGTGATATGAATGCACCACGTGATCAGCTTCTGAACTACAGAACAGGGCCAGTATTCACAAAGCGTCTAAGATTTTTCTGAACAATTTGCTTGGATGTATTATTCAATATTTGTCACTTATTAGTAAAATAAGTCAAGTAAAATAGTATACAATAGTTTTAAAAACACTAACTGTATCATTGTGAAACATGGCTAAAATATCTAAGATATTCGTGAATTTTTTAGAAAAGTATTGATCCCGAAGAATCACAAGTAGAAATCCCATCTTAATTTCAGATTTGCTCAAATCAGAGTCAGAATCTGAAGTTCGAGCTACATGTATTTAGATTTTACTGTAATAAACTAAGACTACGGTTTTCTGTTTTGAGATGCGAATTTTGAATCCAGTCTCCCATGGTAATTATCTAAATGATAAATTGCGACATTTGAGATAAGATTAAGCTCAGATAGGGGTGTTTTTTGGAGATCGGGGCCTGGTAACCCTACTTTTCCCATTGTTGTTCCTGATCTAAAACATTGAATGACATTTTGCTGAGAATCAGCGTGTCGATTTTCCAGGTTCATAAAATAATTCAAAAAATGTTTTCCGACCTACCTACACTATTTCTTATAACTACGAGTTGTGTGCACAGGTAACTGTATCATTAATAGAGAGTAAACAAACACAAACATTTTTTTATAAAATTTATAATGTCTTAGAAAGGTGCATTTGTACTAAAGTGGTCGGATGTTCATGGTATCATAAACAATAATTGGCTTTCGATATCTTCATACAGTAATACCTTTTAAAACTATATCAATGCAAAATTCCATAGAAATTGATCCACTAGTTAAAAAGTTATACCATGAAATGTATACCAAGGTGTCTAGTCAGTCACTGAGGTGCATTCATCAGAAACGACAATGCTATTTTAAACAGGACAACAAAATGATTTCACGCCCTTTGAGTTTATTTTCTTATTTATGGACGGATTTTTTAAATATGGATATCAAATTAAGACGAAGGTCTCTAGTCTCTGATTATGTAAATATATTTAAAATAACACCAGTATTAATGAAATGTTTTTTAAAAAAACATACTGCACCTCAGTGACTGTGTGGTCAATTTCTCGCGTTATAAACCTTTCTAAGACATTATAAATTTTATTTAAAAATGTTTTGTTTTGTTTACTCTTTATTAATGATACAGTTACCTGTGGTTGTGTGTGACATGATATAAATTGTAAGAGTTAATTAACTCATTCAGTACGTACGTTCTGATAAAAGAGGACCCAGTAATGTGCAACATCAGTATTATTTGCTACATTTCTAGGCAACTCTATGTCGTTTTAAGCTCATTTTGGAGATTTTGAATATACCCTATTTTTCCTACTGGAGTGCTTGATCACAGAAATGTATACACAATAAATCGTACATATATAGCTCGCCGGAGATAACTCTAGTCTTATCAATAAATAAACACGGATAATATAAAAATACACTAAAGTTCCGCTAATAAGACCACTTTGATTATTTTGAAATCATGCAGATTTTTGCCAGTTTAATTAAGGTCCCAAAGTATTAAAGTTAGAACAAAAAAGGTCCGCTAATAAAACCGATTCGCTGTTAAGACCACCTTTTGACTGGTCTTATTAGCTGAACTTCACTATAAAAATACTCGATCCTCTGGCCGATTCTTTTCAGCGTAAATTGTATGAGTGTATGCATTAAAAGTGATTATGCACAATATTGAACAAAAATGGTCATCGAAAATGCATTTAATTTGTATTTGTAAACAAAGGCTAGTGTTATCATCGGCGGACTATATATTCTACCGGCTTTAATAATACTCAGTGTCAAAGTAGATATCTCTGTGATAATGCTTTATAAGCGCTATTGAACTATGTAAACAGAGACATGTTTTTTGACTACCCTAACATGTACATGTATAGTGAATATAGGGAAGTCCAATAAGCATGTCCCATTGTTTCTAGTTTTAGTGATTCCTAAATAGGAGAAATTATGTTTATATGTAAATGTGCCTACTAGCTAGCTATTGGATAATGACAATCTTGTGTTGATTCATCCAATAGATTGCTGGTGGGCATTTTGCATATGAATTGGTGATCTTCCCTATTGTATTCCGTTCTTGCTAGTACGTAATATTTCTTGATGACTGTAGGGAGGGAAATCGTCGCAAGACAAAATATTTCAATGAAAAAACTTAAGTTATTGCTCAGCTGAGATTGTCATTTATAATTTATTATAGGACTACGATAATAGCCTTGTGATGTCGAGCCGAGCATACCCTTTATTTGCCAGTCCGCTTTATGCTGAATATGGCATGTATATATGTGTGCCCCCACCCTGATTTGAACCCGGGTCGCCAGATTATACGGCAAGCGCGCTAACCATTGAGCTACGGAGGGCATTGCTTCCAGAAACTGGGTAATTATTGCAGAATGATGATGTTGTTGGTGGTGTTTGTATGAAATGCTCATGGAAATCTATCATTAATGGAAAATAATGAACTTGGTACTTGAGCTTGTTATAACAACTTAAATTTTTACTTAAAATGTTTATAACTTTTAAGCTGACTT
This sequence comes from Spisula solida, assembly GCA_947247005.1. Lineage (NCBI taxonomy): Eukaryota > Metazoa > Mollusca > Bivalvia > Venerida > Mactridae > Spisula > Spisula solida. The sequence goes on along the minus strand of OX365962.1, from coordinate 18,332,538 downwards.
CTAGTTTGTCTGTTACAATTAAACTTATTATATGCATTGTTCTATTAAATTGGCATCTCACTGTGAGGATACAATATATACAAGTACGTAGTATATATGAAAGTCATTTAACCAACAAAATATGTTTTAAAAAAGCAGTCTCGGCTGAGCAATAACTTAGTTTGTTTGGTGGAATTTGGGCCAGGTTTGAACTATTTAAAAGTCTATGAAATATTTTTAAAAAATGACAAAAACACCAAACAATAATTAATATTTCGAATAATATTATCAACATATCGTCGTTACGGCTTCTTCAGCATGTGAAGCTTTATCATTGGAATGACAAGGGAGACAATATATGGTCTATATGTCAGAGTCAGAGTAAGAGTTATCTCTCTTATCATCAATATCGGCACAGTCACAGTTGTTATGAAAGAAAAATCCCTGACACATTTGAGCACATGCTGAACACACGACGGTTTCTCTGTGTACAGTTCTATAAGCCAATTCTATACAAATTCTGAACACGCGACGATGTCTCTAAGAACAGTTCTATAAGCCAGTTCTATACAAATTCTGAACACGCGACGATTTCTCTCAGAACAGTTCTATAAGCCAGTTCTATACAAATTCTGAAGACACGACGATTTATCTCAGAACAGTTCTATAAGCCAGTTCTATACAAATTCTGAACACACGACGATTTCTCTCAGAACAGTTCTATAAGCCAGTTCTATACAAATTCTGAACACGCGACGATTTCTCTCAGAACAGTTCTATACAAATTCTGAACACGCGACGATTTCTCTCAGAATAGTTCTATAAGACAGTTCTATACAAATTCTGAACACGCGACGATTTCTCTCAAAACAGTTCTATAAGCCAGTTCTATACAAATTCTGAACACGCGACGATTTCTCTCAGAACAGTTCTATAAGCCAGTTCTATACAAAATGTTTGTGTCGTATCATAATGATACATTTCAACGAAATAACGCATAATAAAGTATTCCTTTTGTTGGAATAAAACACATTATAAGGTTATGTTTTAGTTTCCTTGGATCTTGATCTGTATCTGGATGTATACAATGACAACAACAACAACACTGCATGACCTTTCGGTATATAATATATACAGTGTATATACGCAGCGTGAGAGGGATGTGTAATAAACACGTATACAACAACAACACTGCAGGACCTTTCGGTATATATTTGTTTTATTTTAAACTAATTTATTTAAGGTCGATTGTGAAACAAGTTTTCCAACTTATACAAGTCAAATAGTTTCCCTCGGCCAGACCAGTATTTACAACAGTAACTTTACTTAAGAAATAATGAATGTGTACATGTGTTTTATCGTAGAATAAAGCGCAGTCACTAGTTTGGATGCGCACCTGAACAAGCTTTATTTTTGATAAAACACAGGTACATGTTTATTATTATGATTCTAATATGGCCAATATTCCGCATTGGATATTACAAAAAGACGTAGTAACAATAGCACTACGTTCTTCATCAAACGGCTAATTTGCAGTTGTCAGTCGTAGCTGTATTTAATCGATAATTCGTGCACACCATGATTTCCTCTATAGTTGGGAGTCCATACGGAGAAAATATGACGGGCCATGGCATCGGAGAGTAGAATGTGGCATCCATGCTAAATGTTATCTTTGATATGTGTGTAATCTGAAACGGCCGGATGCCATCCGTGATTTTGCCTCGTTTTCTCAAAATTAGGTCAAAGGTCAAATGAGTGCATTTTTTTATATATCTCACTAAAAATATCATAATATCTCTGTCAGTTTTCGGTCAAAATTTATACAAATGGTATCAAAATGAAGCTAATGCAATGGGCTATCAATAAAAATAACTTTTTACAAATTTATGCATTTGTATACTCATGAATATTGATAAGAACACCTAAAATTAGCAATATTTTTTATAAAAATTCGACATTCGTGTATGAACAATATATTTGTTATAATGTGGTCATTTTTGCTATTTGAAAGCTTAAAAGATTCTAATTCAATGGTGAGATACTACTCTATTGATATGTTAACTGGTCACTTACCTTCTCGTTGATTTAAGGGCACACGTGTGCTTAGAGTGGGTGGGGGTAAAATGACATATGAACTTAAACTAACACAATAGCGTATTATAAATAAGTAATATAATTATGTTTGCATTGAATTATTGAATGGGTTTACAAGTAACAACTATTATATTGGTTTTGGAATTGACCAATTCATTTAAAATATGTCAACATTCGTTTAAGGAGGAATGAGCTACCTACACATAGGCCTACACGTGCACTTCAAATAGTAATTTCGAGTTTAGTGTGATAAATAGGAACAAACATAAAATTAGGTTCAAATTATGCTATATGAATATAAAAAGATGATGATAATCATAATGATATTGCAAATTGTTCATTATACACTTTTACTCGTTCCTTTGAAAGAGCTCAAAATGGGTGGGGAATGGTTCTTTTTAAAGCATGGATACTGTTACATAATATTATATTTCCATACAAAATCAGATTTATATTTTCATTCATGTCTTGTTAAAATTAGAACGAATATATAGTTAACACATGCTTTTCATGTAATAACATCTACAGAGTACCGAGAAACGACAGGTACCAATGCCCGTTCGTGGGAGCTCTGATAATTAAACACGAGGTGCATATACCACCTTAAGTGCTAAAGACAATAACGTTCTTGACAATTTTAAACTACGAATTTATATAGAAAACGCAACAAATCATTCATGAAATAATAGTGTATATATGTACAAATAAGACAAGTTACAATATCGCTGTTTAGTTTAAGATTGATAATGAACATTTGCTGTGGATATATTTACACGTGAATTTACAAACACCTTCTCAGTTCGATGCAAGCAGTATGAAGAATTAGTAGATCACGTCTTGATTTCTGTATTCATTACGGATGCATCGGCTCGTATCCGTATACAAGAACCTGGTTGGTAGTTTGCTCTTGTGGCGTGAAGTTCGAGCGCATCACTTCACATCACTGGGGGAGCAGTAGCATAGAGGTAGGGCGCGCGCTTCGGGTCATAAGGTCCCGGGTTCAATCCCCGTCTGGACCACTGCTCAATTTCTCTGAGCAAGAACAACCAACATGCTCCACTCAACCAAGGTGTGAATTGGTGCCTATGAGGGTGATGTCTGTACACGTTCGATAGTTCTGGGCGCCCCAGAAAGGTGTTGGCTGCACACGCATCAAGAGAGAAATAGTCTCCACAGGGAAACTCGAACGCAAGATTCCTAGGTAGCCCAATGACCAGCGAAGTTAAAATGTCAAAGGGTGGCTGAACAGCTGAACTGCTGAAAGCAGCCCTCGAATATTAGTAACTTAACTTCTTTTTTAATGTTTTGGCGGAAGCATTTCAAGCCTTGTTTTATAGAGCTTTAACAAACAGGGGTCACCAACAAGCTTGTACAACTGTCTGTCTCATCGGAATGTACGTCTCTTCTAATATCCAACAGAAGGTCATATCTTTTCCAGCAGAAAAATGGTTTCACATCCCGCCAAAGAGAGGAACCCCACAATGATACGGTGGTCGTTTGGAGACATGTTCTGAAAATTATATGTACATCGGGAGTAAAACATCGAGGCAGTGGGGCAGGCGTATAACTTCAGGACCACATCGGGAATGATCCGATGTCTACCGATACCCCACCCCAATTCCTCACGATGACCCAAAATGTCTCATGACTTACCCGAAGTTCCCTTCAGAACTACAATCCCGAGACCGCGAGTGTGTCCCCAAAATATCACTGCCTAGCGTATAAGTATCCGTGGTTACTGGTATTCCCGAGTCTCTGGTGCGCTTCTGGAATGCCTTCCCGGGATATTCCCGAGATTACAGCGCGTGTCTCAAGAGTCTCCAAAACGTTCACGGAAGCTTACCCGAGACACCGGATACCTTCCCTGAGATACATGGGATCCTAGACGCCTTCTAAGCTCTTAAATCCATCGGGAGTACATCCCCGAGGAAGAAGAATTAACGCATAAAGTCTGGAGCACATTGATAGTTTTTGCAATGCATCCCGATACTCCTTGGTTATCATGATTCCACCTGATGTCATAACTTGTCTGATGACGTCCCCGATACTTCCCTTAGACCACGAGCAACCTATTTACGATGCCTCCCGAATCTCCATCGAGAGTTCATCCCCTAGACAAAGACATACGCAATGGGACATGTATAACCTTCAAGCGTCTCAATTGATACCTCGTGGCATTAAGAGACCAAGAACAAGATTGAAAACCGCAATGCAAAGAACAGTAGAGGCCGAACCTGAGCAAAAAAGGAATCAATGAAGAGAACTGAATGAGGAGTAAGTAATGCATCCTTCGCTTGAAGCACCCAAAGCATGAAAATAACCCTCGCATCTTTTGATGACAGTTGGCATATTTCGCGTCGATTCGTTGTCTGCTGTACATTGTGGTAGCTTTCTCTTACAACAAGCTCGTTCTTTCTTAGCAACGTCTCTGACCTTGTTGGCAAACTAAAGGAAAGTAACTCAGCGAGTATCGACTTTGGTTTTACTCATTAGCAAGATGTAATCGTTTGATTGTGGCATGTGCATACTAGTATCAGGACCAGATATAATTCGACGCATCGGTCGACTTTTTCTACCTCGTTTGTTTCCAAGTTGTGTAGTCTTTATTGATGAGCTTATGATTTGTAAAGTCACAATAGAATCGTTCAAAAAGGTAATTACTCCTATGTGCATTCAATACCGTCCTAATCATCATTACTTACTACACATTGCTACTGAATAAAATATCAACAAAATGTATTAACTAAGACTTTATAAACATTATGAAAGTACGGACAAGTCAGGGTACGAGAGAAATGAACTGCAATTGGCTAAGAACAACGTTTTCTTGTTCTCCAATACGACTCTATACATGCAACTAAAAGAACATACGTCTACCCGGTAGTTTGTTAACAAATACCAACTTATTAATTAAGAGGTTAATATACAGTATAACTTCGATGCCTCGAACAGTATTTGCGTCGAACACCCTAGATGCCTCGAACTGGTTCTTCGGTCCCGGCAAAATCCCTTCTTTAATCATATATATTATGCTAGTATGTTTATATCCGTTCCCACTCGTCTTAAACATGTCTTTATTGTGTGTATGTAGCATTTTTTGGCATTTTTGAATGAGTAATTACATGATAAAAGAGTTCTATAAATATGGTAAAAATGAAATAATTAGGAGTCATTTATGCAATGTCTCCATTGACGAGTGATCGACAATGGCTATCGGACGCCTAGCTATCAGCCAGATGACTGGCGAAAAATTAAATAATTATATTCATTATATAGTCTATTCACTATTGTAAAATTCTATTCACCGTAATATAAAGGTTCGGTATTTTTAAATCGGCAAAACCCTTCTCAAAGTTGAGTGTGTCTAACATGTCTATTAATCAAGAAATCTGAAAACTGTAAATGTTTTTGTTAATTACATGACAACTGTACTTGTGATGTGCCATGTGTTAGTCTTGAATAGAAGAGAATTCAATGCAACAGCATCAAATTACACATAATTGGTATATTTGAAAGATCTTTGCGATATAGTTAAGGCAATAAACCATACGCTGTAATTTCAAGATCGTATATCCTATTACAGTGAAATATCAGTATTGACAGACACTGTTAACAAAATCTTAAAGAGTAGTGTAGGGACCGTCATTTAAAAATATCGACTTGAAAATTATTTAGATCATACATGTCTTATTTAAAAGAATTCCTAACAACCTTTTAAAACAATGTATTAACAACAGTCTCTTAGCTATATGTATTTAAATAATCCTTACAAATTAGTAATATGTGTGTATATAGGTGCATTTTTAATATGTACTATTGCTGTGAATTTTATTAGTTTAATATAAGTCTGTACTAGAATGGTCACATAATAATATTTCTGTGATATATAATGTGACTGAAATAAAGAACAAATGAAATATAGTAAAACAATAGATGAATCGAACACTATCTAGGTCGAACACAAGTTTTCGCACCTTTCATTGACTCTTGAAATACATTGCTCGAATGCGGGTAGTCGGCGACATGTGTATTAAGGTAACAAGTTGTTATAATTACTGTAATTAATAATTGTTTGTGTACGACTGCATTTGTATAACCAGTTTTTAAAAGACTTAACTTTATATAAATCTATATTGTAATTTAACTTATTTTCGTTAATGAAATTCAGAAGCAACAACATATCAGAATAACATTATCCTTTTTTAAATTAAAGTACTCGTACTTGTATATATATCAAAAGTTTTTGTTTCATTTCCATTTATTTATAGGTAGTCGAACTTGCCCTGGGTCATAAGAATATTCCGTGCGCTCCTTAACATAAATACACTATACATGTATAACAAGAAACCTTAGTAAGATTTGTCAATTAGCATATAAATATTTCCGAGTATTCTTTGGATTTTTGAACATTCGAAGAGTTTGTCGAAGATAATAAATCAGACTCCATGTCAATTTTGTCAAACTATTATATTTTGTTATTATAATGAATACAAAAATGATACACATGCAATAGTTATGTAAATCAATTATGCAATACACACACACGCGATTTGTACGGTTTAACATACTGGCATCAGTTCGAACTTATACACATGATACATATACTTGAGTACCATAGATGCCTCGAACAGGTAGATGACTATTTTCCCGTAAGGAAGGTAGTTCGAGGCATCGAAGTTCTACTGTACCAGGCGACATTTTACGTTAAAAACACTACATTTTCTTTGATTGGAATTGGTATAATTTGTATAGCGCAGATAATTTGACATGATCCTGACCTTTATACATGAATATATTACAAGTTAAACCATTGTTATGACGTCACGCTATTGTTGTCGCTGTCCAATATATTTAATATTGGACGGCTATCAATGGCTTACTGTCCAATATGTTTGCTCAACTGTCCAATATTACTACACAAAAATATTGGACTGCTGAAAAGAAAGCATAAATAAGAATAATAATAAAACAAATTCCGAATACTATAATTTTAATGAAGAGACGAATGCACAGCACAATTATATTAGATATGGATAAAGTTCATATCATAATGATACACATACTATATTTCGTTGTATGATGACAGTTTTACAGCACACATAATATCCCATTGTTCAGAATTTCAAATGAAATGAAACACCATTTCCCTCGAAATTTAACTCCCTTTTTTGCTTCATGTTCTCATCAATATTAAGCTCACTAGTTTTAATTTTTTTACACTGAACAATATCACTAACATCCTTTTGTTGCTGATCTGATGTTCGTTTATAACAACGAACTGAAGATGATCTATGTCCAGTTTTTTCGGCGATTAGTTGTTCGTCGACACCATGTTCATACAATCGTGTAGCGGCGGTCGCCCGGAGTGAGTGGTTGGTATAATTTCCCTCGAATCCAGCCTCCTTACACAATCGCCCGACAGTTTGTTGTAATGGGTGTACACCAACCGGTACGTCATCGTACCAAACACTGGACGTGTAGCTTTTCTTTGGTCGAAGATAAAAAGCAACACACTTCCCATTGATTGGTCTGGAATTAAAAAAACAACTATTTTTTAAAATCAGTACGCATAGAGATATACATGTATTCGGCTTTTTGGAGAATTTTTGTTTAAAACCATACTTAGATAATATTATGCTAATTGGTCATACTAGCAAATCTGCAAACAATAGTGAATTACTATAAAAATGTTGAACCGTTGAATGTTTATCTATGATTTGCATCAATATGTATATTTGTAGTCAGTGTCTGGGTTTTATACACTCTCTGCTTTCTATCAGGTTCGCGCTTTATATTTATAAACGATGTATTCCGATAAACACTGACAAACTGCATGAAAAAGGCTATTTTTTTCTTTCAAATTGACCATACACAAATCATAACTATACTTGTAAAAACGCATTAAAGGGATCAAATATATTACCGGTCAACAGTGACCAACCTGTACTTGTAACATATATAATTATATATCAAAACATTCCAACATATATGTACATATCAAGGGCGGCTACAGGATACGTGCATATTAGGGGCGGCTACAGGATACGTGCATATCAGGGGCGGCTACAGGATACGTGCATATCAGGGGCGGCTATAGGATACGTGCATATCAGGGGCGGCTACAGGATAGGACATATCAGGGGCCGCTACAGGATACTTTGATATCAGGGGCGGGTACAGGATAGGGCATATCAGGGGCGGATGCAGGATACTTTGATATCAGGGGCGGATGCAGGATACTTTGATATCAGGGGCGGATGCAGGATACTTTGATATCAGGGGCGGATACAGGATACGTGCATATCAGGGGCGGATACAGGATACGTGCATATCAGGGGCGGATACAGGATACGTGCATATCAGGGGCGGATACAGGATACGTGCATATCAGGGGCGGATACAGGATACGTGCATATCAGGGGCGGATACAGGATACGTGCATATCAGGGGCGGATACAGGATACGTGCATATCAGGGATTGGTACATGATACAATTTTACCAGGGGCGGCTACAGGATACGCGTACACTAGGGGTGGATACGGTATATAAATGTACTAGAAGCGGCAACATGATATGTGCATACCGTGGGCGGGTGCAGGGTACACATATACCAGGGATGGCAAAATGATAAAAACTATATAAGAGCCGGCTACAGGATGCAATTATTCCAGGGGCGGTTACAAGATACGTGTACACCCGGGGCGGATACAGTATACATATGTACCAGGGACGACTACAAAATATGTGAATACCTGGGGCGGCTACATGATGTAAATATACAAGAGACGGCTACATGGAACGTTCATGCCGGGGGCAGTTTCGGGATACGTGCATACCAGGAGCGGCTACAGAATACGTGCACTGGCATATTTATACAATGTCCTACTAGTATTACAAGTAATAAGGTAAATAACACCCACCTTTTGCTCATGTACAACTTGTACAACTTCACAATGCATCGCTCAGGTTGGTTTATGTTTTCGTAGGCTCGGGTGATTTTGGGCTGAACATTTCTGTGATGTAAACCCCCTGAGTTGGTCTTGGAAACGTCTTCAGTGTATTCCAGGTACTCCGTACTTTCATCTGGTGATTTATACAGCTTCACTTGAGATAGGTTACCGACTCTAATGTTTCTGTGCTCCTGTCCAGCTCTCAACGCAAAATTAAGTCCAAACAAATACAAAATGGTGTCCAATAATTTCTTCGGGCAATCCGAACCAAGAATTTCGTTTTCCCAGAGAGTGTTTTCCTGCTGGATTGTAATAACAGCTGCTTGCTTCCGATTTATTCCTTTTCCTTGTTTTGAAAGTTCCTTCATTTTCGCATCTAATACCCGTCTCATTCCAAAGAAATCTTCACTATCTAAGAAATTTACATTGTGACCGTTATAACGCAAATAGTGTTGTATCGATATAACTATTTCGTAGATGGTCTTAGGATTATACTCCTCACCAGATTTGTTTTTTACTTCAGCTATGAAGTAGCATAGCGTAGAATTTAACTCTGAATCACTGAGTGTTAGTAGGTCACCCATTCCACATTCATGACTGAAGTTGCTCATTCTATGTTTTTGCCATGAAGCAAATATATTAACGGCCCATGTGCTTTTTTTCATCGTATTTTTGGGAACCGAGTTACGTAACATTTTTGTAAGAACACTTTTGTCCACCGGTTTACCAAATCGAGTGTTTGAAGAAATAGTAGCTTCGGCTTCTTGAGAAGCAATGACCAGAGCTTGGTCGTCACCATCATCAAAGTCATCCACATGTTGTGTTGGTGAAACACTAACACCAATAACAGGGTTGGAAGACACAATTGGCCCTTCGCTTTCCCCATCAGATATATCGGAAAATAAATCCATTTTGAGATCAAAATTGGGTGTTTCACATATTCCATCATTGTAGTTTGATTGTGTTATAAATATTTCATCTCCACTGTCTGAAGTCGCCATTTATGTGTGACAATTTAGGCGGGTACAACCCAAACACAACTAGTAAATCTAGTCATGATGTCAACGTGGTGTGTACATTCATTGTTGTTGGATTATAGTGAGTGAGATGTTTTTTTCACGTGTCCGTTAATGTGTACACAGTGAAAGAAGTTATGGAAGGGGTATTTTTGTTGTATTAGAAAGAAGGAACGATTATTCAATTGTCTTTTCAGCTCCATATTTATCTGCTTTTGTGAACAATTATTGTAGTATAGTAAACTTATGATTGCAAAATCCCGATTAGTTAAAAAATTATTTGTTTAAACAATAGTTTAAGTAAGATATACGACTCAAACTGTCAATTATGAAATATATTGAACTATCTTCGGCGCTGGCGCGCCTCAGATAGTCCAATATTTTTCATAATGGACAGTTTTCGTCGTATATCTATTACGTACTTGCGTTGAATATATAAATTTCCACGAGCAAATCGTGCATTATCGGTTCTTTAGATTTGTGTTGGTATTACACATCGAGCGTCTTTGTGATATTCCCCGCTTATGAAAGCATACAGTCGGGATTATTAATATAGTCAATATATCAGCTGTTAAATTATGCTAATTGAAGGTCGAGAGTCGTATCAAATTCTCAGGATTATAATAACGGTAGAAACTAGTGGTTTGCCGATGATTATAAGAATAAATAATACAGTTCTAAACGTCATATACAAACATATATTGTGTAATGAGACATATGTATTGCATTTTGTATAATTATTAGAAGACACTGCTTGTTTATCACTCAGATACAGATCCTTATTTGTACGCTTTTTGTCATACATGTGCAATAGATTATCAATATTCATAAATATGCAAATGAGTTAATTAGCATAATATTTGAGTAAGGCAAAATCAAATTCCACAAATAAATCATATTTGGATATAAGGAACATGTTTGATGGGTGTTTATATATAATGTTGATTCTGACTGTATTGAGATTTTTACGTTCTGGTTTCAATTTACCCCCACCCACCTTTGGCGGTTATTCTCGGTGGAATTAAATTATATTTATCAAAAAATATACATTTAACGAAAGCTCTATGTCCTCTCATGATTTTGGTACACTTTGGATCTTTAAATAATAGAAATAAGGAAGCTATGGCATACATTTGTCAACTATACTAGTAGATTTTTAACAAAAATGTACCCATTTATAACTTCCTCATTAATATTTATGAGTATGCAAATGTGATAATTTGCATAAAATCATTGCAAATGAATTAAGGACCAATTCATTAGCATCATTTTGATACCATTTTGACCATTATACCTGTAGAATTGACCAAGATATGGTGCACTTTTAAGCTGATGCATGATATATGCACTTTATTGACCTTTGACCTCTTTTATGACCTTCACAGAGGGTTTTGCGCGTGGCATCCACCCAAACCATAGACAACTGGTATTGGGCAATTCAAATATGGTATTGAAACACTTCTACTAAAAAATGCCATGGACCATGAAAAATAAGCGACTTTTGTGCTGATGGACTCCCAACTACTATGTGTATATGGCTGAAACCGCTTGTTAGTTAGAATACCGGTTAATCCTACCTAATCAACGTGGAAACACTCCATAAATTATTTTAGCCTAACCATTTTCAAACATTCTACATCAATAGTAACAAAGCAGACCCCCTGTCGTGATTCAAACATTGAGACCATTAACAGCAGATGATTGGCGAATTCGTGAAGATGTGTCTAGACGGTACATCTCTAGAAACTGTGTGGTAGAAGTATACTACATGTAACTACACAGTACATTTTTAAACCAAAATGTACTGTCTAGACTCACCTTAAGTCAGACTGACACATTAGCCAATCAGGCATTGACATGTGGCCACGTGCTCCTCCATAGTCAATTTTCTTTTGGCATTCCAATATACCGGGGATAGGCCGAGGATAATTAATCACTCTCGACACATCATTCCTGATGTAATCCATCGCCACGAGAGTATGAGAAAAGAGAAGCCAGTTTCCCGTTTACGCTGAGCGTCTAGCAAGAAAATACCATTTTTATTTCGTCTTTGGTATGACGCGGCCAGGGATTGAACCCGAGACCTCCCGCACTTGAAGCGAACGCTCAACCACTAGGCTATCGAGGTAGCGGTGTATATACGGTGTACGAGGGGCGTTCAATATATAATGTCCATCTGTGAAAAACAAACACACAACATACAATATCAACAATTATTTTTAAATTATTTCATCCCTTCAAAGTAATCACCACGAGCAGAAATACATAACTTTAGTCTTTAATCCACTTCCGGAAAGCTCCAATATAGTCATCTTTAGGGATCCCTCTAAGACACTGGAAAATCGCAGAACCCAATGCCTTGCCAGATGTGTATCGACGACCGGAAATATGTTTTTTAGCCGAGGAAAGAGAAAAAAGTCACAGGGGGCCATATCCGGTGAATAAGGAGGATAGGGAAGCACTGTCACCTTTTCCTTGCTCAGGAACTCGGTTACCATATGCGACTTATGCGATGGTGCATTGTCGTGTATAAGACGCAGGCCCTTCATTCCGGTCGCTGGACGACGTTTAGAGTAATGTTTCTTCACTGATTTCAGAATCTTCTGCTTATAAAAAGCCCCCGTAACCGTCCGTCCTCTGGGTACAGGTATTTGTACTACTGGTCCTTGGTTATTGAAAAAGATAGCGTACATAATCTTCTTAGCACCCATTGTTCTTTTGGCAATTGAGGGTCTACGTGCGTGTTTAGTAGCCCATATTTTGTTGCTAATCTTCCGGGGCGGCTCAAAAAAATGCACCCATGTTTCATCACCTGTCACTATATCATCAAAAGTACGCGTATTCTGGGTACATTTTCAAAAGTTTACGAGCCATTTTTACACGTTCCTGCTTTTGCTTGTCTGTGAGTAGATGGGGTATCCAACGTGCTGCAATCCGCCTTACTTTCAGAATCTTTTTCAGAATCACAAAAGCTGTTCCTGTTGAGACCCCAACTTTGCTAGCTATATCCCTAGTAGTGTATCTGGCATCTTGAACCAACACTTCCTTTATTTTTTCAATGATTTTAGGGGTCACTACACTACATTTTCTGCCTGGTCTTGCACTATCCTCAATATGCTGCTGTTCGCTTTTAAATTTCCTAATCCACCTATCAACAGTCCTATAAGACACTTCATTAGCTCCATAAACACGACATATTTCATTATGAATGGCCCGCGCTTTTAATCCAAGTTCATGACGAATCTTTATATACCTCACTTTATATTACAATGCTAAAGTCCCATTACCCACAGAGGTAGATATTTTGACTGTCCAACCTAAAAGACACGTGATCGACCGAAAACTGACTGTCAGGTCATGTGATCGACCTGACATTTTGAATGTCATGCAAGGGCAAGTAACTGCGTCAATTTTAATTAATTGACTGCTGCAATAAACAAGATTTTCTAAAAATAGAATGTGGAATAAACATAACAATATATGAAAGCACAGTCATGTCCACTGTTTATAACTATCACAATCATGGCTGTGAACATTTTGCTAGACTTTTAATATTGTTCGGCATAATAAAATAAATATCAGATGCCTGCCTGCGTGACATTGATATTGTCAACCGCGAAACAGAATGTCACCCTCGGCTTCGCCTCGGGGTGACATTCTGCCCTCGGGTTGACAATATCAATGTCACGCAGGCAGGCATCTGATATTTATATAATATCACAAATAACAAACCTACATTCTATGGATGCCGCCCTAACTTGCTCTTACAACTCCAAATACCACTTTAAATAAACCTACATTATGATGCCGCCCTAACATGCCTATAACAACACTACATGCTATAACAACACCAAATACCACATAAAATGAACCTACATTCTATGGATGCCGCCTAAACATTCATATAACAACACGACATACAACATAGAGAAAACCTACATTCAATCGGTGCCGCCCTAATATGCCTATACTAACGTATTATAGCACATATAATAAACCTACATTCTATGGATGCCGCCCTTACATACCTAAAACAACACCATATACCACATAAAATAAACCTACATTATATGGGTCCCATCATTACATGCCTATAACAACACTACATACTATATCAACACCATATACCAGATAGAGTAAACCTACATTCAATATATGCCGACGTAACATGTCTATAACAACACTATACAACATAAAATAAACCTACATTCTATAGATGCCACCCTAACATGTCTATAACAGAACTATAAACAACATAGAATAAACATTCATTCTATAGATGCCGCCCTAACATGTCTATAACAAAACTATAAACAACATAGAATCAACATTCATTCTATAGATGCCGCCCTAACATGTCTATAACAAAACTACATACAACATAGAATAAACCTACGTTCTATAGATGCCGCCCCAGCATGCCTATAACAACACTACATACAATGTAGAATCAACCTACATTCAATAGTTGCCAACCTAACATGTCTATAACAACAAGTACTGTACAACATAGAATAAACCCACATTATATGGATGTCGTGCTAACATGTCTATAACAACACTATTTGCATCAAAGAAGAACCCTTCATTATATGGATGGCGTGCTAACATGTCTACAACAACACTTAATACAATATAGAATAAACCTACATTCTATAGATACCGCGTTAACATGTCCATAAGAACACTATATTGAACATAGAATAAAACCTACGTTCTATGGATACCGCCTGAAGATACCAATAACAAAGAATAAACCTACATTCTTTGGATGCCGCGCTTATGTGTCTATAGCAACATTATTTACAACATTGAATATACCTACATTTGATGGATACCGCCATAACATACTTATAACAACACTATATTGAACATAGAAAAAACCTACGTTCTATGGATACCGCCTTAAAGTTCCTCTAGCAACACTTTATTGAACATAGAATATACCTACGTTCTATGGATGCCGCCCTATATTGAACATATAATAAAACGTAGGTTCTACGGATACCGCCTTAAGATACCAATAACAACAATATATACAACATATAATAAACCTACATTCTATAGATGCCGCGCTGACATGTCTATAACAATTCCAAATGCAACAAAGAAGAACCCTGCATTATATGGATGCCGCGCTAACATGTCTATAACAACACTTATTGCAACATAGAGTAAACCTACATTCAAAAGATGCCGACCTAACATGTCTAAAACAACACTATATACAACATAGAATAAACCATCCTTCTATAGATGCCGCCCTAACATGTCTATAATAAAACTACAAACAACATAGAATAAACCTACGTTCTATAGATGCCGTCCTAGCATGCCTATAACAACACTACATACAATGTAGAATAAACCTACATTCAATAGATGCCTACCTAACATGTCTATGACAACACTACCCACAACATAGAATAAACATACATTCTATAGACGCGTCCCTAACATGCCTATAACAACACTGCATACAACATAGAATAAACCTACATTCTATAGATGCCGCTTTAACATGCTTAAAACAACACTACATTCAACAAAGAATAACACTACATTCTATAAATACCGTCTTAACAAGCCCATGACAACACTATAAACAACATAGAATAACCCTCTATTCGTTGGATGTCGCCCCATCTTTTTTAACAACACTTAATACAACAAAGAAAAAACCTATATGTTATACATGCCGCCCTAGCATGCTTATAACAACACTACACCATAGCATATAAACCTACATTCTGTAGATGCCGCCCTACATGTCCATAACAACACTACATACAACATAGAATAAATCTACATTCAATATATGCCGCTTTAACATGCCTATAACAACACTTCATACAACATAGAATAAACCTACATTCTATGGATTCTGTCCTAACATGCCTATAACAACCCTACATACAACATAGAACAAACCTTCATTCTATAGATGCCGCCCTAACATACCTATAACAACACTATATACAACATAGAATAAACCTACATTCTGTAGATGCCACTCTAACTTTGATATTATATTAATATAAACCACAAAGAATAAACCTACATTCTATGGATGCCTTCCTTACACGTGGTTGGAACAGATAGAGTCTAGTAATTGTAGTCCAAACGCATGCCCCTCTGACAGTTATAGGCGGAGTTACGAAAATTACCGTAACCTACGTTATATGGATGACTCGGTTATATGGATGCCGCTTAGCGATTACCGCTAAGCGGCGTCTATATAACCGAGACACCCATAAAATGTAGGTTTACGGTGAACTTCGTTATCCCACCTTTTAGACTTATAGGCGTGACTTGTGCTACTGGATTGCCCGTAAAAGGATTTCAAATAGCTGTACCTTATTTGGACGGCATCCATATAATGTAGGTATATTATTATACGTCGTATGTACATAGCGTTGATATAGACTTTGTTGTTTTAGACATATAAGGACGCCATTCACAGAATGTAACATATGCTGAATGCAGTGTTGCTTAAGTTATGATAGAGTGGCATCTATACTGTTTCTGGTGTATATGGTGTTGTCATAGACATTATTATTTTTATATATTGTATATAGTGTTGATACAGGCATGTTAGGGCGGCATCCAGAAAATGTCGGTTTATTCTATGTTAATATAAAATGTTGTTATAGACATGTAAGCGCGGCATCCACAGAATGTAGGGTTCTTCTTTTTTGCATTTAGAATTGTTATAGACATGTTAGCGCGGCATCTATAGAACGTAGGTTTATTATATGTTGCACGTAGTGTTGTTATAGACATGTTAGAACGACATCCATATAATGTAGGTTTATTCTGTGTTGTATATAGTGTTGTTATTGGTATCTTAAGGCGGTATCCATAGAACGTAGGTTTTGTTCTATGTTCAATATAGGGCGGTATCCATAGAAAGTAGGTAACATTCTATGTTTAATAAAGTGTTGCTGGAGGTACTTTAAGGCGGTATCCATACAACGTAGGTTTATTCTATGTTCAATATAGTGTTCTTAGAAGTAGGTTAGGGCGGTATCCATCTAATGTATGTATAGTTAATGTTGTAAATAATGTTGATATAGACATATAAGCGCGGCATCCATAGAATGTAGGTTTATTCTTTGTAGCATATAGTGTTCTTATGGACATGTTAGCGCGGCATCTATAGAATGTAGGTTTATTCTATGTTGTATTAAGTGTTGGTATGGACATGTTAGCGCGGCATTCATAGAATGTAGGGTTCTTCTTTTTCGCATTTAGAATTGTTATAGACATGTTATCACGACATCCATATAATGTAGGTTTATTCTGTGTTGTATATAGTGTTATTGGTATCTTCAGGCGGTATCCATAGAACGTAGGTTTTATTCTATGTTAAATATAGGGCGGTATCCATAGAACGTAGGTATATTTTATGTTCAATAAAGTGTTCCTGGAAGTACTTTAAGGCGGTATCCATAGAACGTAGGTTTATTCTATGTCCAATATAGTGTTGTTATAAGTATGTTAGAGCGGTATCAATCTAATGTATGTATTTTCAATGTTGTAAATAATGTTGCTATAGACATATAAGCGCGGCATCCATAGAATGTAGGTTTCTTCTTTGGTGCATATAGTGTTGTTTTAGACATATTAGCGCGGCGTCTATAGAATGTAAGTTTATTATATGTTGTACGTAGTGTTGTTATAGACATGTTAGCACGAAATCCATATAATGTAGTTTTTTCTATGTTGTACATGTATATAGTGTTGTTATTGGTATCTTCAGGCGGTATCCGTAGAACGTAGATTTGATTCTATGTCCAATATATTGTTCTCATGGACATGTTAGCGCGGTATCTATAGAATGTAGGGTTCTTCTTTGATGCATATATTGTTGTTTTAGACATGTTTGTCATCTATAGAATGTAAGTTAATTGTATGTTGTAAGTAGTGTTTTTATAGACATGTTAGCACGACATCCATATAATGTAGGTTTATTCTATATTGTATATAGCGTTGTTATTGGTATCTTCAGGCGGTATCCATAGAACGTAAGTTTTATTCTATGTTCAATATATGGCGGTTTCCATAGAACGTAGGTATATTCTATGTTCAATAAAGTGTTGTTGGAGGTACTTTAAGGCGGTATCCATAGAACGTAGGTGTATTCTATGTTCAATATATTGTTGTTATAGTTATATTAGGGCGGTCGGCATCCATAGAATGTAGGGTTCTTCTTTGTTGCATTTAGAATTGTTAGCGCGTCATCTATAGAATGTAGGTTTATTATATGTTGTATGTAGTGTTGTTAAAGACATGGTAGCACGACATCCATATAATGTAGGTTTATTCTGTTCGTGTATTACAGCATGCACACGGCTGTAGAAGAGGAATGCTAACATCGTATTTGAACAAAATGTTCTTACGAAATCAAGCTCACTTTCGGAAGATATACAATTTGAATGTATATGTGTAATATCAAGTATTCACGTGTGGACATATCCCAAACATATACATGTATAGAAAAACGTCCCAGATAAACAGCTTAGCGTTCTATTAAATAACTTCAGTATTATATTTACATTACACCGGTTTTGACGCACGTGATCTTTATCAAATTTTTCCATTCGCATTTCTACATGTTAGATACAATTGCATATATAATCAGCTTTAAGTCAAAGGCGTAGCCAATGTTTGAAACTCTAGTCATAACGTTTAATATTCCATCATGTCTTCTTATCCCTAGAGAATGTTCATTGTTTCATGAAGTATTTTGCACATAGGCAAGTAGACCGTGCCCCATCATGAGCCCCATACAAGTGAACGGCGTGTGATTCTAACCATGGAATACGAATTGATGGAATCAGCAAACGACAATTCACAATACTCACGCTTTATTGGAAGACATCCCTTATAAAAATGTAATCGTACACGATATATGTAAATGCAAACTTATTATGCATGTTGTCAAATATGCACTAGTTACGTGCAACAATGCTAGATTGTTATTCTTCATTATTTCTACATGAGTACTAGGTGCACATTTAAAAGGTCAACAGAAAAGCACTCACATTTCAAAATGGGTCATCGTCCCGGCATTATGTTGACGACGCGCAGAATTCTTACGTGCATAGACAGACAGTCAATCATATACAGGTCCGTTATAGACAAACTATCAGTGCAAGTAATATATTTTGATCAAGACGACCGAAGAAAACGACACAACACGTAGATCGTTATCTAGTGACGTCATTTTGACGGGATCATCGAACATCATATACTTGGCTCGTGCGTTAATGTACTAAAATGTCAACATATACAATGACTTTTGTGTGAAGTCATAGACGATACAATAGCTATTGAGAAGCTTCGGAATGTTGGTTTCGGTCCACTTATGTGTATTGTTGTTATTTTGTCACAAGGCGTGTTTTATGGTGATCAATCTTTGCGGGGTACTACTCTTATTGAATGAATGCAGGTATTGACAAAATTTATCAACAAATTGTTAAATAATTTCATGTGTTTACAAACCAATTTTCAAGACACTTAATTGCATATTGTGACCCCCTTGTTCCATATAATATGTATATGCTTATAAATAAAACCTCGTATCAGTTCATTAAAAGGTATCATCATAAGACATGTTTTCAGTGTTCAACAATATCAAAGATCATAAACCAATGCAGCTGCAGTCACCTGCTGTTTAGATCCATGGTCTCAATATTGCCTGGCGCTCACTGAAATTTCGGACAGTTCTGATTTCTTCGGTAAATAAACTATTGCAAGGCGACAAAGACCGATGTTATCCGCATGGAATAATGGAATTAGTCTGGTTCACGACATTCTTACGAAATGCAACTTTTTTATTTATTTTTTGAAATCGTAAACCATCGAGAACAGGTCACGTGCCCCTCAATGGACTTTTTACTTAAGGCAATCCAATATACCTGCTCGCTCAAGGCTCGCAGGTAACAAAATGATATTCTATTACTTCCAACATTTTAATAAAATAAAAAAAATAAAATGAATTCCTACTGACTAGAGGGTTTGCATTGAGTTTATGATTTACATGTAATGCTGGAAAATGACTTACAAGTGACTTACAAGTGATGATCCTTGTTCAGTATTATTTGTACTTTCCGTTTATACAGAAATATTGAACGAACGATAATTAGTACACTGGAAAGCTGTAAGTTGTTAGTACACACATGGATATGTTTTATACATTTACTCTTCATTAAAGTTTATGTTACGACAACATTCAGTTTCCTTGCATAAAAAGACACATGTATCCAGAAATCATACTCAACTCTGATCTTATTTACGAGACTTGCTACGCTCCGTCCTTAGTGCATGCAAATAGACCTTGAACTGTTTATCATTGAGCGGTGCAAAAATTCACTCTGTACCAGCTAGCTTTGCATTAATTTTCATTTTGTACTAAACTGATCACAGCACGAGGTGTATCGTTTATGAAAATCTACACAATCAGGATATTAACATTATATTAATTTAGGAGATTAACATCAATGCGGACAAATGGCCGATGGTTTTGATGAACGATTCCGGCGTCTCGCAGTGGGAAGTTCCGACGCTTCCGTGTATGTAAGCTCGTCGGAAGATTTTGAATATATGTGTAATGCTTGTAAAACTACCGGAGATCATGTTGAAGCCAAGGGATTCTGTGTGGATTGTGCAGAGTATCTGTGTGTATCCTGTCTTAAACCTCATTTTAAAAACAAAGCATTAAAGGGACACGTTCTCTTCCACTTAGCCAGTAGAATGACCAAGCTGTCTGATATCAATGCCGTCTACCACATTACAGAACGTCAACAATAAACAACGGAGGATAACTCATCTGATACTATTGAGGACATTGATAATTTAACATTTCTTAAAAGTGTGAATGTCAAGACCGGGAGTGACGAAAGTGATTGCAACATTGTAGCTATCGTCGTTTTATCGGGACAATTGTTGGCTGTAGCTGAGTATAACAACAAGTGTGTGAAGGTTGTGGACTATAGTACTGATACTGTCAGGGACACTGTAAAACTGAAAAATCAACCATTATCTATGACAGGTTTACCTCAAGATCAGCTTGCAGTAACTATCGCTAACGATCAATGTATTAATATCCTTTCGACACTACGTGGTTTAAAGGTAATCAAAACTATCCGTGTGGACGGGTTTTGTTTTGATATTGTTTACTTTAACGGGAAACTTCTGGTTTCCTTCCAAGATCCACTGATGTTACAGGTTCTTGATGTGAACGGGAAAGTTCTTGAAAAAATAGTTCCAGGACAAGATGTGACGTCATTGTGTTCGATACCAAGATACATAGCTTTAAGTCCGGATCAAAGAACAATATATATATCGGACTGGGAAAAGAAAATATGTTTGGGTGTAGATATGAAGGGAAATAAAATTGCTGAGTTCAAGGAACTTGCATACCCGCATGGTATTGTATGTTCTCCTAACCTTTCGTACATCATTGTCTGTGATCAGGACAAGCATGTGGTCAGAAAACTGACAATGGATTTACAATGTGGTGAGATTTTACTGAACAAGAGTGATGGTTTGATGTTTCCCAAGGCATTGTGTTATTGTCCTGAACAACGTTATGTGATTGTAAGCAGTGGCTCTTTGAAAGCAGAACACAAGAATTATTTACGGATATATCAGTATTAATGAGAACATCCAATCAGTGACACGTACAATGAAGAGGTTTATATACACGTACAATCACTGGTCAAACCTCTAGCACCGCCATTTTGAAATCTGATATCCTTATTGTGATATCCTTATTGAGACACGTTTCGATATATTTAAACTTGTAGAATATTAACTGACGTGTCCGTGTCATGAACCAATATACAATGTACGTATATATATACTCTAATTTGATAAGGGTCAGGAAATCGATAGTCATACCCATCTTACTGTAACTACTTATTGTGACATGTTTCGATATATTTAAACCTGTAGAATATTAATTGACGTGTCGGTGTCATGAACATATATGTCTGATTATTTATTATACTATATAATGAAGATTAATTCACCTATGAATTAATCTAATTTATTAAGGGAAAATTCACGTGGTTGCCGGGTGGATACACACGGCCCGTCAATTGCTACACGGCGACGCTATGTGGTTGTCATGGCAACTCTCGCGTGACTCCGATATTCACCGAGCGTGAATATCACAAGTTCTGCCACGTATATGACCACTTGTTTGTCCGACAGCAACGGTGAAAGTTGCACCCACCCTACCACACCCTTTCAACAATATCAACCATTTGTTGTTTCTCACGCTTAATATTCTAATATATCATATTCGGCCTAGAGCCGCTAGATTTAACATTATAAAATATATATATATATATATATATTAAATAATATTATCATTATATTCGAGTCATTGTTCTGCCGTTCAGTTTGTTATTTTTCCAGTTTGATGTTATTTGCGTCACGTACACTACCACATGTATGCGGGTCACAACAGAAATATGGTCACATTGATTGATGTATCGGGAATTGAATACGCATCATTGGTTCGATATGGTAACCCGACGATAACACCGGCGCCAGACAGTATCCAAGCTACATCGAATCCACTCGATCATAAGAAGTCTGCAGTACAAGGTGATTCTTAAATACGTGCATCCTAGTGATTGGGTTGTTGTCGTGAACCGATTACCAGAAGTGTTAATAATGTAAATATTGGTGTTGATTAGGTTAATATAAATGTTGTGAAGTTGTTGCTTTTCGATTCCGTCAAGGAAAAGACAGGACACCTACAATGATGCGTTCATAAAGTACACTTGTATACAGATGATTCAGCAAGATGCATGACACTAGTGATTCAACCAGTGACCATAACTCTGTTTAACGGCGTAATAATCGCCTTTTATTGCGAGGAGAAATTGACGCGATCCTCGACTTTCATTAGTATTTTAACAGCTGATTTATTTCATCGTCTATATTTATATCTCAGGTTATTGTATTTATAAGCGGGAATATCATAATTAGGCACGAGGTGGAATACAAACACAAATATTAATTTAGGTCAGATAGGGCACGATTTGATAGCGGAAATTGATACTTGTAGTATACTCATTCATAAGGTTGAGATCGTGTCAATATCTCCGTACTATATTCGCAATTAATGACCCTACTTAATTTGATATATTATTTGCCTGAAACATGTTCTTGCTTTTCCAACTTTAATTGATCTTTCATCATGTATTTCATACTCACATTTGTCATGTTGGCGGAAAATTCTGTCGCTTGGAGGCAACCGAGGGCATATCTGTGTGTTTATTAACACTGACTCAATACAAAATATATTTTGCATTTCCATGGGATGTCTCTCGGTCGCTACTGAGTTACCAGTGGTGGCTGAGGTCCCGGTGGTTACAAAATTCAGTCATCTGACTGTAGTTTTTTATGAGCATTTAAGACTTGTCCGAGCGTTGTCTCAAATAAAAAACTGGCATATCTTAAAAGGTCTCATTTGTTTAGATAAGTCACATTTGGTTAAAATACATATTTACTGTAGACATGATTTGTATACGGTACATCGAGCGTACCTGGTCTTATTACGGGGTACCTGGAGTGTACGTCCCGATATGTTTCAACTCGAGTACCTGGAGCGTACTCGGTCTTATTACGGGGTACTTTGAGCGTACGTCCCGATATGTTTCAACTCGAGTACCTAGAGCGTACTCGATCTTATGACTGTGTACGACATATTTATCTCGGTAGTTTGTTACAGTAAATTGATATACGGTTTGATAAATAAATCGTGAATCCATGCCCTCGGTTGTTGCCTTCCTTAAAGCGTGTTTAACTCTAACAGCGTTACCAGTTAGAGTTCAAGTCAACATGGCCATTATATGCCACTTTAATTAAATCTATTAACATATGCTTATCAGGCAAATCTATATCTACTACATGTACATATATGTATTACTATAGTGTTTGGGTAATATTCGTTCGTCATTTTCTAAAAGGCAATTATATAATTAAATAGTGATTACTGTCTACAGTTGTTTTTTGAAATTTTATCTTGGAATAAATAACACATGGCTGCGAGAGTGATAGATATGAGTTCCTTCAATTCGTGCAGAGTTCTATAAGCAGTGAACATATAACTACATGAACGAGTGCAGTGCGATGTATATAACAATTCGTGCGGAGTTCTATAAACAGTGAACATATAACTACATGTACGAGTGCAGTGCGATGTATATAACAATTCGTGCAGAGTTCTATAAACAGTGAACATATAACTACTTGTACGAGTGCAGTGCGATGTATATAACAATTCGTGCAGAGTTCTATAAACAGTGAACATATAACTACATGTGCGAGTGCAGTGCGATGTACACTAAGAGGCACTTATAACTGTGCACTTTTCAATTCCTAATAACTTTTTTGTTTGTCAATATTTTTTAACGAAATTTTGTGTAATTGGTTGTTAGTCGACGCACAACGTCATCTCATATTTAAATTTTACGGTTCAATGAATATTGCCCATTGGACTGTGAAAACAACAATTCAACGAATTGCACGAGAAAATCGTGAAACAGCGGGAAATAAAATAACACGTGGTAGTGTTATTAAATGCATTGCCCGTTAACCCAATAAAACACAAAATAAAATATGTGTCTAGAATGACGCCATGACGTCGCTTTTATCAACACAGGCGTCTCAATGTTACTGTTGGAATATAATTAATTTTGGCGTTTCAAAAGTTAAATTATGTGTTATGTAACCATTTAAGCCCCTGTAGATATTTGGAGCCATATTCTACCTGACTGTCTATCCTTTCATTGTTAAAATTTGTCAACGTCATTTCTCTGCAATGGCTGGTCTAATTTTAACGTATCTGGATACGTGCGGCATGTTATGCTTCGACCAACTGTCAAGGAGATTGCCTTCAAATATGACGTCAATGCGACAACATTGCATAACTTAAACGCCCAGAAGGACACGTTGTTAACTGTTGGAAAACTGTGCGCTTTAAACAGGAGCAGATTTCGTGAATTCATAATTTTACGCAACGCTTAATAATGTGCTAGCGTTTCCTAAATCATGTGTGGTATGAAATGAAATGTGCTAAACTATTATCACGCATCTTTTAACTACGCTTACTGCAAATTACAACAAAATATACCCACTAAATATTGAGATAGTGAGATTTGAGTAAGTGCACAGTTATAAGTGCCTCTAAGTGTATATAACGAATAATTTGTTATTATAAACCAGTGCTGTTTAATGTAAAAACATTCTGTTTTATAGACTCGTATAATCATTTCAGGCATAATATAATATCGTAACAGTTGAAAGGGAAACAACTCACTCATCTGAAGTGAGTGTTATACTTAAAGTTGTCTCCCGTGCGCAACTTGGTATTATATAGATTAAGGTTTTGCTTCTTGGAGAAAGTACTTTATGTCTCTGCGGCAACTATATGGGTCTTTTTAATGTAGCTTACACAGTTATACCTTTGCAGAGAGTTTTTTTAAAGCAGTTCCTGTAACACTAATGCATTAAGTAAACATTGTTTAAGTTGTATGTAATATGTGATGCATTGTTTCGTTACAGGAGGAATGTTGGTTCACTCAGTTAGATAAGCCCACTCGTTGGGCTGACGTAGTAAACAATAAACCGGCTGGTGGAGTAACGTGCGCGTGGACTGGCCATATAGCACACGAAGCCAACCGGACTTGAAACTATCTATACTGTGTATTTTACATGTTTTCATAAATCAGTGATTGATGTGTTGATTTATAAATTTGTTCTTAGTTGTACGAGGGTGATCAATATATGCGAGGACTTTCATTAACTTGTATATGTGTTACCTTAATCATCTTGACTTGTATACTTTATCCATTATATAGTGTTTTAATCAGAGCTTAATTTCTATTGCACAGCATATGTACAAACATGCAGAAAAGGCTATATAAAAATAGTATGATAATAAATGATAATATTTCTCTCTCTCTCTCTCTCTCTCTCTCTCTCTCTCTCTCTCTCTCTCTCTCTCTCCCTCCCTCCCTACCTCCCTCCCTCTCTCTTTTTGCTTTTTATTACAAAAATAATTTTCTATTTCGTTTGTAATTGTTATTTTAATGATTATTTACGTTTTTTCATTCACAGGAATCTTCAATTTTTTTAATCAACACTCAGGCAAAATTTGCAAAATTGACATTTCATTGAAATAACCTTTGTGAAATTTTGTTGTAAGATTCTTACATCCAAGTTCGTTCTGCGTCAATCTCGGTATGTTACGTGTTTTTCTGGGAGAGCAGACATCAGTTGTGCTAAATGTTAATGAATACGTGTTTGTTGCATTGCAATATGCACGTATTCATGAACAATTTCGGTGAAATATGTTGTGACTTTGTAAAATCGACTTTATTACGTAACGCGCCTGTAACGAGTAACATGACCGTTCAAATGAATCAATAACAAAATGCAAGTATTATTCAAGTATTGGTATGCAAAATATCATTAGATTACGTGCAGTATTAACAAACTTATAACACATAATTATGGTGACGGGTTAGAACTTTTGGGTAGTGTACATGCTGACATCACTAAAGGCTACAAATACAAGACGAAACGTGTCAACATTGGATGAAAAAAGGCGTAAGTATTTTATTTCTTTACCGGTGTATATGATAACGCGAGTCTAAGGGGAAATGTATGTTTTCCATGACATGTATAGGTGTTGTACCCTTCCCGAAGAAAAACACACTTTTACCAAAAACTCACTTAAAACCAACTTATTAGTGGGTTTTTCCTGCGTTTTTTAACAAAAGTATGCTAAAAGTGAGTTTTTCTTGGTTTTTTGACAATAAGTGAGTTTTTTGTTGGCTAAAGTGGGTCTTTTTATCAAATAAGTTGGTTTAAGTGCGTCTTTTACAACAGGAAGTGTGTTTTTGTTGGTCTTTTCATAA
Organism: Spisula solida; assembly: GCA_947247005.1. Lineage (NCBI taxonomy): Eukaryota > Metazoa > Mollusca > Bivalvia > Venerida > Mactridae > Spisula > Spisula solida. Next base: position 18,305,552 of record OX365962.1, on the reverse strand, counting down.
ATGAAGTTGGTTAAAGTGGGTCTATAACGAAAATAAGTTGGCTAAAGTGCGTCTTTTGAATAATGGTATTCTCAGAAGTGGGTTAAAGTGGGTTTTAAGTTGGTCTTTTACATTTTTGATAATTTTTCGTTAGTTGAGCTTCGCATTAAAAAGACTCACTTAAAACCCTCTTCTGAAGGAAGTTGGTCTTTTGTTTTGAAATGTTGACATTCACTGAACACAAGATCTTAGATCTACTCGTATGTCCCATAGTTCGAATGTAACGCATGATATATTACGTATACATGTATTCTCATTTGGTATTTCAATTGGTGTTTATGCATGGTAATATGTTTTTTTAATTTTCACAAAGGACATGTTATTTAAAGTCCTTCATGTAAATTAAATATCCTGTGCTAAAAACATCAGCATCATGTAAATATACAACAACTAATAATAACATTAAAATTAATATAAATTATATTGGTAATGCTGAATGCAACATATCGAACTATACGTATATGATTACCGAGTGGTGAAAAGCTTATCAATAAGCTTCAGTTTAGCTTATTCATATAAATACAAAGTCCTGCAAACGCATTTATAATGTTTTACTCAGTTTAAACTGATTGGGCTGAATCCGAATATATTACATAGGCTTTCCTATCTGCCTATGTTACAGTCACGACTGTATTTCACGCGGTACTACATGTATAAACAAGTCAAATAGTTCCTGCGAGCAAATGATGTACCGACTTCATTTGACAGAGAATTGACAGGATCCTCAACCTTCTATCTGCATAATTCAACAGCTAATGTGTATAAAATTAAGCATGACAATCTCAAAATTGTGAGAGAAAAATAAGCGCGATGGGCCGGTAGCTTTCAAATTGGGAAAACTATATGCACGATAATTTGACATAAGAAATTTATCAACGAATTGTTAAATAATTTCATCTATAACAAACCAATTTTCAAGACACTCCCTTGTTCCTATAATATGTATATGCTTATAAATAAAACCTCGTATCAGTTCATTAAAAGGTATTATCATAAAACATGTTTTCAGTGTTCAACAATATCAAAGATCATAAACCAATGCAGCTGCAGTCACCTGCTGTTTAAATCCATGGTCTCAATATTGCATAGAGCGCTGACTGAAATTTCGGACAGTTCTGATTTCTTCGGTAAATAAACTATTGCAATGCGACAAAGACCGATGTTATCCGCATGGAATATTGGAATTAGTCTGGTTCACGACATTCTTACAAAATGCATCTTTTGTTGGATTTATTTTTTGAAATCGTAAACCATCGAGAACAGGTCACGTGCCCCTCCATGGACTTTTTACTTAAGGCAATCCAATATACCTGCTCGCTCAAGGCTCGTAGGTAATAAAACACTGATATATTACACAGTAAGCGGTCCAGGTAAAATAGATATGGGTGGTAGATTATATTTTTGACAACGTGGCATGTGTAATATATACATTATGATATAATTGATCACGTGTTGCAGAAAATCCAGACAATTTCCCAGCGTGCGGTCTGTTTAATTTGCCTATGGCTATAAAACACGGCATCTTTGAACAGTGATTTACACATTCCCAACTGTATGTCACGTGGGGCTATAGATAAAACATTAAGATAATTACACAATAATCGGTCCAGGCTTTATCAACTGTCCAATTAAAATATAGATAAGGGTGGTAGCTAGATTTAAAAATTGACCACGTGACATGTTTGTATTCATATGATATAGCTTGTTTGTCACTTGCGACAATACAAAAAACAGCGAGCGGTCCTGTACCCAACGCTTTGACTTAAATTGATCGAGTAAATTGACTGTAATCAATGAAAGCTACGTTGAAAATAATCTGGAAATATATTTTTACAATACACGATATGACTTTTGTCATGCACTTAGGCTACATAGTTGACGTAATTTTAGTTCGGTAAGATTATTTTTAAGCGCTAAATATGAGCTGACACATATACATGTATATACAAAAATGTATATGTAATCAATATCTATGTAAATATATCTTCGATTTGAGATTTAAAGACACGCTTTTTATGATTGAGTTTGATATCTACACAATATAGTTTTGTTACTTGGTAGCTATAAAGATCTTACAGTATTATTTGGTAGCTAAGTGTTCACAAATTGACATTTAAATTTAAGTCACGAAGTAGGCCTATTTATTCTGGTTTATTCTCGCACGTTATTTTTTTCGACTTCGCGGTTTATATTATGATTTATGCAGTGTGCTACATTTTCAATATGTGTTGGCGTCTCCTTATTCATTATGAATGATATGAAATGTATTTGATAAAAACTTACATGGCCAGAGAAGAGGGTTAAACCTCCCATTTCGGTACGCGGGATTCATGACCTTTTCAGGTGGTATGCGCAATAAAAATGCCTATTGGTATTCAGTACGCAAGATTTCAAAAATAAATAAAGCTTTTTAACTTATTTAGAGGCAGCCATACCTTTTAGATAACGCGAAAACTACTGGCCACATAATACCAGGCCTGCCATAAAAAATCATGCAATTGACTGAGATTCTAGCAAAAATTGAATTAAAACGCGCGATTTCGGCACCGTCAATGTTCTGCGCTTAACGCACGAACCGCCTAATTCAAGTCGCTTAGCGCACAGACACTTGTGCTGTCTTGACCACGCCCCCATCCCGCAGTCGGTCGGTAGACCAAATGGTTTCGTTTCAATAACATAGCACGCTTGTTCTTGGATCTCTCACTCTCACCATATCATGTACATTTGTGACCCAAATCATGTATAAATTCCCGAAACTGATGAGATACTTAGTATTGTTAGGTCAAGTACTACCATTGTTAAACACGCTGACAATGCGTTTGTACACTTGAGCCACTTTACAGAAGTGTAAAGAAATGTATCACGAGACATAAACAACAATTGTAGAATGTATATGTAATATACTTAGAACAGAATCAACTATTGTATCGAGTGTGTTGATTTTGCATTTTTAAGGTCAAAAACCTCCAAGTGCTGATGCTTATAATTCGCTTCTCTAATCGATGTTTCAATATTCTCCAGATTTAAATTCTATTGCTAATTCTAAGGAGACTTCGGTATCCACTGTTTAGGTATAATATACTTCCCAGTCTAATTCATAAGGTACTTTATGACTTATTTTGTAGGGTGACAGGAAATTCAGTATTGGGGAAATACCCTGTCTTTGGCATGTTACCAGAAAAAGGGCGTGTCACATTTTTGTCGAAAAAAAACCATTTAAGCCGTTTGCATAAATAAAATATGCGTTAAAAACATTAACTCCCCAGGAACGAAACATATTTTCCAATCACTGTTCCGTAGTCACATATACAGCCTCCAAGACCTTTGTCTGCGCTTTTTGTTTTGCTTGGCATTGAGTTAATGAACACCGCACTTTTCTGAAATTCTGTATCTAACATTTTCGAAATAATTCAATTGAAAGTTGCTACTGATACTAACAACTTCGCTGCCATCCAACTTTGAGTTATTAGATCTGTGCTAGATATCACAGAACCAATGGACATGTCGATTACCGGTTTCGACCATTTGTTTTTGATTTTTAATATTTGACGCCATTTCGCCAACTTAAGCAGGTGGACGTATATCACCCTTCAAATGCCAAATATTACTGAATGTTTTCACTGACATGGGTTATCCATAATATACCAACACTTTTTTATGCTTCTATATGGGCAATTTCTGTTAAAAAACCCAAAACACAATACCCTCTACAAGATGGTTGATTTTGGTTAGAAAAACAATGCAAATATGAAACACACTGAGTGTATTTACTACTTAGACCCCGTTCACACTAGGCTACGCTCTTACTACGACCATGCCGATCTGTCCCGACCTGACTAAAAGTATGAATCGGGACGAGATCGGCGTCAAAACCAAGAAAATATAAAAAAAATCTTAACCGGAACGTCTGATCGACGCTTGTGCTACGATTTCGCTACGATCACTGCGTTTCCGATACGATGCTTGTACACTTACACCACGTTTCCAACGCGATCAGTGCCGATCATGAACCGTTTCTGCTACGATGTCGCAACGCTCTGCAAGACCCTAGTACGTTAGTAGACAGACCTAAAAGACTGTAACACGATGTTGCGCCGCTCATGCCGACAATACTACGAAATTGACGTGATCATAGTACGCTTTGGTATGATGCGTACACTTATCAATGAGTTTGGGTCATTTTGTTCACATCACTCATTGCCAGAAAGAGGCATTGAATCCATTGGATGATGTTTTATGTTTAACAATGAACAACTTTTTCTACATAGGTGTTATATGCTGAACGAGTTCATGTTGTTCAAATGTTCATGTACTTTCCTGATATCTCGACGATTTTTGGTTAAAATACTTATGTTTTTTCACATAATAATTTGCTTTGGTCTATGTCCAACTGTTGTAAAGGAAAATGACTATCATATATAGCGATAGTATAACGCGATTTTACGTGTTTCAATAGAAAACACATTACATTTGATGCCGATTGTACCACGATGTTATTACGATCATGCAGATCTCGACAAGATGCTTCCCCGATGTTTCTACGATTATGCCGATCTTAATACGACCTTGCTACGTTCTTGTGCCGATTCGTTATAGCCACGATCCCGCTACGCTTGTTTTGAACATGTTCAAAATAAGCGTAGTAAGGTCGGGAAGCTTCCCGACCTACGCGTTTCCACCACGACTCTACCACGTTCACAAAGATCCTTACCCGATTGACCACGACTGTCCCACGATTGGTCACGATTTGTACCAATTTTAGATCGTAGTAGAAGCGGGGCCCCAGTGTGAACGCCCTATTAACAATTGTTCTTACATGGCTCAATAGAAATAAATCGATTTTATTGTTTTAGTACGGCTAAATCCGATGATCAGTTTTGTTCAAATATAAGTTGAACATCTCTTGTACATGCATAATTATACGTATCATACGACTACTGGGGTATTTTATACATACAGTGCAACCGCGTCAGAGATGTCATATTTTTATTCAATGAGATTTTCTCAAATGAATATTTGTAAATGTCACAATACTACATGTATGTGGGTGTAAATATGTACAAATATTTGTGTCTGTTGTAACTATTTCTGTATGGAATGTTATAGTAATGTATGTGTGGAGGTGTCGGGAACAGGTTCTTAGTGATCTAGGCGAAGCCTCGGGGAAGTCGTGAGATACTTTGTGACATCTTTGTGGAAGAATCGGAATAACATCGGTAAATTTCAATGCAAGCGATGTGGCTTCCCCGATGCATCAATAATGTTTCGCTAAGGTGTCGGGGACCATCAGGGATATTTAAATTTTCGGCGAATGTTCGGTGAACATTTCGGTGACACAATATATGTTATTAATGTTCGATAACATTTATCTTAGACCATGGTTAGCCGCTATTAGGCAGTCAACGGCTTTTATTGCCGTGGTAAATATTATATAGACAGCGTTTATTGAATCTGTTGAAATCGAGAAGCACGCCCTTTCAAATCGAGAATATCGTCCTTTTAAGTCCAGAAAATCTTTGCCAATCAACTGCCCTGCGTTCAGGGAAAAATAACGTGACGCACGTATCGAAACGTGCGTCATGTGATTTTTCCTTGAACGCAGGGCAGGATTGAATTAAAATTTGGCGAATATTTAACCCCGCGAACTACTTCAAAATAACAAGTTCGTGAAATTTTGTGACATCACGCAAATATATGACTTTACAATATTGAGATGAACCACGTCGGTACATCGTGTGACTCGTAAAATTAATGTTCTCTATTATCGAAAATTAACGAGAACCACAGACGGCACATTCAAACACGTATCTGCTTTATTGTCCACTCAATAACCATATGGTGAACTGCGTCATTATACAATACAATATACAATACAAAATGTTTATTGCATAAAACATACATACATATGCTTATAGCAAAATTATATTCATTGATACTTTAAGTAAGGCGATGATTGCGATTCGATGTGAATAGTAAATGAGTATTGTTGCTGCCGGGCTGAGACACAGACTTGCACAACATCACGTACCATGACAATACAAGGCGTCAACGCAAGAAAATACAAACATTAATTACAGGAATGTGTTATATGCGCGAGATGACGAGTTTCGTAAAGCAGTCTAGGGCATTTTTATCGCTAGAAAACTGTGACAATTATAACTTTATTACGTTCTTGGGTTTTTGGACCACATACCACTTGATTTTCAAACAATTTATCCACCCCTTAACGCAGTGAAAATTGGCAAGTGCGGAATGAGTTGATGAAGCATGCTGCTGAGTCTTTTCTAACTGACTCCGCTCGCCCAAAATAGGTAACACGTGAATTTTATCAAGTAAAGAACGGGTTTGTAGGCATGCTTTTCAGATAAACAATGAATTTTTTCGAGCTCGATTCGCTCGCATAATTTTTTCTCGGGGTGGGGTGTATCAACATTTACGCCCACTACACCAATTCCTGTATCCGTCACTGATTTCTATGATGCCGCTCAGATGAACAGTGTATTTTTAAACTTGCTTCGCTCACACAACGACTTTATCATTATCAAGTAGAGAAATAGTTTGTGTCGCAAATTATAAGATAATCAATGCTTGATTCGCTCGCACAAATACTTATAGTACGTATATTATCAACTTGATTAAGAATGGTTTTGTGCAGCATACTGCTTCGTTAGCTCATACAACGTCCTTACTCAAATCCTTCTCGTTATTAAACCATCCTTTGAATTCGTATGCTTCTATTAGATTGGTTTTAAAAGTCAATAAGTATGGACTATACGTAATTAATCAGCATGATTTGGATGATTATATCATGTAAAACCTGTCCTCAGGTGGATTCATCGTTTCATTTTTGCATATCAATCTGTTCGCCATCCTTACTCCTAATCAATCCTGTAACCGCCCCTGAATTATACGGGATGGATACTACATACTAAAGTTGTAAGATTTAATGTGTCTACAGAACTGTTTTATGCTTCAAAACTGGCTAAAGGTATTCGGGATTCAGCAAAAAAATAAGGTGGTATTCGGGATTCGCTGTAAAATTAAGAAGTATTCGGGATTCATGGGGTGAGGGGGTGACACCCTCAGAGAATTAAAAGAAGTATTGTAATAGCCTACTCTGACTAACCTACACTAAATACCGAAACTAGAATTTGCATACAATATATAAATCACTCACATTAATTAACCTAGGGGAAAATAGAATAACTATTTTAAAAATTTCATAAGCATTCGCGAATACCGATCGGAGATTTTATCTATGATGCTGGAACCGAAGTAGCAATACACGGTCCGGAATTACGGGTTTTAGCATCTCGACCATGCATTATCTCCACTTGCTTTGTTATCGTTTCCGGCGGAAAATTTGAATCGAACAAATCGAAATTCAATGTTTTATCAGGTAATAATCAATCTGTTGTGGTATTTATGTATTGTTTTATCACAAATTAAGAACTACACATATTTTGGCACCCTCCAACTATAAACAGGCCTGTGATTCTTTCTCCTTCAGACTGATTTTATTTTCAAAGTTTTTGTCTCAAATCTTCGAAACAAAATGGTTCAGATTCAGACTTTCAGTGTGACCAGGCAGCCAAACTGTTTCCAAGTGTGCTGCATTTTTATTTCTGACAGTCCAGCAAGTGTACTTTAACACGTCGAGATGGTTTCACTACAATGTGGCATTGTGGCCTGCTCCGAAGTAGTTATTTTTTCAAGTGGGTGGGGTAATGTTTTCCAGACTTATCACAGTTTATGCTTTGAGCAATCACAGGCTTGTATAAAATACTAACTTCTGTGATTTTGTTGTCCATACATTGGGTTTGAACATTCACTAATAGTGATAATCATTTAAATTTTATTTTTTAGACCACATACACTTTTGGGTCTGTTCCCCCCCCCCAGATACGAAGCTGGATGTATTTTTATCATCATCATTATATACCCAGACTCATACATTAATCACACAAACATTATTAAACGTATCTAGGACATACACAAAATATTTGTAAATGCCTCTCTAGCTTAAATAACACAAAGATAAAAAATGTTTGACTGAAATTTCTTGCAAACATTCCTTGAGTATCGCGTCGTGTTTAACTGACTGTGCAACTGTCCCGTCTATATTTGGTGTCCTTCGGTCAAGCACACATTACTCTACACGACGATGATAGTGACAGAAACCGATATTCGCCCATGCCTCCACATTTTGCAAGAAAGTTTGCAATTTTCAACTAAAAATGCGCCATGCACATGTATAATCTTTCGACAATGGTTTCCCGTCTGATCAATACGAAAGTATGGCGTTGAACGTTGGAACCAGATATTTAAATAAACCTTTTGGAATACCTCGTTTGGGTCCAATGTTCAACGCGCGATGTAATTCTTATGTACTGGGGTGGGAACCATCATTCAATTTGTCGAAAGATAATGTGCGCGGCGGAAAATTAGTTGACAATTGTAAACTTTCTCGCATATTTTGAAGACAAGAGTGCCGATGGAATATTATCAGTATAGTCATCGTAAAGATTAATTTGTTATTGACGAGAGATACCAGAAATATATGGGAAAGTTGCAAAACAAGTTTTACACAATTAATTTTTCTATGTCAGTGTGCGAGAAAGTACAGCGAAACATTTTTATCTTTGTGTTTTTTAAGCAGTAGAGGAATTACGTAGATTTTTGTATTGAATATCAAATATATCCAACTCCTCTCAGCACTGCTCCAGACCATTGCTTTCTTTAAGTTTCTTATGAATTCATTTTGATATAGTTCACTGCATCGGTAACGCTCGATAGCTCTTTGCTGTGCATCAGTCCGATATCTGCAAACTCTAGCCAGTAGCATATATATGTATTTTCCATTTTGTTCGCTATTATGAAGCAAGCTGTTTACAAGCAGTGCTATTGAGCGGTTTGGTTAGGCAGTGGGAGCTCCTGAAAATCTGTTGAACCAACAGACCTGACTGGCAACAGGTCGGACTCAATATTTCGAAAATTTAATGACGATTGTTTAGAATCAATTAGGAATATGACAAGCTGTACCATCTTTTCCAGTTAAGAAGTCATGCAAGGATGCATTGGAGATATATGCGGAGAATGTAGATAGAGTGACCCTTACAGGATGGTGCTTGTGGCTCAGTATAGGTGGGTTCTGACTTCATTCAGCATACATGTAAAATCATTGTACATACAGGGTGTTAAAAAAGTTTGTTCTCAAAATTTAAATTCATACTAAGTTTTATCTCAGCCATGTACACAGTGTACAATTTTAATTTCTAACACTCATAGCTTCATTTAATGCTCGAAAGATTAGAGCAATGTAAAACCTTCTGGAATTTAACCTGAAAATTTTACATTTACAAATGTGCATGTCGTCAGGCGACACATGCGACTCGCGGAGCTTTTATTCTTGAAAAAAATTTAACTGCCTGTGCCTTTAAAGTTGGGAAAAATTAGCGTCGAAAATTGGGAATTATTAAAAAATATTGTTTTGAGTAGTAACTGTTCATGCTTGCTTTTTCTTCTGATAATACTCAGCTTATATGTAGCAAAGACTTTATTATAATAACTAGATTTAAAAATCTATTGTCTTGACTTAGAAACAACCATACCAATAAGTTGCTTTTATACCAGCGGGAACCAAATGGGGAATGTGTGCATTCTTTTTGGGAAAAATGGAGGTTATTTTCCTGGAGGAAAGTGCCTGTATTCAGCCTTAAAAATAGCCCAAAAAATCACTGACACATTTTATTTTTTCATGTTAAACATATTAATTATTCTTAATATCATCAGTAAATAAGAAGTCTGCAAAATAAATTTACCCGTTTGCTCTTTTTATTATATACTGCCACCCCCTGAGGTAACTTCCAGGTCAATCAGAACACCTTCACATCATGTCATAGAACTATCGGATTATTTTGTAAGGAAGTCTTAGGAGTTACGGCCCTTTTGTAACTTAAACATTTTGGTTAAAAGTATTTGTGTTTACAGTACTATCAACATCACATTTCAGAGCATATGTCCATTACAGTGACAGCTTTTGTTATGACATATGCTTGTACATGTCTAATCATGTCCTCTTATTCTTGCAGCACACCATTCAAGCTTTAATAGATAACAGCATCAGGTGAGACTAAAAAGCCATGTATCATGACATTATTGGGGATGCTGTTTACGTCTGGCAACTTGTGGTCTGCTCCATGAAATGTGAATCCTATAGACATGACCTGCTATAGATATAAAAGTTGAACGAAGAATCCCCACTGCAGAAAGAACAGCCATCATTGGTAATTTGCAGTTTATTAACAATGTGATTTTAACTTAACTTGCACACAAGTTGTATTCAAGTTTCTTGAACTGGGTGTATCCCATAATGGCTTACATAGAAACGACCCTTTAAGGGGCCAGGAATTGGCTAATTTGGTCTGGTGTGTGTGTCAATTATTATGATGAAGGTTTTTATCACAAATCCATTTTAACCCAATTTTTAAGGGTGTTATTTCTGTTTGTTTTTATGCCCCCCCCTATCGATAGATGGGGAGGCATATAGTGATTCACCTGTCTGTCCGTTCGTCCGTCCGTCCTGGTTAACCCAAATTGACCGTTTCTTCTAGCATTAATATGGCTTGCTACAAAGCTTTCATACTTGCATGGATGTTGTGTATGAACACTCTCCTTTTGTCCGTCCGTTCGTCCTGGTTAACCCAAATTGACCGTTTCTTCTAGCATTAATATGGCTTGCTACAAAGCTTTCATACTTGCATGGATGTTGTGTATGAACACTTTCCACACGCCAGTATCACCTAACCCCATTTTGACCTTTACCTTGACCTAATTTTGGACTTAGACTTATTTATGGACAAGGCTTCCACAGGGGGCATAAGCGTTTATTGAACGCAGTCTTGTTTGCTCTTATAATTATATCCACGTTATTTTATGTGACAGCAAATTATAGAACAATGTTTTTCGTGTGTGATAACAAATGTGTGTGACATCTCAAGATTTTAGACGCTTAAACGTAACATCGCTGGCTTAAATATGTTATTTCTGATGTTGTTTGTTTTGGCCTGGTTACTTAACTATAGTTAAGTGTCACAGTGATAAAGATTGCTTTTCTATCTGAGCAGCATATCGCACAATCTTGTTGTCTACTTGGCATAATGATATTCACTGATAAAATTATTGTGGGAGCGAGGTAAAATGCGTTGATTTTCTGAGCAGCATGTCGCACAAAGTCATTCTCTGCTTGATGATATTGAGAAAGTTATTGTGGAGCGAAGCGAGCTAGAAAAAATGCATGGTTTTTCTTTAATAGCAATATAGGCCTACCACACAAACTCGATCTCTACTTGATAACGTTCAATCATGAATGATTAAGTTACCGTTACATGATTAAATCCGGTTTTGTACTGGTTATTTCAAAACTTAAATATGTGTATTATATTATTGCAGATGTTATTTCTGACAAGTTTGACATTGACCGATGTCAAGTCAAGGAGAAGATGCGGGGATAGCTGAGACGACTTAGGATCATGTTTCGGTAAAGACCTGCTTTCGTCCTTCTTTTTTCTGGACCAGAATGTTATCGAAGGAACCACATGTTACCAACAGGAGAGTCACAAGTGCAGTGGTTACTAGCTAAATAAGTGTCGCCCTGTGGTACAACAATTAAAACACATGTAGTAGAATAGTATCTCTAATTTAAGGCTTTTTATCTATTCCAATACAACCAGCAGATTCAGCTTTATACACATAGAGGAAATCACGGTGCGCATGAACTACCAATAAAACACAGGTACGGCTGAATAACTTCAAACTGCAAATAAGCCTTCCGACGAAGAAAATAGTGCAGTGGATAATGCATTGATCTGTTGTCAAATGCGGAATATTGGCTTTATTAGAATAGAAATAATGAATATGTACATGTCTGTGTTTTATCTATAATAAAGCACAGACACTTGTTCGAATGCATACGTTAAATCACTCGTGCTACGCACTCATGATTTAATTACTACTCATCCGAACTTGTGACTGTGCTTTATTCTACGATAAAACACAGGTACATGTTCATTATTATGCCCCCCATCTTTGATGAGGGGGTATGTTGCTTTGCACATGTTGGTCGGTCGGTCTGCCTGTCGGTCGTATTAAATGGTTTCCGTTCAATAACTCAAGAACGCTTTGACCAAGGATCTTCAAACTTTATATGGAGATTAGTCAGCAAGAGTAGATGACCCCTATTGATTTTGAGGTCAGTAGGTCAAAGGTCACTGTGACCTTTACCATTTCTGACTATTTAAATGGTTTCCGTTCAATAACTAAATAACTCGTGACCTAGGATCTACATACTTTACATGGAGGTTGGTCAGCAACAGTAGTTTGAGGTCAGTAGGTCAAAGGTTAAGGTCACTGCGACCTTCACCATTTCTGACTATTTAAATGGTTTCCGTTCAATAACTCAAGAACGCTTTGACCTAGGATCTTCATACATTACATGGAGGTTGGTCAGCAACAGTAGTTGACCCCTATTGATTTTGAGATCAGTAGGTCAAAGGTCGAGGTGACTGTGACCTTTACCATTTCTGACTATTTAAATGGTTTCCGTTCAATAACTAAAGAACACTTTGACCTAGGATCTTCATACTTTACATGGAGTTTGGTCAGCAACAGTAGTTGACCCCTATTGATTTTGAGGTCACAGGTCAAGGTCACTGCGACCTTCACCATTTTTGACTATTGGGCTGCCATGGGGGCATATGTGTTTTACAACCATCTCTGGTTTCTTAATTAAATTAGGGGCCAAAAATGTCTACTTACTTTTATTTTATCTATTTATTTTATGTTTTTCCTGATTACATTATATCAGCTCTATATATGTTTGATTATAAAGTTCTTTGCAATTTATTTTTATCATGCACGTACTTTATAACTTACTGTCATGAAGGGAACTCTCATTATGCTCCCCATCTTCGATGAGGGCGTATAAATATTATATTGCTTGGCACATGTCGGTCAGTCTGTCGGAAGACAAAATGGCTTCCATTTAATTACTCGAGAACGCTTTGCCCTAGGATCTTCAAACTTTATATGATGGTTGGTCATCAACAGTAAATGACCCCTATTGATTTTGACCTTAACCATTTCTGATTATTCAAATAGTTTTTGTTCAATAACTCAAGGACACTTTGCCCTAGGATATTCAAACTTTATATGGAGGTTGATCATCAACAGCAGATGACCCCTGTTGGTTTTGAGGTCAGTAGGTCAAAGGTCAAGGTCACAGTGACCTTTGCCATTTCTGACTATTAGGCTGCCATGGGGGCATACATGTTTTGCAAACATCTCTTGTTGATTTTAATGTCCGTCTAACTATGTTACCTATTGCAACCTCTCCAGAGCGGTATTCCATTCAGCAACAACCTGCTTAAAACGACATGCCCGGTAATCATTTTGTTAAATAGTAACATTTTACTATATATTATACCTCACCAGACACAACCTCTGTACAACAACCAAACTTTACTGTTTACAACCGGGAGTTGCTCTGGACAGTTTGTTCTGTAGTTTAGTCAAAATGTAGCAAGCTGTGATGTTTATAACAATGAATTTAATTTGCTTATTTATGTCAAAAAAGTTATTATATTTATCTATTTATGCTATATCTTTCTATTAATGCAATGTCTTTCTGTATGTATCTACATTATTGTTCACCAGGTCTTTCATATTGTTTATATGTAAAACATTTGTTTTGTGTTTTGATTGTATTGTTGTATATCAGTAAGAACATTCTTATTTTTTCAAGTAAATATTTTATTAATTGATATTTATTGTTGTATTCTTTATCAAATTTGAAAAGGTATGTCATTTCATTTTAATTGATCAAAGTGAGTTTACACAACTAAAACAGCATTTAAACCTGGACTCCTCACATTGCTTCGAAAAGGTATTCCATTTAATTATTCCCCCGCACAACGAGTTGTAAGGGGGGTGTACTGGATTCAGTTTCTCTGTCTGTCTGTCCGTAGACGCAATCTTGTGGATTCAACTCCTCCTTTCAGTTTTGGCAGGATTTCGCTCAAACTTTTACAGATGCACAACCTCAACATATAGATGTGCATGAAGAAAGGAATTTGCGCTGCCATGAATTTTGGCATAGTTGTGGCCCTTTGCCGGTGGGGGTATATTAGTCTGTGGAATGGCGACAGCTCTAGTTTAAATTGAATAAAGGTGAGTTAAAAGGGTGTTTAAACCGAGCTAAAGCTGGCTAAATGCGGGTTAAAACCGTGTTTAAGGCGAGTTTAAAGTGTGTTTTTTCACAGCTAAAACTCGCTTTTATCTCTTCTACTGGGTGGAAAGTTGGTTTCTTAGTGAGTTAAACATGAGTTTAAAGCGAGTTAAATGCGGGTTAAAACCGTGTTTAATGCGAGTTAAAAGCGTGTTTTTTCACAGCTAAAACTCGCTTTTAACTCGCTTTAAACTCACTTTTAGCTCACAAAGAAACCAACTTCCCATCTAGTAGAAGTGTGTTAAAGCGAGTTTTTTTACGTATAAAAAACTTACTTGCTGGGAAAAAGTTGGCTAAAGTGGGTTTTAAAACCCACTTAAAACCAACTTATTGAGAAAAAAACACACTTACTTGAAATAAGTGAGCTAAAAGTGAGTTTTAAAACCCACATAAGCGAGTTTTTCAGCACAGAAAAACACACTTAAAACCAACTTATTGAAAAAACACACTATAAACCCACTTTCTAGAAATAAGTGAGCTAAAAGCGGGTTTTAAAACCCACATAAGCGAGTTTTTTAGCACAGAAAAAACACACTTAAAAGCAACTTATTGAAAAAACACACTATAAACCCACTTTCTAAAAATAAGTGGGTTATAAAACCAACTTAAGTGAGTTAAAGCGAGTTAAAACTGTGTTTAAAGCGTGTTTTTCCCGGGTTTTGCTCAGAAAAAACCCAGTCGGTAAGCTAAAAGACGCACTTTTAGCACGGTGCCAATACCGCAGGGTTTAACACGGGTTTAACCCGCGTTTAACACGGGTTTTGCTCGCTTTTTGGAGAAGGGGAATGTCAACATCGTAAATGAACAAAATGTTCTTACGAAATCAAGCTTACTTTCGGAAGATATACAATTTGAATGTATAGGCGTTATATCAAGTATTCAAGTTTGAACATATCACAAACATATACATGTATAGAAAAAACGTCCCAGATAGGCCAGAGTAAAGCTTAGCGTTCTATTAATTAACTTCAGTATTATATTTACAGTACACAGGTTTTGTCGGACGTGATCATTATCAATTTTTTCCATTCGCATCTCTACATGTTAGATACACTCAGGGACAAAATAAACGCAACTTGTATGTAATCGTAATAGTAAAAATTTTAATGATGTTATTTTTTTTTAAAATTCGTTGAAATTGCACACACACATGCATGACTTATTAATGAGGTTCATTTCAAAATTCCATTGATATTGGTGCAGAAATAATATTTTTACAAATGGTCAAATCTAACAGTCGAGCATGGCAAAGTTCACACATTTTCTCACATTTAATACCTGATGTTGCACCCTTAACAACAACGAATTACCTCATATTGATGCTATGATGGTTATCATGCGCTGTTGTGGGTCCATGTTCCACTCTTCAATGACGGTCTGGTGGGGTTCATCAACATTCCACGGTAGTGGCATACGTGCGCGAATCCGATGTCCGATTTCGTTCCAGACATGCATGTTTATGAATTCGCTTGGAGGCAGGCGCAAACGTTTGTCTCAAACCGACTCAACTGCTATATAGGCAACTAAGGTCACGAACAAATGCATTAAATTTTATTGAGTGTTTGTGATACTGCTTGTTAAGTTGTGTAAGGGTTGCGACATGTATCGGCTAAGCCTTAAACGAAGTATCGTTATAGTCTACAATGAAAAAGAAACAAATAAGAATCAAAATTAAGGTATGATATTTTGAAAACGGAGTTATATTTTTCCTGCGATTGAGCATCCCCATAGTCCCCCCTTGTCTACCAGATGTTATTCGGGATCTACCTTTGTGAGGGCGATCCCTTTTCCTCAAAGTGACATTGTATCGCTCTTTTAGCCTTGTAATTGTAAAATAGTCTCAACGAAATGGCCTGGCGTCAGCAGCATGACACATTCACATTCGAAGTATTCCAGTTTCATCTGACCGAATGTT
Organism: Spisula solida; assembly: GCA_947247005.1. Lineage (NCBI taxonomy): Eukaryota > Metazoa > Mollusca > Bivalvia > Venerida > Mactridae > Spisula > Spisula solida. Next base: position 18,289,314 of record OX365962.1, on the reverse strand, counting down.
TTCTGGCAAATATTGCGCGTGTTCACGTACTTTGTATGTTTTTATTTGATATGTGTTATCGATAACCTACTATTCGCCTTTATAAACGTTCCGCTTTTCGATTTCGCACGAGCGCCACGTGCAAAATTTAGGTTTTATCCACTTCCGGTCAAATCGGTTTTAGAATAAATATATTTATGTGCAAAAATGTACAGGAGTTTTTAACCCGTGTAGCATGAATATTTTTAATAAAAAATTCTATCAAACTTACCAAGAAAATTAGGACCCGTTTATTTTGTCCCTGAGTGTACAATTGTATATATAATCAGCTTTAAGTCAAAGGCGTAGCCAATGTTTGAAACTCTAGTCATAACGTTTAATATTCCATCATGTCTTCTTATCCCTAGAGAATGTTCATTTTTTCATGAAGTATTTTGAAGCCATTGCACATGTGCAAGTAGACCGTGCCTCATCATGAGCCCCATACAAGTGAACGGCGTGTGATTCTAACCATGGAATACGAATTGATGGAATCAGCAAACGACAATTCACAATACTCACGCTTTATTGGAAGACATCCCTTATAAAAATGTAATCGTACACGATATATGTAAATGCAAACTTATTATGCATGGTGTCCAATATGCACTAGTTACGTGCAACAATGCTAGATTGTTATTCTTCATTATTTCTACATGAGTACTAGGTGCACATTTAAAAGGTCAACAGAAAAACACTCACATTTCAAATTGGGTCATCGTCCCGGCATTATGTTGACGTCGCGCAGAATTCTAACGTGCATGGACAGACAGTCAATCATATACAGGTCCGTTATAGACAAACTATCAGTGCAAGTAATATATTTTGATCAAGACGACCGAAGAAAACGACACAACACGTAGATCGTTATTTAGTGACGTCATTTTGACGGGATCATCGAACATCATATACTTAGCTCGTGCGTTAATGAACTAAAATGTCAACATATACAATGACTTTTGTGTGAAGTCATAGACGATACAATAGCTATTGAGAAGCTTCGGAATGTTGGTTTCGGTCCACTTATGTGTATTGTTGTTATTTTGTCACAAGGCGTGTTTTATGGTGATCAATCTTTGCGGGGTACTAGTCTTATTGAATGAATGCAGGTATTGACAAAATTTATCAACAAATTGTTAAATAATTTCATGTGTAACAAACCAATTTTCAAGACACTTAATTGCATATTGTGACCCCCTTGTTCCATATAATATGTATATGCTTATAAATAAAACCTCGTATCAGTTCATTAAAAGGTATCATCATAAGACATGTTTTCAGTGTTCAACAATATCAAAGATCATAAACCAATGCAGCTGCAGTCACCTGCTGTTTGGATCCATGGTCTCAATATTGCCTGGCGCTCACTGAAATTTCGGACAGTACTGATTTCTTCGGTAAATAAACTATTGCAATGCGACAAAGACCGATGTTATCCGCATGGAATAATGGAATTAGTCTGGTTCACGACATTCTTACGAAATGCAACTTTTTTTATTTATTTTTTGAAATCGTAAACCATCGAGAACAGGTCACGTGCCCCTCCATGGACTTTTTACTTAAGGCAATCCAATATACCTGCTCGCTCAAGGCTCGCAGGTAACAAAATGATATTCTATTACTTCCAAGATTTTAATAAAATAAAAAAAATAAAATGAATTCCTACTGACTAGAGGGTTTGCATTGAGTTTATGATTTACATGTAATGTTGGAAAATGACTTACAATACAATGGACTTACAAGTGATTATCCTTGTTCAGTATTATTTGTACTTTCCGTTTATACAGAAATATTGAACGAACGATAATTAGTACACTGGAAAGCTGTAAGTTGTTAGTACACACATGGATATGTTTTATACATTTACCCTTCATTAAAGTTTATGTTACGACAACATTCAGTTTCCTTGCATAAAAAGACACATGTATCCAGAAATCATACTCAACTCTGATCTTATTTACGAGACTTGCTACGCTCCGTCCTTAGTGCATGCAAATAGACCTTGAACTGTTTATCATTGAGCGGTGCAAAAAATCACTCTGTACCAGCTAGCTTTGCATTAATTTTCATTTTGTACTAAACTGATCACAGCACGAGGTGTATCGTTTATGAAAATCTACACAATCAGGATATTAACATTATATTAATTTAGGAGATTAACATTAATGCGGACAAATGGCCGATGGTTTTGATGAACGATTCCGGCGTCTCGCAGTGGGAAGTTCCGACGCTTCCGTGTATGTTAGCTCGTCGGAAGATTTTGAATATATGTGTAATGCTTGTAAAACAAGCGGAGATCATGTTGAAGCCAAGGGATATTGTGTTGATTGTGCGGAGTATCTGTGTGTATCCTGTCTTAAACCTCATTTTGAAATCAGAGCATTAAAGGGACACGTTCTCTTCCACTTAGACAGTAGAATGACCAAGCTGTCTGATATCAATGCCGTCTACCACATTACAGAACGTCAACAACAAACAACGGAGGATAACTCATCTGATACTATTGAGGACATTGATGACTTAACATTTCTTAAAAGTGTGAATGTCAAGACCGGGAGTGACGAAAGTGATTGCCTCATTGTAGCTATCGTCGTTTTATCGGGACGATTGTTGGCTGTAGCTGATGAAAACAACAACAGTGTGAAGGTTGTGGACTATAGTACTGATACTGTCAGGGACACTGTAAAACTGACAAATGAACCATCGTCTATGACACGTTTACCCCAAGATCAGCTTGCAGTTACTATCACTGACCATCAATGTATTAATATCCTTTCGACACTACGTGGTTTAAAGGTAATCAAAACAATCCGTGTGGACGGGATTTGTTATGATATTGTTTACTTTAACGGGAAGCTTCTGGTTTCCTTCCATGATCCAGTGATGTTCCAAGTTCTTGATGTGAACGGGAAAGTTCTTGAAAAAATAATTCCAGGACAAGATGTGACGTCATTGTGTTCGATACCAGGATACATTGCTTTAAGTCCGGATCAAAGAACAATATATATATCGGACTGGGACAAGGGAATATGTTTGAGTGTAGATATGAAGGGAAAGAAAATTGCTGAGTTCAAGGAACTTGCAGGCCCTTCTGGTATTGTGTGTTCTCCTAAACTTCCGTACCTCATTGTTTGTGATGAGGGCAAGCATGTTGTCAGAAAACTGACAATGGATTTACAATGTGATGAGATTTTGCTGAACAAGAGTGATGGTTTGTCATTTCCTAGGGCATTGTGTTATTGTCCTGAACAACGTTATGTGATTGTAGGCAGTGTCACTCCGAAAACAGAACAATGTAATTATATACGGATATATCAGTATTAATGAGAACATCCAATCAGTGACACGTACAATGATGAGGTTTATATACACGTACAATCACTGGTCAAACCTCTAGCACCGCCATTTTGAAATCTGATATCCTTATTGTGATATCCATATTGTGACACGTTTCGATATATTTAAACTTGTAGAATATTAACTGACGTGTCCGTGTCATGAACCAATATACAATGTACGTATATATATACTCAAATTTGATAAGGGTCAGGAAATCGATAGTCATACCCATCTTACTGTAACTACTTATTGTGACATGTTTCGATATATTTAAACCTGTAGAATATTAATTGACGTGTCGGTGTCATGAACATATATGTCAGATTATTTATTATACTATATAAATAACAAATGGCTGCGAGAGTGATAGATATTAGTTCCTTCAATTCGTGCGGAGTTCTATAAGCAGTGAACATATAACTACATGTACGAGTGCAGTGCGATGTATATAACAATTCGTGCGGAGTTCTATAAACAGTGAACATATAACTACATGTACGAGTGCAGTGCGATGTATATAACAATTCGTGCAGAGTTCTATAAACAGTGAACATATAACTACATGTACGAGTGCAGTGCGATGTATATAACAATTCGTGCGGAGTTCTATAAACAGTGAACATATAACTACATGTACGAATGCAGTGCGATGTATATAACAATTCGTGCGGAGTTCTATAAACAGTGAACATATAACTACATGTACGAGTGCAGTGCGATGTATATAACAATTCGTGCGGAGTTCTATAAACAGTGAACATATAACTACATGAACGAGTGCAGTGCGGTGTATATAACGATTCGTGCGGAGTTCTATAAACAGTGAACATATAACTACATGTACGAGTGCAGTGCGATGTATATAACGAATAATGTGTTATTATAAACCAGGGCTGTTTAATGTTAAAACATTCTGTTTTATAGACTTGTATAATCATTTCAGGCATAATATTATATCGTAACAGATGAAAGGGAAACAACTCACTGATCTGAAGTGAGTTTTATACTTAAAGTTGTCTCCCGTACGGAGCTCTGTATTATAAAGGTTGAGGTTTAACTTCATAAAGAGAGTACTATATGACAACTATATGGGTGATTTTAATGTGGCTGGTACAGCTATACCTTTGCAGACAGTTTCTCGTAACAAACGCTGTTCTTGAAACACTATTACATTCAGTAAACATTGTCTAAGTTATATGAATTGTGTGGTGCATTGTTTCGTCATAAGAGACAGTGAGAGTGTTGGTTTATTCAGTGAGATGGCCCCACTCGTTGGACTGGCGTAGTGAACAATAAAACGGCTGGTGGAGTAACGCGCGCGTGGACGGGTCATATAGCATACGAAGCCAGCCTAACTTGAAACAATATAGATTTGTATATTGTGTATTTTACATGTTTGAATAAATCAGTGATGGATGTGTTGATTTATAAATGTGTTAGTAGTTGTACGAGGGGTGATCAATATATTCGTGAACTTTCGTTCTAACTTGTATATGTGTTACCTTAATCATCTTGACCTGTATACTGTATCCATTATATAGTGTTTTAATCAGAGCTTAATTTCTATTAAAAAGTATTTTGAATATGTACATACATGCAGAAAAGGCTATATAAATATGGTATGATAATAAATGACAATATTTGGTTCGTTATTTAGTCCTAATGTTGTTTTAGTAAACCTTATTGAACTGAAACTCTTGAATGAGTTTAATGTGGTCATATAATACATGCTGACATCACTAAATGCTACAAATTCAAGACGAAATGTGTCAACATTGGATGAAAAAAAGGCGTAGTATTTTATTTCTTTACCGGTTTATATGATATACGCGAGTCTAAGGGGAAATGTGTGTTTTCCATTACATGTATTGGTGCTGGAAAACGGCCCAGCTACTGAAAAATATCAGATACGTTTTCCCGTAGACGGGCGTTGTTTCATAGAAACCGATGAATAAATAATCTTGGATTTGTAGCCTTTAGTGGTATGCTACATTGTACAATGCAACTACCGGCCTTAATAGTGATAAAGTGCAATATCCATAATAATAATATGGAGAAGTTCAGGGTTGTACAAGTTTACCGATTTGTAATATTCAACAAGATTATATTAAGTCAGACAGGGAAGGCAGCACTCAACTTAACCAGCCGAGTACAGAAAACATTAAAAACACACAAAGCACAATACCCAACTGAAAACACGGCATCCCGTCCCGAAAATCTGCCGCCTCAGTCAGTCAAACTAAAACGGAACGAGAGCCAGTTGACGAGGAAAGTAACAACTGGACATTACACATCACAAGGACAATCTACAACATATATATAGTGTACATGCAATTTTGAAAGATACGAGGTAGACTTGTGATGAACAACGAAATTGCAGAATGGCACATAAAAAATAAACAAAGTTCAACAAAAAGGCACAATGGCGAAATATGTTTCTAATTTTGTATTTTTACTATAAAGTGGACAATACATACATAGAGGAAGGTTGACTAAAGGGCTTCCGACTTCGTACGGACAGCGACAAATGTCACTGGGGACTTAAACGTTTTACAGTGAACCATTGAAACCTCACACTTAACTCAAAAACGTGGATGTAGTGCAAATGCTAAATTCCTGCATTGCAATCTTTACATCTATGTTTCGTTTGTTTCTTTTGAAGATGTCGACTTCATTGTATTATGTACATATATGGAAATGTTACAGATTGAGTCATTGACGCAAAACGGTTTAAAACTGGTTAGTTGAATAATTTTAAATTTGTCCTCGAAAAAACCACAAATCACGATTTTAAACATAATACTATAGTATTCAATTGTCCAACACAATACATAGTGGATATTTATATCCTTGATTTACCAGACAAACGCACTTGTTTGAGGGATAAATAAACATGAGGAAATATTCGATAAAATACTGATAGCACGCGGCGGAAGGGGTAGGCCTCACCACGTGACTGCGCATGCGTCATATCAAAGTCGGGAAATTCCTGACATTCCACCACTTCTATATCCTCATAGCATAATAAAAAATCTGCGTAAAGGTCAGCTGAATGAGGTTGGTTCCCTTTTTTTGACTAATGGATATTACGGGCCCACGGTCGTGTACAGGTTTTGGGGCCCGCTGGCCCCCTTTAAAGAGGGCTTTGAACGTATTTTTCCAAAACTGAAATTACTGGTCGTACCCGCCATTGCGGTAAGATTCCCTGCGGAATTGCATTAACATTTAGCGCCAAAAAGTTTTTATTTTTCTATAGAAGGAATATAAGGCTAGACAAAGGGGTCAGGATCAGTGATTTAAAGGGGCCCAAAAGTAGGCCTAACAAGCCAAAAAAACAAACATTTCCGGTGACCTTTAGTCGAAATGTTGACAATTGTTCCTACTTTCACTTTGGGGCAGGTGTGTAGCATCCCGATGTATCCTACTTTTATCAGTGCTGCAAGTCAATAGTGTCTCAATGACGGGGTCCTATAAAGGGACCACATGAATTTCTCATAGCCCGCCACAAAAATCGTGGTAGCGGAAAGGATATACGCAGCAACTTCAAAATGTTATTTAATTTTGTTTGTACTACAAATACAGTGTGTTAAAAAGTTTGTTTTCATAATTTTAATTTATATCATGTATTATTTGAGTACGTAGTAGACAAATTTAATTTCTTAAATTAATAGCGTCATTTCATACCGTCCAGCAAGAATACAACAATATAACCTTCTAAAATTTAACGTGACAATTTTACAGTTTTCTAAAGTCAGAAAAATAAGCTTTTTAAAAAAACCTTTTTTACACCCTGTATATAATTATGTTAAGTACTCATGTGGCCATGGTTTACATTAACCGCCTCATTGATAGCCTAGTGGTAGAGCGTCCGCTTCGAGTGCCGGAGGTCCAGGATTCAATTCCAGGCCGCGTTATCATGCCAATCAGGAATCAAAATTATACCAGAAATTCCCATGCTAACCTCGGGGCAATGGGTAGCATCGGTAACATGAGATGTTGAGAGTGATTAAAAAATAGTTGGAAAAACATCACACTCGACCTTAAATAACTTTGTATAAACAAATTGTTAATTCATAGCTTTAAAATTATACGTACATTTATATTTCAAATTGACACCAAATTATATTTCGTGAATGTATTCTAAGAGGAAATCTGTGCAGGACTACATGATCTTTATCTAAAATTGACACCAATATTTCGTGAATGTATTTTAAACGGCAATCTGTGCAGGACTACATCACCTATTTTTAAAAATTGACACCAATATTTCATGAATGTGTACTAAAAGGCAATCTGTACAGGACTACATCATCTATATTTCAAATTGACACCAATATTTCGTGAATGTTTTCAAAAAGGCAAGCTGTGCAGGACTACATGACTTAATTGTTTAAACGTCAAACATACACTCGTCAGAATGACATACACTATCAACTAATATTTCCTTATTGAAACAATTATAACCATGTTAATTGTTAAACTATACCGAGACAAGCCACACAATAACATACTTATGAATCCTGGATGATGTTGCAAATAGTTTCATCGTGATTATAAGTTTGTGATGTAATAATTGAAATTTGCACGAAGTGACTGGTTTAATCACCGGTACGCCCTTCATGGCTTTCCGGAAGTTGGACATTCCACTGAAACTATGGATACAATGGTCGTGTCAGGTGACGATGAAATATTCAATGTCACAGTGACGATTGTGTTTGCGGTTTGGACACATCATGTGGTAGGTGACGTAATTTTTTGCTAAGAACGCAAGTAAAAATATGTAAACACTAAATTACTATCCACGCAACGTTAAACTTTTCAACAAAAAGTCACAATTTTTGCTCGAAACCGAATCAACTGTCAGGATAGCAGTTGAGTGGGTTTTAGGCAAAAATGTGGCATTTTGCGCACACACTATAAGTGGTATAGGTGTCACTAAGTATTGTAGCTTTACCATTCATAATATCTGACCCGCTTCAAACCTGAAACTATCCTTACACAATGAGCGCCTACCAGGGGAGATTATCCCGCCTACCAGGTGAGATGACACCGCCTATCAGGTGAGATGACCCCGCCTGCCAGGTGAGATGACCCCGCCTATCAGGTGAGATGACCCCGCCTACCAGGTGAGATGACCCCGCCTACTAGGTGAGATGATACCGCCTACCAGGTGGAGATGACCCCGCCTATCAGGTGAGATGACCCCGCCTACCAGGTGAGATGATACCGCCTACCACGGGAAATGTCCTCGCCTACTAGGTGAGATGATACCGCCTACCACGGGGAGATGATACCGCCTACCAGGGGGAGATGGTCCCGCCTACCACGGGGAAATCATACCGCCTACCACGGGGAGATGATACCGCCTACCAGGGGGAGATGATACATCCTACCACGGGGAGATGATACCGCCTACCAGGGGAGATGATACCGCCTACCACGGGGAGATGATACCGCCTACCACGGGGAGATGATACCGCCTACCACGGGGACATGATACGCCTACCACGGGGAGATGATACCGCCTACCACGGGGAGATGATACCGCCTATCAGGGGGAGATGATTCCGCCTACCATGGAGAGATGATTCCGCCTACCAGGGAGAGATGATTCCGCCTACCATGGAGAGATGATTCCGCCTACCATGGAGAGATGATTCCGCCTACCAGGGGGAGATGATTCCGCCTACCAGGTGAGATGATTCCGCCTATCATGGAGACATGATTCCGCCTACCAGGGGGAGATGATTCCGCCTACCAGGTGAGATGATTCCGCCTACCATGGAGAGATGATACCGCCTTCCAGGGGGAGATGATTCCGCCTACCAGGTGGAGATGATACCGCCTACCAGGTGAGATGATTCCGCCTACCAGGTGGAGATGATACCGCCTACAAGGGGAGATGATACCGCCTACCAGGTGAGATGATTCAGCCTACCATGGAGAGATGATTCCGCCTACCATGGAGAGATGATTCCGCCTACCTGGGGGAGATGGTCCCGCCTACCATGGGGAAATCATACCGCCTACCACGGGGAGATGATACCGCCTACCACGGGGAGATGATACCGCCTACCGCCTACCACGGGAGATGTCCTCGCCTACTAGGTGAGATGATACCGCCTACCACGGGGAGATGATACCGCCTACCAGGGGGAGATGGTCCCGCCTACCACGGGGAAATCATACCGCCTACCACGGGGAGATGATACCGCCTACCAGGGGGAGATGATACCGCCTACCACGGGGAGATGATACCGCCTACCACGGGGACATGATACCGCCTATCAGGGGGAGATGATTCCGCCTACCATGGAGAGATGATTCCGCCTACCAGGGAGAGATGATTCCGCCTACCATGGAGAGATGATTCCGCCTACCATGAAGAGATGATTCCGCCTACCAGGGGGAGATGATTCCGCCTACCAGGTGAGATGATTCCGCCTATCATGGAGACATGATTCCGCCTACCACGGGGAGATGATACCGCCTACCAGGGGGAGATGATACCGCCTACCACGGGGAGATGATACCGCCTACCACTGGGACATGATACGCCTACCACGGGGAGATGATACCGCCTACCACGGGGAGATGATACCGCCTATCAGGGGGAGATGATTCCGCCTACCATGGAGAGATGATTCCGCCTACCAGGGAGAGATGATTCCGCCTACCATGGAGAGATGATTCCGCCTACCATGGAGAGATGATTCCGCTTACCAGGGGGAGATGATTCCGCCTACCAGGTGAGATGATTCCGCCTATCATGGAGAGATGATTCCGCCTACCAGGGGGAGATGATTCCGCCTACCAGGTGAGATGATTCCGCCTACCATGGAGAGATGATACCGCCTACCAGGGGGAGATGATTCCGCCTACCAGTCGGAGATGATACCGCCTACCAGGTGAGATGATTCCGCCTATCAGGTGGAGATGATACCGCCTACAAGGGGAGATGATACCGCCTACCAGGTGAGATGATTCAGCCTACCATGGTGAGATGATTCCGCCTACCAGGGGGAGATGATACCGCCTACCAGGTGAGATGATTCCGCCTACCATGGAGGGATGATTCCGCCTACCAGGTGAGATGATTCCGCCTACCAGTTGGAGATGATACCGCCTACCAGGTGAGATGATTCCGCCTACCAGGTGAGATGATTCCACATACCATGGCGAGATGATTCCGCCTACCAGGTGAGATGATTCCGCCTACCCGGTGAGATGATTCCACATACCATGGCGAGATGATTCCGCCTACCAGGTGAGATAATTCCGCCTATCAGTTGGAGATTATTCCACCTACCAGGCGGAGATGATACCGCCTACCCGGGGGAGATGATACCACCTACCAGGGGGAGAATATACCGCCTACCAGGGGGAGATGATACCACCTACCAGGGGGAGTTGATACCGCCTACCAGGGGGAGATGATACCACCTACCAGGGGGAGATGATACCACCTACCAGGGTGAGTTGAAACCGCCTACCAGGGGAGATGATTCCGCCCACCAGGGGAGATGATGCCGCCTACCAGGGGAGTTGATACCGCCTAACAGAGGGAGATGATTCCGCCTATCGGGGAGATGATACCACCTACCAGGGGAGATGATTACGCCTACCAGGGGGAGATGATACCGCCTACCAGGGGAAGATGATTCCGCCTACCAGGGGGAGATGATTCCGCCTACCAGGGGAGATGATACCGCCTACCAGGGGGAGATGATACCGCCTACCAGGGGGAGATGATTCCGCCTACCAGGCTTAGATGATTCTGCCTACCAGGCTTAGAAGATCCCGCCTACCAGGGGAGATGATTCCGCCTACTTGGTGAGATAATTCCGTGAGAAAGAGCTATACATATGTCAGCAGCATCATTTGTAACTATACTTTGGTAAATACGCCACGCACTCACAACCTGTTGTTCCGTAGTCAAATACCGTAACCACGTGACTACCAGATCGTAGTTAATTAGGTTAATATACTTTATATATCGCGGGGACGGATAACATCAGGCATGAGGTGTCGTGAGTGATTGGTATAAGTTGGGAAAACGTTTTCACAATCGATCTTAAATAACTTAATATAAACTAAACTCCTACCACATCTTTGTCACCTATTTTAAAATACTAGAAAACCCATATGATATGACTAAACCCAACAGTATTGGAAATACTATTTACGGCAAACTGGAGGTCATCATTAAGACAGCTTCCTATATCGCTGTGACTCTGGTGACGGTTTAGACGTGAACAAAATGAAGAAGACAAAGAATCCGCGGTCTTGTTTAAGAATCGTAGAATAAAGCACGGTCATGAGTTCGGATGCGCAGTAATACACGCATCCGAACAAGTGACTGTGCTTTATTATAAATAAACCACAGGTACATATGCATTATTTCGATTCTAACATAGCTAATATTCCACATTAAACAACACATCAGGACAAAGTCACCGCTGCAATATTTTTTCATCGGAAGGCTTTTAACTTATTTGCCGTAGCTGTGTTTTAAAGGCAATTCATGCACATCTTGGTTTCTTCTATGTTTATATAGCTGAAACCGCTGATTGTGTTATGACATCTTTTTACAAACATGTGTCACTGTACATTTCTTTAACAATGCCAGCGTCACAATACTAGACCAAAATTGAGAGCAATAAGACATCATATTAAGGTACAGACAATAACTCATATGACGTCATATGCAGACGACACCGACATATGGCTTACAAAGCTGACACGTAAAACTTATTAATTGTGGTTGACCCATTAAAGCGACGGTCTCGGTGAATTTGTTAACTATTAGGATAGTTTGTGTTCGACTCAGACAGTCGTAGTGCGCGGTCATGTTCGGTTTCATCCCTGACTGAGACAGTCGTAGTGCGCGGCCATGTTCGGTTTTATCCCTGACTGAGACAGTCGTAGTGCGCGGTCATGTTCGGTTTTATCCCTGACTGAGACAGTCGTAGTGCGCGGCCATGTTCGGTTTTATCCCTGACTGAGACAGTCGTAGTGCGCGGCCATGTTCGGTTTTATCCCTGACTGAGACAGTCGTAGTGCGCGGCCATGTTCGGTTTTATCCCTGACTGAGACAGTCGTAGTGCGCGGCCATGTTCGGTTTTAACCCTGACTGAAATAGTCGTAGTGCGCGGCCATGTTCGGTTTTATCCCTGACTGAGACAGTCGTAGTGCGCGGCCATGTTCGGTTTTATCCCTGACTGAGACAGTCGTAGTGCGCGGCCATGTTCGGTTTTATCCCTGGGTCTCCGGCTTCCAGGGAAGAGAGAGAAAATGTGTGAGATACGCGGAATCCGGTAATGCTGTCTTGGCTTCCTTGGTGTATAGCACACATGTACGTGAGACTAACTCTGTGTTTATAGTTACATGGAGTTCATTTGCAGATGGTTGGGTAACGCTCAGAAACTTTTCTGAAATTTCTAGTGACCCGAGACGAGATAGATAACAGGGACTATAGCGGATTGGCAGACGAGAACGCTAACCACTAGGCCACCATTAAACACCTAGTACATGTAATTCCAGTAGGAAGTTGAAGCTTTTGGGTTTCATTTTTTTTCTTGTTCGCTTTTATGCTTGTCAGTGTGTTTCAGTATGTTCCTTTTTGTGACTGTCGTACTCCTACTGTTGATGTTTAGTGTTTCCTTCCCTGTACGATTTTCTGTTTTAATTGTTTTTAATATAATGTCTCTTTTCGGACGATTCATTGAGAAAAATAATTCGAGTAGGTTACATTGCCATTAAGAAAGGAGGTTGCGAAGATGAACCTCCGCTAATATGTGCGTGTATAAGTGTATACGTTTTTGATACATTTTGTTCGAAAAATACACATTGTATTTGATAATGCTTGTATGTGTATTCACGCTTTTAACGCCAGATGAACAAATACTTTTAAATGAATATAGACTGTCATTCAAAACCGACTTTAACGGCAACCGAAAAGTGGAAGCAAACCGTTAGTCTTCATGGATGTCTGGTGTCTCTTAACAAGTTAAATGTACTAGCTGTCTTAGTCTGGTTCCCGTTCCCCAATCTTACATTTCATTTTTTTGCTGCGTAGATTGTAAAGATCGGGAACCAGACTACTAGCTGTCTTTGCAACCATGTTTTGTAAAAGTGGGAATTGATCACAGGTGGTTTTAATACCATAGGTTTGTCTGTATATCTTTAAACTTATATAGTTAAGTAGGTTAACGGAGCATATAAGTGGGACAATAACCCGCGCGTATTTTATCAAAGCATAAAACATAATATTACGCTAATTTTCACATTTTAAGCATACTTTGTCTGAACTTAGAATTCACAATGAGAACACTTGTCGTTACATACGTTTACAATCTTAAGACAAATTTATACCACGTTTCTCATTTATTTCATACACAAATACAGTATAGCGGGGAGCGGTGGTCTAGATGTAGGGCGCGCGCTTTGGGATCAAGACGTCCCGGGTTAGATCACCGTCTGCGCCACTGCTTAATTTCTCTGATCAATAATAACCAACATGCTCCACTCGGCCATTATGTGAATTGGTACCTGTGAGGGTGGTGTCTGTCAATGTTCGATATTCCTGGGCGCCGTAGATCGATGTTGGCTACACACACACCAGGAGAGAAATAGTTTCCCCAGGGAGACTAGAACGCAGGTTTGTGTATGTGGTAGCCCAATGACCAGGGCAGGGGAGTTTAAAATGTCAAAGGGTGGCTGAACGGCTAAACTGTTGACCTAACTAAAGTTGAAGAGGTTTATTTTTCTATAAATAAAGAGTAGTTTTCAGACAGTTGTTCTTGTTTCCCAAAATATCGATTTTGTACTTACGACCTTCACATTCTCATATAACAGCGAAAGCATTGTTCATTCTCTGATTGGATTTGAGTACGTGCAATGTTTGTGTACGTGCCTTTTTCGTGCACGTGCATTTTGGTGAATGGTAATAATATTTGTGTACGTGCATTTTGGTGAATGGTAATAATATTTGTGTACGTGCATTAATTCGGTGTATGTGGTTTGCTCGTGTATGTGTGTATTTGTATGTACGTGTATTTTTTGTGCACGTGCATTGTTTGAGTATTTGCAATGTGTTTGTACGTGTATTTCGTGTGCGCGTTGATTTGTGATCATGCTTTAGTTATGTGTACGTGGTATGTTCCTGAGTGTCTGCATAATTTATGTGTACGTGCTTTTTTGTCTACACGTGTAATTTCATGAACATGCGTTTGTATGTACGTGCAATTTTTGTAATAGTTTGCCTGTTAGATCTAGCAATACTAAAAGGTGTGTCACATTTACTGGTGTATGATTGGCCATTATCAAAAGGTGTGTCGCATTTACTGACGTCTGATTGGCCATTATTAAAAGGTGTGTCACATTTACTGACGTCTGATTGGCCATTATTAAAAGGTGTGTCGCATTTACTGACGTCTGATTAGCCATTCAGTTATTTTGTAATTGAACTATACTCTTACTTACAAACATGCACGACAAGAAAAATGCATCACGCCCAAATAGACGATCACAAAATACATTGAATTGCATACATATGCTAACACAAATACCGTTAAATCACACATTTTCGTGGGTATTAAATTTCCTGGATTTTGGTATTTTCGTGGGGGCATATGTTAGTTGGTTACCTACCAAGGAAGATTACACTCATGTTCTGTATTTGTGAGATCAATTAATTTTGCGAGTACAATTTAAAAGCTTAATAACAAAAGTGCACGTCCTTTATGTTAACAAACATGTTCGTACAAATATGTCCTCACATACCGAGACTTGAGCTTTTCAGAAAATCATTGGCATACTCGGGTGCTAAATTGTGGAACTCACTTCCATATGATATAAAAGTATCTGAAAGTGTTAACACATTCAAAAGCAAATATCCAAAGTGGTGGTTCTCTGGTGGTCAACAAACCATTTCTTTCATTTGAAAGATCATTTAGGTCCTGGTCTTAGCTCCAACCGGTTGTGTCAATGCCTTACTGTATCCATTCCTTATATATGCATAACAGTACATTTTAAACTCAATTTGTTTTCAACCAAGTCATAATTTTGTTTTGTTATTGTTGTTATTGTTAATTGTTATCTTCTGTTATTACTGTACATATTATGTAAATGTGTTAATGAGGCTCACAGGGAAGACTGGGTATACCCAACTGTGTTGCCTCTTTACATAAGTCTTTATTATTATTATTATTACATACAAAATTCTGCAATTTCGTTATCCAGCACAAGGCTGCTTCGTATCTTTCAAAATTGCATGTACATTATATATGTGTTGTCGATTGTCCTTGTGGTGTGTGGTGTCCGGTTGTTGTTTTCTCGTCACATGGCCCTCGTTCCGTTTTGGTTTGACTGGCTTAGGCGGCAGACTTTTGGGACGGGTTGCCGTGTTTTTAGTGCTTTGTGTGTGTTTAGTGTTTTGTGTGCTCGGCTGGTTAAGTTGAGTGCTGCCTTCCCTGTCTGACTCAATACAATCTTGTTTTATGTGTATACCATACACAAAATATCATCTAAATAAATGTACACCGAGCATAGCCTTAATTTGCCGGTTATAAGGCAGGCATGTGAGTTCCTCCACCCGTATTTGAACTCGGGTTGTTAGATTAGACGTCAAGCGCGCTAACCATTGGGTTACGGAGGCACACGTGTATACCTAAGACGTACTGACTAAAATAATACACCTGCACACATGTACACGTGCAGAAAATACACACGTTCATGCACGCATGCATACAACAATAAACACATGTACAAATAGTGCACATATATACAAATACGTTCTAACTATGAAAACAGAAATTATTCGCGTTGAATTATTTCACTAAAATGTATACTTCTGAACTGATAAAACGGTATTAAAACACAGGATGCAGTTCTGTCCGACCTTTCCAACATTGACCATCGCGAACTGCTTCAGAATAATAAATCGAGGATATTTTGGTGTAAGATCTAATTTTATTTCGCCGAGTGATCACAGAAAATCAATATTTTCAATAGTGGCGTAGGCATGAGTGAAACATTAATTTTCTGTGATCACGAGTGGAATAAATTGATCTTACACCAAAAATCTACAATTTTTCTGTTTATTATATGCCTCAATTCCTCTTAAACATGTTCCGTAATGGGCTTAATTGGAAAAATCATGTCGAAATTATAACGTCACGACATGAGAATTATGACGTCATGATGATGTAACGCATATTTTAAAGCCCGGTGCCATTGACGTTACGTTGCTTTTTCTGCGTGATACTGGAACCAGCTTCTAAAACAGTGAAAATAACAAAGTGGTAATTAAAATTTTCACTGTTATTTTCACTGTTATTTTCACTGAAAAATCTCCATAATCCATTGAAAGCAAATAATACATTCGGTTTTTAACTTTTTATTTTCACAAGACATATACATAGTATAACATTATAGTCTAGCATAAAAACGGTGATTTTGCCCATACGTTAATGTGGCGAAAACCATGCGTAAACATAAAGATTCACGCGAGAACGCGCTGTTAACGTCCAGTTTTACGTATGCTCATTCCAGGGCCTAACCGACGAAAATAAACGATTTTTAGCGTCTTATGAACTGCAATTCCCATTTTATTTGTAACTACTAATTAATTTTCAATAGGATTTAAATAATAAATTTAAACAAACCCGCATTATCCATGTTTTCTTGGTATTTGCCGATCCCGGAAGTCGACGCTCATAACAAAAACTGATATGACGTAACGTTTGTTTTCGCGACGTTACGTTTCTTTACGCGACGTCGTCACAAAATCTCCCGCCAAAATGTAATTATTTCGAAATACAAACGCATAAATTGATGTTTTTTATACTATAATAGCGTTTACGCATGCTTTTTCGTGTTACAACATCTGTAGAGTTAGGGCTTGGGCACCAACCGTCCCTCGGGACTATGCAGATGTTATAGCACGAAAAAGCATGCGTTAACCCTACATGCATACGTACTTACAACTGTACTTGCACATATACTCCCTTTAATAATATTATATGTCCGTCACTTGTATACAAACATTGTAATATCAGAACACTGTATTTTTATTGTTTAATCATTTTAATTGGAAAATAAAGACAGGGGGATCCAACACCCCACTTACTAAGCCATTAACTAATACACATGCGCAAAATTTAAATCTCCGGAAATTTGAACCTTGTGAAATTTAACCCTCGCGAAATCTAAACATCCCAAAATCTAAACATCGCGAAATTTGAACCTCGCGAAATTCAAACATCACAACATTTAAACATAGTGAAATTCAAACGCAATGAAGTTGAAACATCGCTAAATTAAATTTATCACATCAATGCCGTGATCTTCCATGTGAGAACAAAATTTAATGACGGAACAATGTTCTCCAACACGCGTGATAACAGAGTCGTGACGTCACCAGATTTACGGCGCGAAAACGTAACGTTGTTGTGTCAAATTCTTTACTTCTGACGTTGTTTTGACTCGGTAACTATGGTAATGTGATAAAAAGAATCCACCACTCGTTATCTTTTGGATCAACATTTCTTAAACTCGTCACGAAAACAAATTATTAAGCTCACCAAATGCTCGCTCAATAACATGTGTTATCTAGATTCGTTTAAGAAATGTCGATCTCCAAAGACAAAGATTTGAACCTCGCGAAATTTAAACCTAGTGAAATTTGAACCTCGCGAAATTTAAACATCGCGAAATTAAAAAAATCGCGAAAAGTGCTGATTTTACATTACGAGAACGCTTTTCGGCAACATTTATAAAATACCACAATTTCGTGTAGAGAATATAAGGCTGAGTGATAAATAAGGAGGGAGGTACTTGAATCCGTTGATCAATCACGTAGTACATATCCTCACAATCCCCCAACAAAACTCCGAGTTGAAGTTAAACAATTGTTTTATGAGCTTGTGGCATTTTGATTAATATAAAATGTAATTAAACCTTCCCAAAGAGTCAAGCAAGTTTGACACACGCCCACAACCATTTTATTTCAGATGTACGGATGTGTCTCAATGGCAAGGTACTGTGTTCATGTATATCTCTACCAGCAAATTCCCGCTCTGCACAGCGTACGCTGTACATGAATATTTCCATTTGTCCGCAGTGTCTGATTCTGGAACAGACACCCATTGCGTATAAACCTAATCGCTGTACGACTTTGTGATTTACCATACAATTCAACTTGTATGACTTATTGTGAGCAAAGGCATCTTTGAATTTCGGTCACTGTATGATTTATTGGGAGACTATACAATTCAACGTGTATGACTTATTGCGATAACCGGAAGTTGACACGTTTATACACTGTGATACCGGTAATTATACGTGTATAATTATATTCCTGTATACCTAACTGTGTTATCTTCTGTTTCAGACAATGACTATAGCCGGCATCCTGAAGATAATGAGGTTGCTTCGACTGTTAAGGGTTATTAGACGTATAGAACAATTTGCCGAATATGGAGCCGCCGTTCTATTGTTGTTAATGGTTACGTTTTCCCTGGTCGGTCATTGGCTGGCCTGTATATTCTATGCAATTGCGTACTGGGAGAGGCTTCATCTTCATGAGCATATTGGTTGGCTGGACGCGTTAGCCAATCATATCAACGAACCGTATATTGTTAATGTGACCAATAGCGGACCTTCTATTAAAACCAAGTACATTACGTCACTATATTTTACATTTACGTCATTGACAAGTATTGGGTTTGGAAATGTTTCGCCGAATACAAACGCTGAGAAGATCTTCTCCATCTTTGCCATGATGCTAGGATGTAAGTTTACTATTAATTAGAATATAACCTACATTATGAGCCAATGAAAACGCCGAATTTTGGCGGTAAAATGAAGATTTAATCATTAAAATTTTCATTTTACCGCCAAAATTCGCTCGCTCCGCCCTTTTTAATCATAAATATTTACTTAATATGTTCTAACTATAACTTGTGTTCGAGTACAATGTCGCCCAGCACTTTGATTACTTCTTATAATTATAATCTCGTGTTTGTTTTAAATGTATAGGCCAATACAAACACCGAAACTTTGCCTTGGTGCTTTGATGTAAGTTTACCATCTGCATGAGTAAAATGCCATCCAGCGCTATGATTTGTGCTATAATCTTGTGATGTTTAACGTTTCCTCAAATACAAAGGCGGGACGTTGCATTGAAGCTTTGGTCTAAGTTTAACGAGTAAAATATCATTCAGCAATTTGATTAATTTCTTACATTTTTGTGATTTTTTAATGTTTCGTCGAATACAAACACCAGGACGTTGCCTTGGTGCTTGGGTGAAAGTTTACCATTTGTACGAGTAAAATGACACCCAGCACTTTAATAAATTCTTGTAGTTTAGTAATTAAGTTTACTATTATTTTGTCTAATGCAAACTCTGTATCGAATTTATTTGACGTAGATTGCGAGCATGCCTATATTAAACACAAGAAGTCAACGACAGTTATGGCAGCTTTGCTCTGAAATTAATTCAGTTAATCATAGAATTAGACCTACGAAATACCGACATTGGCCAATTGTTAAATTTGTCTGAAAACGATAATGTAATGACGCCAGCTGACAAGGTTTAATTACAAAAACAGAATGTGTGTTGAAGCTGTTGTATGTCAACGAAGAGATCTTTTTCTAAATATTGACAAAATGCATTTTTCTCAAGGTAATTTGACTAATTTGTTTACATCTCTGCAGAATGATCATGAAAAAAATGTTCTTTTTACAAAATTAGTATTAAGTTTTCGTTACCATGGTAACTGAGTTGAAAAACAATATTTAAAAAGAAACTTTAATGCTTCGCTTTCAAATACAAGTTCTCTAAGGGACAAGTGGTGTGTTTAGAATCACACCTCGATTGTCCTCGTATGTTTGTGGTAATCGTGAAAGCTCGGCCGTTTGTCTCCGGTAAATGTACTATTATATGCTGTTTGTGGTTTGTTATGATGCTGTTTATACCGTTAAGTTGTAGATCTATTAAATGTCTTAAAATTTATACGGAATCAGCATACATCTATTTTTAGACGACAAAATAAAAGTTTGAATTTTATATGACGTCATCGTAGCCGTCCTAGTAAGACAACTTAATATAACATGACGTTTTCTTTTCGATTATATGTAAGAAAACAAACATTGTTTCCTTGATGTTTGTGATAAATCTAATTTTGTCTTTTATAAATGCATTTTCAATATGCCTTTCAACATACTGTATAGAATCTAACCGTGGCGTCATCCGTTGGTATGAAAAGTAATCTCAGGTGAACTTTTCATACCGTATGATTCTATCTACAGTTGACGTCCTTATCACGAACACTATACCTGCGGTGGTATTCAATATTAATCTTACTTGACTTAAGGATAAGAACAACCAATCAGATCTCACAATATTAAACTCTTGGTCAGTAACAGGTGATATGATTGGCTATCCTTATTCTCAAATTAAATAAGATTAATATTGAATACCACCCCTGTTCACATTATTGTATTTTGACATTTTTTCTATTTGTGGTAGCCCTGGTAACAGTTTTGACAAAAACTTGTATTTATTTTTCAGTTTTACTGAGTGCTGCTATCTTCGGTAACGACTCTTCTATCATGTTACGTGTATTTATATTTCAGTTTTACTGAGTGCTGCTATCTTCGGTAACGTCTTTTCTATCATGTTACGTGTATTTATATTTCAGCTTTACTGAGTGCTGCTATCTTCGGTAACGTCTCTTCTATCATGTTACGTGTATATCAAGGTTCAGACGAATATCACGAGAAAGTACAAAGCATTAAAGATTTTATCAACTTTCATCATCTGCCCAAAAATCTTGCCAATCGTCTACAAGAGTCATTCCAACATGCATGGTCGTATACCAACGGAATTGATATGAATTCCGTAAGTACTTTGAAGTACTTGATGTTGCTGATTTTTATTATGAATTCAATAAGTATCATGACGTCTTTGGTGCTGCTAAAGTTTCATTTATCACATAGCCTGTGATCCAGGAGTGCCGTAAAGCCGTGCCGTAAATATCGTTCGGCACTCCCAGACTGTGCAATAAATATTTAAATTAGCTTGACGTGACGTTCGCCAATCCATACATTGATCCGTCAATGACGTCATGCTAATATCAACGTCGCCATGACGTCGCGTTCATTGTACCGCTGAATTTTGGCTGAAACATACTGTATGCAGCGTACATCACCCTTTTGAACAATAATGAGCGTTTTCTAAGATTATGTGATAAATAGAATCTAACATTCGTGCTCATTACATACGAGTTTTATTAAACTCGTCGACAAAAACAATATGACACTCGGCAAAGCCTCGTGTCATACCATTTTATCCAATCGTTTAATAAAACTCGTATGTAATGAGCACTCATGCAAGATCCACTATTTAAGAAATAATTAATACGTAGCTGTGCTTTGTTGCGTAATAAAATACAGGCACGTGTTTGGGTGCGTAGTAATTAAATCACGAGTACGTAGCACGAGAGATTTAATGTGCGCATTCAAACGAGTGCCTATATTTTATAATATAACAAAGCACAGCTCCGACCTGGCTGACTATACAGTTATAATCCTTGTGGTGATGGTAACTGGTGAAGCTAGTATGTTTGAATATTGAAGTTGAAAAAGGACTTTATTTATTAAAGTCAAGAAATTGATACACATTATGAGTTCTTAAAATCATATACTAATCAAAAAGAGGCAATACAAAATAAAGCCTAAATACAGTATATGACGTGACACTCCTCATCCTAGCGCCTGGTCATAAGTCGATCGTTTACAATAATGCGAAATACAACTGTTTGTTTCCAAAATGATGGCTGAACACACACTATATAACATAATCGCCCTATCTACTGTCTACAAAATGTACCGAATGTCTGGCCATGCTGGTACAATATTTACTTGGTAAACAGTTTGGACGTTTGTATGTTACATAATTCCTTTGATTGTTTGTTCATTGGTTCGTTCTTACAATCATTAAAAATACAGCTACATCATCTTTAATTTATACTTCTCCTGCATTCATTCGAACAACTCTAGTGCTTTCGGTGCTTTGATTTCAAAAGCAGGGTGCCTTATATGGTTATATAAATTCATATTATCGTATATATCTAGTTATGCTTCAGGTATTGTGCAGTGTAATAATGGTATATCCCAATGTAAATTATTTTATGTTTTCTTTGCTCGACTGTTTTAGTTGAGTGTTGCCTTCCCTGTCAGATTATCTATTATCTGCGTATACTAGTTGGGTGATAAACTAATAGAATGTCTGCAATTTTAATGTCTTGCATAAGGCTGCTTTTTTAAAAGGATAGTACACTGCTTTTGTTGAGTGGTACTGTATGTGTAGTCCTTGTGATGTGTGATCGTCCTTGTGATGTGTGCTCGTCCTTGTGATGTGAGCTCAACCTAGTGATGTGTGCTCGTCCTTGTGATGTGTGCTCAACCTAGTGATGTGTGATCGTCCTTGTGATGTGAGCTCAACCTAGTGATGTGTGATCGTCCTTGTGATGTGAGCTTAACCTAGTGATGTGTGATCGTCCTTGTGATGTGAGCTCAACCTAGTGATGTGTGATCGTCGTTGTGATGTGTGATCGTCCTTGTGATGTGTGCTCGTCCTTGTGATGTGTGCTCGTCCTTGTGATGTGTGCTCAACCTAGTGATGTGTGATCGTCCTTGTGATGTGAGCTCAACCTAGTGATGTGTGATCGTCCTTGTGATGTGAGCTTAACCTAGTGATGTGTGATCGTCCTTGTGATGTGAGCTCAACCTAGTGATGTGTGATCGTCGTTGTGATGTGTGATCGTCCTTGTGATGTGTGCTCGTCCTTGTGATGTGTGCTCGTCCTTGTGATGTGAGCTCAACCTAGTGATGTGTGCTCGTCCTTGTGATGTGTGCTCAACCTAGTGATGTGTGATCGTCCTTGTGATGTGAGCTTAACCTAGTGATGTGTGATCGTCCTTGTGATGTGAGCTCAACCTAGTGATGTGTGATCGTCGTTGTGATGTGTGATCGTCCTTGTGATGTGTGCTCGTCCTTGTGATGTGTGCTCGTCCATGTGATGTGTGCTCGTCCGTGTGATGTGTGCTCGTCCTTGTGATGTGTGCTCGTCCTTGTGATGTGTGCTCGTCCTTGTGATGTGTGATCGTCCTTGTGATGTGAGCTTAACCTAGTGATGTGTGATCGTCCTTGTGATGTGTGATCGTCCTTGTGATGTGTGATCGTCCTTGTGATGTGAGCTTAACCTTGTGATGTGTGATCGTCCTTGTGATGTGAGATCGTCCTTGTGATGTGAGCTTAACCTAGTGATGTGTGATCGTCGTTGTGATGTGTGATCGTCCTTCTGATGTGAGCTCAACCTAGTGATGTGTGATCGTCGTTGTGATGTGTGATCGTCCTTGTGATGTGTGATCGTCCTTGTGATGTGAGCTCAACCTAGTGATGTGTGATCGTCGTTGTGATGTGTGATCGTCGTTGTGATGTGTGCTCGTCCTTGTGATGTGTGATCGTCGTTGTGATGTGTACTCGTCATTGTGATGTTTGCTCGTCCATGTGATGTGAGCTCAACCTAGTGATGTGGGCTCGTCCTTGGGATGTGTGCTCGTCGTTGTGATGTGTGCTCGTCCTTGTGACGTGTGCTTGTCCATGTGATGTGTGCTCGTCCTTGTGATGTGTGCTTGTCCTTGTGATGTGTGATCGTCCTTGTGATGTGAGCTTAACCTAGTGATGTGTGATCGTCCTTGTGATGTGTGCTCGTCCTTGTGATGTGTGCTCGTCCTTGTGGTGTGAGCTTAACCTAGTGATGTGTGATCGTCCTTGTGATGTGTGATCGTCCTTGTGATGTGTGATCGTCCTTGTGATGTGTGCTCGTCCTTGTGATGTGAGCTTAACCTAGTGATGTGTGATCGTCCTTGTGATGTGAGCTCAACCTAGTGATGTGTGATCGTCCTTGTGATGTGAGCTTAACCTAGTGATGTGTGATCGTCCTTGTGATGTGTGATTGTCCTTGTGATGTGTGATCGTCCTTGTGATGTGAGCTTAACCTAGTGATGTGTGATCGTCCTTGTGATGTGTGATCGTCCTTGTGATGTGAGCTTAACCTAGTGATGTGTGATCGTCGTTGTGATGTGTGATCGTCCTTCTGATGTGAGCTCAACCTAGTGATGTGTGATCGTCGTTGTGATGTGTGATCGTCCTTGTGATGTGTGCTCGTCCTTGTGATGTGTGATCGTCCTTGTGATGTGTGATCGTCCTTGTGATGTGTGATCGTCCTTGTGATGTTAGCTCAACCTAGTGATGTGTGATCGTCGTTGTGATGTGTGATCGTCGTTGTGATGTGTGCTCGTCCTTGTGATGTGTGATCGTCGTTGTGATGTGTACTCGTCATTGTGATGTGTGCTCGTCCTTGTGATGTGTGCTCGTCCTTGTGATGTGTGTTGTCCATGTGATACGTACTCGTCCTTGTGATGTGTGATCGTCCTTAAGATGTGTGCTCGTCCTTGTGGTGTGTGCTCGTTCTAGTGATGTGTGCTCGTCCTTGTGATGTGTGCTCGTCCTTGTGATGTGAGCTCGTTCTTGTGATGTGTGCTCGTCCTTGTGATGTGTGCTCGCCCTTGTGACGTGTGTTGTCCATGTGATACGTACTCGTCCTTGTGATATGTGCTCGTCCTTGTGATGTTTGCTCGTCCTTGTAAAGTGTGATCGTCCTTGTGATGTGTGCTCGTCCTTTAGATGTGTGCTCGTCCTTGTGATGTGTGCTCGTCCTTGTGATGTGAGCTCAACCTAGTGATGTGTGTTGTCCTTGTGATGTGTGATCGTCCTTGAGATGTGTGCCCGTCCATGTGATGTATAATCGTCCTTGTGATGTGTGCTCGTCCTTGTGATGTGTGCTCGTCCTTGTGATGTGTGCTCGTCCTTGTGATGTGTGCTCATCCTTGTGATGTGAGCTCAACCTAGTGATGTGTGTTGTCCTTGTGATGTGTGATCGTCCTTGTGATGTGTGATCGTCCTTGTGATGTGTGATCGTCGTTGTGATGTTAAACAGCAGGCTGTCATTCGAGTTTAATGTCGTGTTTGACTGACTAAAACAGCAGGTTGTCCGTCGAGTATAATGTTGTGTTTTATAGCTGTTCGGCCTTTTGTGTTCCGCTGTTTCTGTTGGATGGCGCCTTTCCAATCCGATTTGTTGTTTATCTACGAGTTCATACAATATTGTATCAGTTTGTATTTATATGGCAATGTGTATACTGGTGTATCGTATATTCGTCACTTCGTATGCCATGAATTGAATTTGTGGTCAATAGTCCGAGAATGATGAAACGGTAATCAAAATAAACTCAGCCATGTATGCTTGATGAACATCGTTAATATGTTTCCGCGACATCACATGATCATTCTCGTAATAAATTCTGCATTCTGATTGGCTGACTATGTATCACGTGATTACGTTCATAATTACATTCTACTTTCTGATTGGCTGGATCGACATTACGTAATTTCGTTCATTTAATTAAATTCTCTCTTTCTTGATTGACTGGCTGGTAAGGAAACTATGATAGTATTCGATCAGTTTGCCCGAGCTTGCTGAGTAACCCATGACGGCAAATCAAAACTCTAGAGTCGATATCAAATGTCAAGATATTTATCTCGGGAAAACCTAGGGTTCCTCGAGTAACCGGTGTGTTATAACTATGTGTCGTGAAAACAACTTTAAAAGACGTGATGTTTTTAAAAAAAATATTTATAATAAATAAGCAGTTTTTAGGAAACATGCCCACATGAATAAGTAAATGTATGGTATTGCAAACTTTCAAGCGTTGATACTTGAGTGAAAGTTAACCACACGTCGTGAACAACTCAGCATTTTCGATAACATTTTTAAATAGGCTCTCTCTACCCCAGGAGTTTCCTTTCGATTACGCCCTATATGATTGTATCGTCATGAACCGCTCGTTTAATGTTTGTTCGCCCATGTGGGTTCTCCCGTGGTGAGGTCAAACAAACCCTGTATGAAACCTAGTGGTAGAGAGTCCGCTTCGAGTGCGGGATGTCCCGGGGCAATCACAGGCCGCGCCTTACCAAATACGAAATAAAAATGGTATCAGTATTTCCTTGGCTAGACGCTTAGCATTGAAGGGAAGATGGCTTCTCTCCTCTGATACCCTCGTGGCGATGGATAATATCAGAAGTTGGATGTCGAGGGTGATTAGTACAAAAATGTATAAGTTGGATCAACATGTTTCACAATCGTTTAAATCATGTTGTGTATCTGATGTTGAGAAGCAATCTGTTGTTCTATAATTACGTCATAAAGATCATATTCCAAAATGGCGGCATCTTGATCTGATATATCATTATACCACACACACAATCTATATGGTGCTAAAAATGAATTATTGCTATTTATGGCTCAAAGCAGACGCGTTATAACCAAATGCCCGGTATAATGTCTACTAGGATCCAATCTTTCAATCAATGGCATTTTTCTTGTCTATAAAATGACAGGATAGTGGGATATGAAGATATAACACATGTTTCCCATAGACAACCTATAACAAGATATGTATTGAACGGATTTATTTGTCTGTAAAAATAGCTGCTCCCCAAAGTGTAGTTTAACGTGGCTGATCCGGGTCTTTTATTAGCGTTCTATTTGATTTATTGCCGAATGTGAGATACATAAAGACTATGATTGTATATTACTGTAAGAAATGTTATAGATATAAGATGCACGCATTATATTGAATGCTTCCAGTCCGTCTAACATATTTGAAAGTGGATGGTTCCGCATTTTGCTAAACTTCAATTATATTGAATGCTTCCTTTTAAGATAATTTAAAGTGGATGGTGTGTATTTTGCTCAAATATTGTAAAATCACATATTTTCGTGGGTATTAAATTTCGAGGATTTTGATAAAAATTCGTTTTCGTGGGATTGTTAATTCGTGGATTACCAAATATGGAAGAGTAAACCTATGTTCTGTATTTAGGCAGTCGATTAATTGTGGTGATTAGGAATCGTGGTAAAGTTCAACAACAAAATAGATGAAAAGTCATATGAAGCGCCTTGAGATGCATATTTCAAATTTGCATGAGTCTTATAAGGTCTTAAGTAGTACTCACGTCGTAAAAAGATTATATTAAGTCAGACATGGAAGGCAGCACTCAACTTAACCAGCCGAGAACAGAAAACATTAAAAACACAGTAGTTCTTACGACTTTCTCATTCTAGGCCAGCGAAATAACGTAAAATGTTAAAGCTTTTCCTGAACACACAGCTGGTTGGTGCAGTTGATATTTATCAATCAGACTTGAAAATTTGCGCTGAACGCGATCGAAACATTGGGTGCCAAATGTCACAGGATGAGAACATTTGCTCACATCTTTGGTTACCAAGGGAATAGTACATGCTCTCCCG
The DNA here is from genome assembly GCA_947247005.1 of Spisula solida. Taxonomy (NCBI): domain Eukaryota; kingdom Metazoa; phylum Mollusca; class Bivalvia; order Venerida; family Mactridae; genus Spisula; species Spisula solida. Next base: position 18,261,514 of record OX365962.1, on the reverse strand, counting down.
ACTGAGCCATCGGGCCGCTTACACACTTTGGTTACCAAGGGAATAGTACATGCCCTCCCGACTGAGCTATCGGGCCGCTTACACACTTTGGTTACCAAGGGAATAGTACATGCTCTCCCAACTGAGCTATCCGGTCGCTTACACACTTTGGTTACCAAGGGAATATTACATGCTCTCCTAACTGAGCTATCCGGTCGCTTACAAACTTTGGTTACCAAGGGAATATTACACGCTCTCCTAACTGAGCTATCCGGTCGCTTACACACTTTGGTTACCAAGGGAATATTACATGCTCTCCTAACTGAGCTATCATGCCGCTTACACACTTTGGTTACCAAGGGAATATTACATGCTCTCCAGACTGAGCTATCCGGTCGCTTACACACTTTGGTTACCAAGAGAATATTATATGCTCTCCCGACTGAGCTATCGGGCCCCTTACACACTTTGGTTACCAAGAGAATATTACATGCTCTCCCGACTGAGCTATCCGGTCGCTCACACACTTTAGTTAACAATGGAATATTACATGCTCTCCCGACTGAGCTATCCGGTCGCTTACACACTTTGGTTACCAAGAGAATATTACATGCTCTCCCGACTGAGCTATCCGGCCGCTTACACACTTTGGTTACCAAGGGAATATTACATGCTCTTCAGACTGAGATATCCGGTCGCTTACACACTTTGGTTACCAAGAGAATATTACATGCTCTCCCGACTGAGCTATCGGGCCCCTTACACACTTTGGTTACAAAGAGAATATTACATGCTCTCCCGACTGAGCTATCCGGTCGCTCACACACTTTAGTTAACAATGGAATATTACATGCTCTCCCGACTGAGCTATCCGGTCGCTTACACACTTTGGTTACCAAGAGAATATTACATGCTCTCCCGACTGAGCTATCCGGTTGCTTACACACTTTGGTTACCAAGGGAATATTACATGCTCTCCCGACTGAGCTATCCGGTTGGTTACACACTTTGGTTACCAAGGGAATAGTACATGCTCTCCCGACTGAGCAATCGGGCCGCTTACACACATTCCCACCTTAGTATATTATGAACAGGTTCATATCGTGACAAATGCTAATTGGGTCTAAAAAAGAATTTAAGAGACGCGCCATTGTTGAATATAAGACGTATTAGATTTGCTATAGTTTCCCTAGGGACCGGGACTATGATATAAACATTTGACTCTACAGACATTTCACGCTGGTTAATTCTAATTTATGTTTCAACTTTCCTTTCTCTGTTGTCTCTGTGTTTTAAATGCTATACCCCAGTAACACTACATTCGATTCAAATGTTATACTCCGGTTACACTTTCATAAGATTCTTAACAATGAACAACTGAAGAAGAAAATGATTGTATGTTGGAATTTTTATATCGTATCAAGACACCATGTGCTTTTGATCGGAAAGATTTTGTTGGTGTCTGACCTAAATGTTCTAAATTACAGGTACTGAAAAGTTTTCCAGAGTGCCTTCAAGCTGATATATGTCTTCATCTGAATCGAAATCTGCTGAATAATTGTCCAGCCTTCCAAAAGGCATCTACAGGTTGGTACACAGCTTGATTTAAATATTTCTACGCATTGGTTCCCAGCTGGAATATGTTTGTGTAGGTTGGTACCCATCGCGAATTGGTGCACATCTCAAATATGTTTGTTTAGGTTGGTGTCCAGCATTTTAATATCTCTACCCATTTGTGCCCAGCATTTAGATATTTTTACTCATTGGTTCCCTGCATTGATATATATGTACATAATGTACATGTTGGTACCCAATGTAAAACTATATCTCAACTCACTGGTGCTCAGCTTCAACATATTTGTACAAGTTGGTACCAATTTTTTTAATGGTTCCATTATTTTTACAGGTTTGTTTCCTGCTTGGAGAGTATTATAGTATTATACAGTAAAGTTCCGCTAATAAGACCACTTTGAATATTTTGAAATAATGCAGATTTTTGCAAGTTTTAGGTCCCAAAGTATTAAATTTAGAATAAAAAAGGTCCGCTAATAAGACCGATTCGCTATTAAGACCACCTTTTTGACTGGTCTTATTAGCGGAACTTCACTGTATAATTTTTATATTATACTGAATAACCAATTAAGTACGGATGAATCAAGCGCGGAAATCTAATTTTCATATGATTAACTCTTAATTAAAAGTGGTTACACATTCAGCAATATGTTTGTGTTTTTCGGTTTATTTGCTTTTATTTATCCTCGCCACCGGAAATCCATATGGGCGAGGCCCCCAGAAGAGGTTAGTCACTTTAGTTCTTGGGGGATAGTGCATGATACAGAAGATGCCCCAGTTCCAGAAGCATCCCTGGTTCTTTTACGTGCCGATGTAAAGCATCATACACGGGACCTCGCTTAACGTCTCGTCCAAAGACTGTTAGTAATTTGAGTTATGTTAGGTGGGAAACACTGAAAAGCAAGTCTAGTTTTGACCGTCTGGAGTAGGGAGCGAACCCTCAACCATCAGATCAGCAGTCAGTAGCCCTTATCACTAGACCACTTGTCCACCTATATGTTTGTGTATAATGCCTGCGTGTATATATAGTCCAGTCAGGGTAAGAATACAGTGACGCATTGGTCGGGTCCACTATTACGGTGTAAGACCAATTATAAAGGGTTAAACATACGCGGATTAAAATCGGACACACTCAAATAGTCCTTACAGAAACTTCTTTTTGCCTGGAAATGGTGACATGCCTTGACAAAATGGAACTAGAATCATCTTATTGAGTTTAAAGGTATTGTATACAAAGTCATGTAGTTGAATGAGTGAATGTGTTTCATCTTGAATATGTTGGGATATTTCATATTTGATAAAGCGATAATAGAGTAGGGAAAAACCCTCATTGGATCGGTGCGCATGTCTGTAAAAATGTGTCTACCGCCTTTGACGAAAAACAAATTTGCCTTATATTAAAATGACCCCCTGTTTTTTGGTCTTATTTGGTCACTGAAACATACTTTTTTTCAATGATATAGGTCTGTGAACTGGCCATATACTTTAACATGATATAATCTGGGGCTGACAATTGTCACTTTACATTGAGCTAAAGAACAATTTTATTAAGTGGTTTGAGACTCATAGAGCAATTATTTTAATGCTAAACTAACAAACTATATTCGCACTACCTAAACAGACAATGGTTGTAATCTTATGTGTACACATAAACGGATACGTCACTGTCACCAGATCCTAACTGGATATAGTTGGACAAAATAAAGAATAAACATAAAGGGGAACACATATAGATGGCATCAGAATCCCGAAATTACGATGTTTTTGTTTTGGGATTTAATTGTAATGACGAGGGGCATCTTTTTGCAAGCTACCGAAGCCATCGTCCAATCAGAGTTTTTGCAAGCGAAACACCAAAGCTACTGTACATGTTCTGCATAATTATGATAGTTGTAAAATGCCGCGCAAAGTCTGTATTTGCCAATCATCGTTCTGCTGAAACATGGCGGCCGTAGTGCCTCCATCCGGATTGGAACCCGATCACTAGATTGGACAGCAAATACGCTAACCAGTGAACTACGGAGCTTTGTAGAAAGTAACAAGTTCGACATTTTGACATGTTATTGGATATGTTACATGTGTAAGGCTTAGACTCCACTCGATATTGGAAGCAAAACAACTAAATAAATATGCATTTTTTACATGAAATATGGATCATTTTCCCAAAAGCTTTGCAAGAGAACATACACATATATTCAAAAACAAAAATGTGACTGTGATAATTGCAGTTTGGTACGATAAAAATTCACATAGAAATGAAGAAAAATGCTGTTTCTAAAAACCTAGGTTATTGTTGCTTCTACATTTAGAAGTGTTGTCATAGATCGTGATATCTGACATTTATATATAAATAATAAATGATCAATTAAGGAGGGTATATAAATATAGAGCAAGGTTCTGACAACAGTTTATAGTTGCCCTCATGGGTGTCAATAGATTGATTGTTTGGAAGTAACATAATATATACAGGAGAGATATAAAGGAGAGATTGTGCCGACTTATACAAACAGAGGTTGTCACAAGTTCATCCAATGATCTTCCTACAATATACACTCTCTTCATCAATCACTAATCATTACAGACGGTTACTATATCTACCAGTAAAAAACGTCCAGAAGTAAATTTATCGAAAACCATTTCCCATGTAACTGGTGATATAATATAGTCAATGTTGCTGGTACGTCTTAAAACCCATCTAAACTTATTGGAAAACGTTCAACCACGTACTTACTATTGGTAGAAAAACAATACAATACGTGGACAATTCATAAAAAACAAGGTTTATAATATACATGTATATTATTCTACTGATACATAAAGGATTGTAGAATTGCGGAAATAGTTGAGTTTCAAGAAACATTTCCCACGTCCGAATGTTCCATGTTAAACGAGTAACGTGATACAAAAGTGCAGACAATGCCCCTTAAGCTATAAATAGAATTTAAACTATATTAAATCTGGACGTAATCGTGCATCAATTTTATTCGATTTCAGAACTCCTTAGGGATTGGATAATGTTATTTCACTAAAAGTTCGGAGGCTAGTTTTGTGTCAAATTCGTCATACAAAATCTATAAATGTTCCATTACAAGCGTTTTTACATTTATTAGATGCATTTTGATGGTATTTTTGGAATTTGCCTGAAAGCCTTCGTCATTTGTATTTGACATTTTTAACACGTGTTACCAGCTCCTGGAGTGTGACTATCCGAATTTACGTCAGTGGCACCGATTCGTTTTCTTTTCTGATGTTAATTTTTCGGAGTATCGGACTTAACAAGAACCTATTCTTATTTTATTAATATACCATACTTATATAGCCCTTTTTTCGTGTTTGTACACGTTCAAAAGTGCTGTACAATCACAATTAAGACATGGTTAAAACAATACACATAACTCACACACTTATATATGGACACATTTAAAAATCAAGAGTATGACTTAAATACGAAAAAGGATATTTTCCGGTTATTTTTTAGTGCGCCGGCCGCGGGTCCATCGTATGACCACTCCCGGATATGTTATGCATCAAAGTAAGTTCAATGAGTCAAAACGTTATAACGTAAGGCACTATTTACTAATGTACTACAGCATTTTCTGTCAGTGTTATTCAAAGAATAAGTATTGTATTGTTAGCATCTGTCGTAATAGCTCGTTCATAATGTGAAATTGCTCGTTAATAATGTGCTATTGCTCGTTCATAATGTGATATTAAACGCTAAGCGGTGTATGCTGCAAACGTTAAGGCGTACGTCTATGTTTGTGACGGGTTTTAACCAAGATCAGTGACTCTACGCTTAAACGTAGTTTCAGCAAAACCTCGATGTTATACACTAACCTTGTTTTCTTCAGATACTAAATACCGTATACATGTATATCTTCCCGATAAAACGGGAATATACGGGACTTATAAAGAGCCAATCAGAACCGCTGAAAACACACGTGATAAAACACGTAATGTGATTTAGGAAATAGATGGCTGTTTTGCGTGATATACCGGTGAGTAGATAACGGTTTAGAGTTCATATGCGTAGGAATTAATCACGAAGGCCGTAGGCCTGGGTTATTAATAGCTATGCATATGAACGACACACCGTGATCTATTCACCGGTATATCACGCAAAACTGCGATCTATTTGCATTCTAACACCTTTAATTTGTACAAATTTAAATGGACTATTTTGTTTGCGAAATTGGTGGGTTATTTATCATGTTGCTATAGACAACTTCCGCTGTTCAAAGAATCGTAACGTCCGCCCATGGATTTTTAAGCTATACTATTATCTTTATTTGTCGCCAAACTGATGCTTATGTAACGCCAAATTCCAATTACGTATTTCATGTGCACGCATATGAATTGATACATGCCAGAACATGTTGCTAGAATATAAATATAATCGAATAAATAATCAGAAACGCTTCGAAAAGAAAATTACGCAAAAACGTCGCGCTCTATGGCGACGTCACAATTCATGACGTCATGAAATAAACAAGACGTAAATTTCATTGATAAAAACCGCGAATTATACGCGGGACATAAATTAAACAGCCGAAATCCTACCGTGATATACCGTTTATTAGATAACGCAACAGCTCTATACGTTTACATGGAGCAACATACAGACAGTGTTAGAATGAACGTTAAATTGTACTTTATATAGTACCGACACGAACATCGGTCCTAATATTACTGTATAATTTAAGTGTTATATTGATAATATGTCAAAGAACATTCAAAATGCCAAGTTTTCCATCCCCTCGTAATTGCGCTCTTTATGATATGCAACATTTTGATCATCCCTCTGTTCTGTTTTTATTTTCAGGATGTTTGCGTGCTTTATCTATGCAATTTAAGAGTACACACGCGCCCCCTGGCGACACCTTGATTCACCCTGGGGATATCATGACATCAGTGTACTTCATGGCCAGGGGATCGGTAGAAATATTGAAAGATAACACTGTTATGGCAATTTTAGGTGAGTGCAATCAAATACTGATAAACCCCGACATCTAGAACGTATGAAAATAATTCAGTTCCCCTTTTTATGAAAAAAATGATAAATACATCAGTAATCTAGTACCTAGCGTATCAATCGTTATTAATAGTTCATCGGCATTCAAAAAAAGACAGTTAACAGCCAATTTCGGGAACCACTTTATCACATCGTATTTTTAATCCAATTGGATCACATCCGAGTTCTACTGATTGATGTTTTATATTCACGGTCTTCATTTTGTCTGCTTAGTTGATATAACGTTTAGTTTATCAATGAAGCAAGGCGTAGCTAGGGACTTCTTTTAACGGGTTCTTCTCCATTTTAGCTCTCCTGTCACAAAGTGACAGAGTGAGCTTTTGTGATCACTCTTCGTCCGTCGTCTGTCCGCCCGTTCGTCCGTCCGTCTACAATTGGGTTGTGTCCTCTCTAGAGGTCATAATTTTGATTTAATTTACGAAACTTTGTCACAATGATCATCTCAACACAATCTAGGTCAAGTTTGATATTTGGTCATCCGGGGTAAAAAACTAAGTCACAAGGTCAAATCATAGAAAAAACTTGTGTCCTATCTAGATGTAATAATTTTGACTTAATCTTTATGAAACTTATTCACAATGATCATCTCAACAAAATCTAGGTCAAGTTTGATGTTGGGTCATCCGGGGTAAACAACTAGGTCACAAGGTCAAATCATTGAAAAACCTTGTGTAGTCACTAGAGGTCACAATTTAGACTTAATCTTTATGAAACTTGGTCAAAATGATTATCTTAACGAAATTTAGGTCAAGTTCGATATTGGGTCATCTTGGGTCAAACACTAGGTCACAAGGTCAAATTACCGAAAAACCTAGTGTAGTCACAATCTCGAATCTTTTGGGGAAATGGAATTTAATGAAAACCGGGGAGAGATGATTTTTAGGTGACTTGGGGCTCTCGAAAAGAATGGAAATAAATGGTTATTATATTTTATTTCCAGGAAAGGACGATATTTTTGGTGGTGATTTAAAGGATCTCGAATCTTCGGGAAAGTCTCTCTACTTCGTCCGGGCGCTGAGTTACTGTGATATAAACAAGATAGAGTTGTCGGACTTGAAGACTACACTCTGTTCGTACCCAGAATTTTCGCACGAATTTATGACTCGAATACAAGTGACGTTTAATTTAAAAAGGGTGAATTATTTTAGTTCTCTATTTTCATTAAAGGCATGAGGTCTAATTTATGCTTTGATAGATTTGAATACAACGCATCAGAGCTCGTGACTGTGCTTTATTATAGATAACAACAGGTACATTTTCATTATTGCGATTCTAACATTGCCAATATTCAGCATTTGACAGCACATCAAGACATAGTAACCGCTACACTATTTTCTTGTTCGGAACGCTACTAATTAATTGCCGAAGCTATGAAAAGAAACAAAAAGCATGCACTATCCCACTATAGATTCCCTTCATTTCCATAATTGTACTCCCCTTCTAAGGTATGATAAGTACACATGTCGGTCGAATAGTAGGTCAATCGATAGGCTCGTAGACGAAATTGTTACCAATCAATAATTAGATCATACAGTGTAGCAACACCACTTGACTTTGGGCTATAGATCCATGGCGAAATTTGTTTCAATTCAAAAATTCAAATTTCGTGTTGCATTTGTACCAATAGGGATGTCAAAGTCACGTGGTATTGCTAGACTGTAATAGTTTTGTCTAGGTGCCTTCAACATAGTATGTTTGTTGACCATTACCCGTAGATGACCCCTATTGATTGTTTTGATCTAAGGTCACTGTTATCTTGAATAAAAACCGGCTATTTGGGCGTTATTGGGGCATACATTTTCTTGATTCGATAGAATAAAGTTGTCAAATATAGCAATATAAAGATGCACGCAAACATTTCATAGCGCACTTTTCTCAATGTAAAGATCAATAAAAATAAATAAAATTTACAATATTTCAAGAAATCGTTTCATGAAAAGAATAGTGCTTTTAATTTGTAATAGGTCTAGGTATGGTCAAAGTTAAGCGAACTATTTCAAACTATGTTGATCTTAAAGTAATATGTATGCTAGTTAAAAAGTCAGACAGGGTAGGGGGTCATTATATAGGCTTGCTTAAAGTATCATATTTGCGGATACGCATTGTACTGTGTATGTCTGTCTCCAGCATGAGTGGCAAGGTGCTGTCGCCATCTCTGTATGGCTGTGAATTGTCTGTGTATTTAATAATGTACTACATAATTATTCGTTTATTAATATTATATAATATTTCATCTACAGGGAACGTTGTTCGAAACACGAAAGAAATCTAGAATCGACGAAGAAAAACTACGTTTTATACGTCAAAAACATCCACATTTGCAGTCCAAAGGGAAGCAACTCGAGGGTGAAGGTGAGAAATAAATATCGTAAGAGTTACCTTGAGTTATAATTTATTAATTCAAAACACTTAAACATATTAGGTCGATCATGAAACAAGTTCTACGAATTATTAGCCAGTCTCTACACATTATTTCTGATGGTGTGTTGCCATCGTCACAGAGGTTACGAGAGAAGAGCAATTGTTCTTGAATTGTATACTAGTAAAATAGTTTCAAAGTACAATGTATAATTGCAACCTATATGATTCACTCACGAATAACCTATACATGTACAGGTGAAGGTTCAGGTTTGTCCAGGGCTGGGTTCGAACCCACTATCAAGGAATTCAATATCTCTGTCCCTCCGTTTTTCCTGTTCACTGTCAAGATCGCGTCAATTTACCTCGAGTCAGCTATACATGTATAGCTTTCTCTATCAAATTCACACAGTGTGACAAAGAGCAGAAACGGAAAGTCTTTAGATTGTTTCAATATGTAAGAAGTCTTCACATCTTCGAGCACAATACTATTTCAAGAGTAAGCTATATATTATGTTTAATCATGACACAGACAATTATGCTAATATACATTGTTTAACGAAAAACGATATTTCCAAACTAATATATATCTAACGATATATTCGTTTTTGATCAAATACCAAAAGTTTCGGTATAATGTATTTCATTCAGGAAATGGAAAAAGAAAACACAGCGCGTCACAAACAGACGATGACGACATGGTCCCTCAGACGCTTGAATTTTCTCCAGAACAAGCGTTTACCGATATAGACAAAGAATTCGTTGACAGACGACAACAGAGAAGTCCGACGTCAGAAAACGTTGAGCAATGTGGTAAATTACCATAGTAACATAGATTATTTCTAAAAATAGATTTCGATATTTGTGAGCCTTGTTTTCCAGTTAATAAGTTTTACCTTGTTTTTCTTGATTAAACAGTGTGTATAATTCCTCAATTTACTCTGCAACCTTATGCCGGTAACATATCCCACATATAATATATTCATACGCACTGGTAGACAAACAAAATATAATGCTTGCTCGATTTAAACGTATTTGAAGATATTTTGAACAATAATGTTACGAGCATCAATTTTCAGGAATTTATCTAAATCGCGAATATAGCGATCATTTAACATTCGTGAAATATTCTGCTTTTAAAGTAGGATTGAAAGGTCGGAGTTCGTGTTGTTGATTCTTTACATAAAGCAAGTAGCACAACGTACAACCCGCTGTGTGTAAGGCAGTTCTGTATGATCGCTGACGCTGGCAATTATCGGTTGTGAGTGGCCCTTTATGTCTGTAAATGACGAACTGGTGTGTTGGGGGGGGGGGGGGGGCAATAAGCACTCCATTTGTTATCATGAAGTTAAGAAACGAATAGTTTTTAGCATTCTATAGAATATGTAAGTTCGAAATGCAGCAATTCAAAATACTTGACATGGAACTTAATTCATTGTTTTGTTTGTACAAAAATGTATGTTATTTGTATGTTACAAATTTTATTTGACTATTTTTCGTGAATAACTCGCTCGAAGAACACAAGACATAATGTCGTAGAACATTGTAATGCCGCGATACATTGCTATTCATGTGCAGTCGAACATATGATCTGGGTATTAATCTTCTAAGCATTCAATGTTGATTAAAATTACCTGTATTTTATAAATAAAACAGTCAGGTTATTTAAACAGTCATAGAGTATACGGTATTACATCTATGTTTATTACCTAGCACTCTATATAACGAGTAATTCGTTATTTTTGACTGTTTCATGTCTTAATGTTTATTTTTAGATTCAGGTATGAAACAGTTCATTGCCAGGAGGGCAACAGTTTTAACTCTTACACCCCTGGATGAACTGTTACCTGCGCACTACGATGCGCAATATAAATTCCTGCAATAACACCCTGCTAGATCTATAGCGTATTTTAATATAACTCTTCAACAATGTTTTGTCCCTATTTGCTTTATTACATGCCGATTTTATTTGTTTGATAATAAAATCATGGGGATAATGACAGTCTTGAATTTATAACAAAAAATATCCGCTATTAGTATGACAAAATGTCTAAGAAATATCCTTTTTGTTTGTTGTATAAGTAGAACTTTTCTGTAGTTATATAGAGTATTAGGTAATAAAACAGTTATTTCATGTCTGTTCTGGGTTAACAGTCAAAACTATTGTCCCTCGGTAACAGTTCAAAAGTCTTCCCCGATACCTCGGGACAATAGTTTTGACTGTTAACCAAACAGACATGAAATAAGTGTATAATGGGCTGCTTAAAACAGTTCGGCAACACGTGCTCATTATGGTGGTTTTTTGCACTTTTTCTTTGATTGCCTAGATAATTAAACCAACTGTTCTCTAGTATAAACAATATTCCCAGACCAAATTTCAGCTCAATATATCAATGTCTTGATACCCCCTACCGAGTTGAAATTTTGACCCAAAGACTGCATGTAGACATTTTTCACTCCATCAATGTTTCTTTTATAGCTAATTCCACCAATATCATATTGTTGTAATTGTGTAAGATGAATGGATTGAGGTTGTTTAAACCCATTTATGTCCATATTTTACAAAAGAATGGTCCAAATTATATACTGGATCAGTTCATTCAATAGCAAAAAGTGGTGATTCTCTGAAAATTAGAGAACATTAGAAATTTTTGAAGTTTTTCCCTTAGCAAACATTCCAGGTCCAAATCACCCTGCTCTTATACAAAGTCATCTAATTCTGGTCAGAACTGTCATGCTTTTGAATACTTTATGATGAACTAATTTGATTTATACAAAATTAACCATATAAATAATAATAGAACGTTTCTTAAAACTTGGACGGCAATGATGCACTCATGCTTTCTATAACAGTATACATATACTGTTATTATAAATGATAATAAAAAATGGACAGGGGGATAGATTGAGTGATACAGGCACATAAATGTGACTTTCTATTCATATAGCATCATGACAGTACCACCTACATATATGGACAGCGACCAAAGAGAAAATCCCAAAGCAAGTGCTTACAGAATAATTGACCCAAGCGTCAAGCTAGTGCATTCAACGAATTATAACATGTTTCTCATACAACCTTCAAGGACCCGAATCTTCACATTTCCTTGGTTTTCTAAGAATTATTTATGACAAACTCCACTTGTTTCAATATTCAGGTCATCGTTGGTTCCATGCTCTGTAGCCACAAAGCATGCATTCGGGCCGAGTGCTTCATTTTGGAAACTCTGTATTTTCCATTTCAAGTCAGTCAATTTAGACATTCTGATTATATTGGTCTACAACTTGTATATTTGATATTTGTAAAACTGTCAAGGAGACATCTAGAGTTACTGACCCATTCACAAATGGATTATATATAAGGTGTGATTTGAGAAAATCATTGGATTGTATCTATGCTTAACATGTCCAACAGAGTATGTGCAATTTAAAAAAGGTTCTCTCAGGTACATGTTCACCCATTAGAATAGGCCTGAATGTTTCTCCCTCTCTCACCAGCAAGACTCAAGAGCCTAGATACAAGTGACATTTAAGCGCCCCATCTACCTCAAATTGACGTTGAAACCACCAACCACCGATAACTATGCGAAAACAAGTACCTTGGTGATCGCTTGCTTAAGATACCGGTCTGTTGCACTTTGGGATCCATTGGAATTAAAGCTCCTAGTGTGCTACACTCTGTCAGATTGTTATTGAAGCTTGCTATGCTGCCCAATATAGCAATCATGAGCCCTCTCACACCAAACTAGAAATAATGCAATAAAGTTCTCTTTCCATGGACATGGTTCCTTCAAGCCAGTATGTATGCAATTCCACCATGATTGGGCTTCGAGTTATGTGACCTGATGGCTACACACCCGTTGATGCTCCAATCGCACGCATAACTTTCCTTCTAAGACACCCTTGATCTTCCTCTTCTTGCTTTGCAAGTCTGTGGCACCCGATGTCAAGGAAGTTATGGCTCTTAACTGAAAAGTCACAGAGGCCTCAAACTTACATAATCTGACTTTCTGACTGGTATCATCCAATGGATCTGCTTATTGGACCAGAGTCGTGGTTTCTCTTTTACGTTATGGTAATAAATGATGCCCAGGTCACAATGTTCCTGATCAGTGGAGAATATTCGAAAGCACAACTGTGCGAGGTGTTGTGACAAACCTTAAAATGACGAATGATGTTGCTGAACGGGGAGTGATTGATAAACAGTATATATCGTCTTGAAGTTCCAACATTAAGACATAACTTGTAAATACAACAAAAATATTCGTGAATTGGATTCAATTATTTATCTCAGTTACTAGTAGTTATGTATGCTAAAAGAATGCACATTGATCCTGGGGACAAACATTCAGCTTTCACAAAAAATTGAAAAATCTACAGGCGACTTATGAAAGGATATGTACAGTATTGACAAAAATCTCGACATTTTAGCCAACCCTACGACTTATGGCCGATTATTTACGGTACATGTATATAGTTAATTTTGTTTAATTATAGAGTCATGTAAAATCACATTAGTATATTATAGTGTTTTAAAACATAGCAGTTCTTAATTTCGGCCCTTAAAGTTTGTAAATTGAGAATATTCGATAATTTCAAATTTTCTCTAATTTTCAGAAAAACACCCCTTTTTGCTATGAAATGAACTGGTCCAGTATATAATTTGGATCCTTATATTATAAAATATGGACATAAATGGGTTCAAACAAACAAAAATCATTAATCTTACACAAATACAACAAAAATATGTTGGTGGCATTGGCTATTAAAGAAACCTTTTCGGAGTAAAAATGCCTACATGCCGTCTTTGGGTCAAAATTGCAACTCAGTAGGGGGTATCAAGACATTTTTGGATTGAGCTGAAATTTGGTCTGGGAATGTTGTTTATACTAGAGAACAGTTGGTTTAATTATCTAGGTGATCAGAGAAAAAGTTCAAAAAATGAAACACCCTAGTGCTCATGTAGCATCACGTATATCATGTAACATATTATTCCATGCTAAGTTGTTTGGTCTTCTAAATGTATTCTAAATGTTATAACTACAGGATTATCATTGCAAGCTGTGCTATATATTATATCTTACCTTTTTTACTAATTCCCATTTATACATATACGATCATTCAGAATTTGTAAGGTGTGTACTAGGATGCCCTCGACCCAGGCACACCTATTGACGAGGATAATAAACAATCACTCCACCTCAAAAAAAAAATCTTAAGCCAACCATTATTTCATAATAGGCAAATATTTCTTAATACAATTGTACAATCATTTTAAAGTGATTAAAACGACGATATGTAGTGTGGTATGTTTTCTTTTGTTATAGTTACAATTAGCAAAGATCGGATTTCTGATTGTTTTGCTGCTGTTTGGAAGCACGAACAAAAGAGATTTAATCTAAATAGACAATTCAGCTTACATGATATATTAAGATTGGAAGAAGAGCCAATTTAAGTTTCGTCTGAAGACACAACATAATTAGGTTGAACTTCTTTTTATTGCAATATCTTAATTATAGTACATGTTTTTAGTATATATGTCCATATTTGCACGTCAATAGTGCAGTGTAGCAATACCACGTGACTTTTGACTACAGTTACAAGTAGAAATTTGTAAACATTGGAAAATAAAATAGCTATAAGTATTTTATTTCTTCATCGATTTCTATAAAATATAAACCACGCTAAGGGGACAATTATTTGCTTTCCATGAAATATTAAATCATTTTCAGCAGCTTTACCGATTTTTCAATTACCCTGTGAAACCTACACGTTCCACGGTTTCACAGGGTAATTGACAAAACGGCGCATCGGCTGAAAAAGATTTTATATTTCATGGAAAGCAAATAATGTTCCCCTTAGCGTGGCGTGGATTTCATAGAAATCGATGAAGAAAAAAAATACTTATGGCTACATTTGTGTTCCAATGTTTACAAATTTCTACTTGGAACTGTAGTCAAAACCACGTGGTATTGCTACACTGTAGTGGTTAATCGAAAAGAAACGAAAATGATCATACGTACCCGAGGAGGATTTAAACGTAAAAAAAAAGAAGTTGTTTGGTCTTAATGACATCATCTAGCGTCTTCCGGACCGCAGATAATAGAGAGGTTGCGATTCGAACGTGTACGACTACATGTATCCGTACACGTTGCAATTAAAATTGGCTTGCGAAACACAACGTGTGCGTGTAACATCACATGGCAGTTGTGATATGATTTCCTCGTTATTCGATAATTAGTGTTTATATAAACTCACTGAGACTATCGGCGATAAAATCTTGGGTTTCTCGTGCATACGCATACCTGTGTGACGTAGTACACATTATATTTTCGTCTGTCACACGTCCATTACATGTAGAAACTACACATACCTGTATGACGAAATACCCACAAATAGTATTCACGTACACGTGCACGTTACACGTTGCATTTCGCAACCTCTCTAATTATGCAACCAGGCCTAGCATAATACCAATAAGACGAGACGCAAGTACGCGTAAATTCTTTATGTACATGTATAATTAGATTTACGATGTACAAATGTAGTTGTTATCAATAACATCTCATATAAAATCAAAGCGCTGAAAGGCATCAGTTGTTCGAATGAATACCATTCTGATCACCTCGGCCTGTATACATTGAATTATTTACCGGAGACAAACGGAAATGTCCGAGCTTTCACGATTGGAATGAATGCATGCAGGAAGTACAAGTCAAATAGTTTTCTGCGGCCAGATAATTTCTAGTATTGTTCAGCAGTTTGGATGCTGATCGAATTTATTCCGGTTTATGCTTAAATTTATACTCCGACACGCCCACTGATTCCATTCAAAAAGTCTACATTATTTTCGTAAGTGGACACTTTTGTGAGCTATAAGAAAACTGTTTCACTCATAAAATAATTGCCATAATTGGTCAATTAGACGAAAACTGACAAATCTGTAACAGTTAA
The DNA here is from genome assembly GCA_947247005.1 of Spisula solida. Classification (NCBI taxonomy): domain Eukaryota; kingdom Metazoa; phylum Mollusca; class Bivalvia; order Venerida; family Mactridae; genus Spisula; species Spisula solida. The sequence goes on along the minus strand of OX365962.1, from coordinate 18,245,619 downwards.
ATAAACGACATAGTAACTGATTGCCTAAAGCATAAAACTTGGAGCTAGGAAATTGTATAAACACACACAACATCTATTAATATGCTGCATTACTGTAAAAAACATCAAGTTTGTGGTGTTAAATTATATTCAATGTCTTGGTTGAACTATATCATAAAATTCAATCCTTACAATTTATCTACACCCAAACAACTATACAACAATGGCTTATTTTTATAATCCCCAGAGTAAAAATTCTAAATTGAATGATTTTACTGTATTATTATCGGTAGCAATTGAAACAGAACTACAAACCTTTTGTAAGCTTGAAACATATATTGTGCAAATTGACAATCAATTGCACGAAACCGGAATTATATACTAGTACTTCAACCTTTCTTTTCCATTTTTTTCATGTGAATTGGTGATGCCATTAAGTATCACTTCAAAACAACACTATATCAATAAATAAATCCATGTGAAAAATGTATGTTTAAACTAGAAAATATGTAATTATGTTAAGGATCATATCATAATACATTCAGTTTTTTCAAGTATAAATCAATTACATTGTCTTAACATTCACAAAACAGTTAACAATCTATTAGAAGATTTTTATATGAACCTGTTTGAAAATATTTTCATGGGTTGTCTATTTTTAAATACAAAATAAAAGACAAATAATATGCACAGATATGTACCTTTGTGCATCAAGCCTGTATCATTAGTCACCATGTGGAAACCTATAGATGTGTATTCTTTTATATGGTTGATATAATAACATATGGGCACACTTGATGTTTACTCAATAAATTTTTACATGCTAATAAATGCTCAGCACTGTATGAATGGACAGTTAGATAATCCCTAAGGATCATTAGGCCAAGCTTATTTTGAACATTAGAATTATATTTTCTAAAATGCAAAACATCTTCTGTTCTTGAATTGTGCCAGAATAGATTTTGATAATCATTATCACTCTGGTGATCGTCTTGTTTTTGTCGGAGTATAAATCAGATATAGTACTAGTTATTCGTCAAAAGTGTCTTCTTACAAGGGTTATTGTACAGTTTTGTGAGGACAAACAACAAATTATCCTCGGCTTCGCCTCGGACAAATATGTTCTTTGTCCTCACAAAACTGTACAATAACCCTTGTAAGAAGACACTTTTGACGAATAACTAGTACTGTATCTATTACGTATTAGTCCAAATAATCCAGATACGTGTAACATCGGATACTACCGTCTGATTAATCTAACCTAACCAACTACGTGTATGTGTAACAATTTATATAGAGTGATGCTCGGAGTTATGGATATTCCGCGTACCGCTCGTTGAGAGTAGCTAGATTGATTACGCATGGAACTATGACCTCGATATAATTAGAAATACTGGGTCTGTACCACAGTATATGATTACGGTAACAGTTTATGCCGACGAAAAAGGTACGGAAGGCAGTTATCAGAAGTGGTAATTGTTTTGTAAATACTAAGAAATACTGGAAATAGGTTTAAATTATTTATTGGGATATCCAACTGTCCTATAGATTTAAAAATATGAAATAGCTTTGTAGTATTTATATGCTGAAATTGATGGAACTATTTTGCATGACGGTTTACATCCGTGTCGGTAGTTATGCAATACCTGTTGACCGGTTTACTATTACAAAGGTGGCGCTACCTAGCGGCGGTGTAAGAAGAAAAGTAGTTTCGTCAACTAAAGTATAGTCGATTGTAGAAACGTGTGTATATAACTATAGTTGGTCGATTCTCGAACAAGCAAAAAGTATCTATATTACATAAAGCAGTTAGAGTGACACGTAAAAAACAGTATCGATGACTTACAGTTTATGTAAACTGCTGACAAACAAGTGCTGTATTTATACCTTACTGTCATAGATCTACATTAACTAAATATGTAAACGTGCATGGACATGCACTAAGTTTAAGAGAATTAAAGCTCCAGTACGAATAAGATGTAAAGTACAACCTCCTCGACAGAGCAACAACCTTTGATTTCCGGCCATTGTATGACTTCAATGATTAGGAGACTATAAAATTCAACTCTTCTTCTGCTTCCGAATAGTTTGCAGGGCCCACTCTTTGGCATTGTCGCAACTTGTATGACTTATTGCGCCTCCCAAAAAACTGCAAATTTCACCGTCATTTTGTTAACATTGTACTTTTATTATCGATAGAATACTACGAAAACCACTCGTTTCTAAACTCTAAGACAGTGCCCGGAGTGCGTAGGCCCCCAAAAGCCATGCACTCATCATTAACAGGCATAAAAGGCCACTCACAACCGACAATTGCCAGCGTCAGCGATCACCAGGTATGTAATATATTCCGTTAATCAACTGGACGAAAATAACCACTAAACACTCGTCGTGCTCGTGATTCTTGGTGAAATGGACTTTGGAATACAGCCTAACATGAACCTGGGTTATATTTATAACATACAAATCGTACAAAAGGGTTTTATGGCCCTGTCAAGTCATTAGAATTTCTGCCTTAGTCGTTAGCATAAGTCTCTTATCTCTGTCTCTGCGTTAGCATTAATATTTAACGCACTGCCTTTGTCGTTATCATTCGAAAAACAGAACTGCCTATTTTGTTAGCATTTTTTTGTACCTCGTTCAATTTAAACCTCTGTATCTTCACAGAAAATGTACATTTTCCAAAACGGAAACGACAGATATATTAAGGAAGGATTGAAGTTTGTATTCAATGTTTTAATATTGTTCCAAACCACGAATTAAGTTGAGAATGTAATGTCAAAGGCAAAAGTTTCGAAATTTTGGCAAACATCGCATACATAAAACCTGTTTACTCGATTAATATGGCATTTGTGGGCACATAAATTGTATATACTTATTGTTCATTCATCGCGTCATCGATACATGTAAGTGATCACTCTCAAAACAACACAAAGCACATATGAAATAACAAATACTTACCCCACTCTCGTGGCGCAAAACGCGTGTGTCTCTGCCTTCAACATACAGAACTGCCTTACACACAGCGGGTTGTACGGTGTGAGTAGGCATACAGTCAAACTGTATCATTTAAACAGAATGATATTTTTTAGAGAAATTGAGATGGTTGTTTAATTCAGATAATACTATAATAACACAGTGTAACAATACCACATGACTGACATCACTTAAGGCTACAAACTCAAGACAAAAATTGCTTCGCTTCGAAAACAAAAAAAGCCGTAAGTATAGTACTTCTTCGTCGATTTCAATGAAATATATACGTCAGTCTAAGGAAAAAATTGTATGTTGTTCACGAAATATAGGATCTTTTTCAGCAGCTGTGAAAACCTTTGAGTGGTTGTATGCGATCGTACTATAGTTTCAAGCCTTTTACTTTTCAAAGGTTTCACATGGTTCACATGAAATAAACAACACACTAGCTGCTGATAGAAATGCTACATTTTGTGGAAAGTTTACATGTTTTCCTTTAGACTGGCGTATGTTTCATTGAAATCAGTATAGAAATAAAATACTTCCAATATTGATTAACTTTCGTCTTAGATGTGTGGCATTTAGTGATGTCAAAGTCACGTATTATTGTTGCATTATGATAGTTTTGTCTAGGATCCTCACTCACAGTTTTTCTGTTGACCTTGACCTGTAGATGACCCCTATTGAAGGTCAAGATTATACAGTTGTCAACATTGATACATTTATATATTGATAGGTCGGTTACGTGTTGCTTCGTGTAGTCATAAAGTATAGTCCGGCAGATAAACGGCAATTTTTAGGGTAACCGTGCAATGTCTTCTATACAAAATGTTTTTGCATTTTCATGTTCTTTGGACAATACTATAACAGAATCCGGATGATGCCACCTTGTCATCATTGAGCAATTCTCACAATGAGGCCCCAAAGGGGTATATGTTTTTTCTCTAATTCATGGGTATATATACATTACTATTCAATCAAATGTGAATCAAAACACCTTTAATTCGATTTTATTGTTTTAAATAATGCGTTACATCAATATATACAACTTTTATACTAATAAAATGTGGAAATGAGGCCCCAGTTGTGGTTTAAACATAACCTGAGGCCCGGTATTACACACAAATATTAATTAAATAAATAAATAAATGAAGACATGTAGAGTAAATATCTCTTTATATTGCTAATTAATAAAATATTCAATGTCATTGAAAAGTATAAGGAACAAGCAATACATTGCTTAATATTTTGTTAATGAAAATCGAGGCCCTGGTAAGGGTTAATGTATGAAAAAGGAGGCAATCTTTTAAATTATGTATTATGTCTTCTGTATTTCAGAAAAGAAACGTTAACCATAACTTGAAGTTATATAAGTTAATTAAGTTATAGAAGTAACATGTTTTGAATTGGTAAACTAGGGAAATGAGGCCCTGTTTGGGTGTTGAACTATAAATTACGCTTATATCCCAAAAACATGTTATTATATCATAATACATTGTATTGGTAATTTGAAATCACATATGAAGTGTCTTTGTGTTGTACCAGGCCTGTATGTAAGTGACATAGATAAGTATAAACAACATGAATTGCATGGCTAAATTGCATGGCTTAATATTTTATTTCATGAAATTGCAGCCTTAATAAGGGTTACCTTAAATGTTACCATGTATCAAAACTTTCTAGTAATGAAACTGTTATTATTTACGAAATAGTACAACGAGGACATGGGTCTCTACTAATGATTTTAAACTACAAAACAGGCCTGAGACAAAGTTTAACAAACATTTCCTTGTTATCAAGCAATTAACAAATCTTCTAATAATTCAAATACGGCTTGATGAATAAAGGTAATTTGAGATATCAATGCATGTGGCTGGTAACCTCCTACCAGTATAGTCTCTATATACTGAACGTGGTCATCATCACCGCCTATTGTTATGCGGATACCTTTATAGTATTTAAAAAGGATAATACTATTCGGACAGGGAAGACAGCACTCGTCAGAAACAAAAAGCATGAAACACTTTTAAGCTACAAAATACCCCTGTATTTAAGTAATTCCAAGCTATATCAGGTTCCCATGACAACCCATTCCGATCGCCATGTACAGTGCCGCTATTTCTCTACGCCACCACCAAGTATGACTTTTCGTATGTACATGTACTGCAATTCCATGTCAATGGATAATTCACCATCGCCAAGTGCAACCATTCATACATATATGGGGTACATAACACAGTGTCAAGCTATACAATATATTCAGTCTTGAATAAAGCATCCACCATTAGTTCAGTCAAACCTTATACTAGTAGTTAAAGGGAACTGCCACTGCCGGCTATGTACATTCCTGGCTCTACATATCACTGCAAGCTACAGATGCATGGGACGTTTAAGTACTAAACACTGACCGACACAACCATCCATGGTTATGTTGGGACCCCAAAAGGCAATGACAAATCTGACAGGGAAGGTAGTGCTCAACATAAACATCACCTATTAACTAATGATAATTGTCTGGCAGTTTACAAATATTGCACTCAGTAGTGCCTGGATTCAATCGGGGATGGAATATTTATGTGATGTATCGTATGGCATTGGAATAGATTTACTTGGTAAGTTAGTGAGTTCGCCGTAAATATAGGTGACATGGCATATTTCGCTGATGGTGGACCTTAGGGGATTATGTACCCAGTGAAGCATCGAGTATATAGCGGCGATAGCTCACTGCTAATGCACTGGGCTGTCGATACAGAGGTCGTTGGTTCAATTCCCGGCATGGGAACTGGACATTTCTGAAATTCTATTTGTAATATTTCCCACTATATATGGCCAAATGGACTGCAAAGTATCTGGTTAAGGGTGCCAAAAAGCTGTGTATCGGTGCTACGTATACACCGGACAAATTAAAGAACCGGGCTGTGTATTCGAAAAAAGAGCTAGACACACTTATGCAGCGCTGGGCCTGCCTGTACCTAACGTCTCTCTCTATCTCTCTCTCCCTTGGGGCTTTCTCTCGGCCTGTTGTATCTGTACTGGTAGAGGATGCACATACGCGCTTGTGGCTGCAACACTATGTAAAGCGCATTTGATCGTGTTTCGCATGAAAACGACAGTATATAATCTGGTATCAATATTCACTGACAGTAAACGACGGTAGTGACTATAGTTTACACAATGGGGCATTGTATGGTTGCACTCCCATATAATGAGTTCCTCATAGGGCTTGCAGTGGCTGTACTTCGTGGTCGTGTGTAATCCGATATGGCTTGCAATGTCTGCAGCGAATAGCGGTGACGCACATTATGCATAAAATGGTTGTACTCTGCTGTGGTAAGGATTACATACCGGGTAGGGCATATCATCTCTGGCACAGTTTGGTAAAATGACTATCTGTAAATTTATTCGTTAATGAACTCCTACAGACCAAATCTGTCCGCTATTTGTAGTAGTAAAATCATTATAAGAAATTTAATTTAATTTGAGCGTAAGTTTAAGATATCCGTAGGTGCAGTGATAAAACAGAATACCGAAGTCTATCAACCCATTCCGGGCCTCAGTTGATTATTTCATTTCTTTATATTATTTAGTTATGTATACTTAACAATACTATGATTTAATTAATCAGTAAAATCTAATGTCTGATATGTTGAAATGGTTAATAAAACAGGGACTATTTACCATTCTTGTCTTATTTCTAGTTTAACACGCATGCAGGGCCTCATTGCCATATTTCACTTTTTCCAAATGCACCACACGAATATGTCGATCACATGGTAATAGCAATAAAAGTACGGTTAAAATTGCATTCCTTAAAGTATAAGAGAATATAACATTTCTTGACATCGATTTTGGAGAATTTCACTAATTTTTCTACATTTGGATTTACCATTTATAGGGCCTCAATTTAAGGAAATAAAATATTTAGCAATGCAATGTAGGCTGTTTATGATTGCCAGTGATACTGAATTCAATGTTAAGTATCAATATAATGAAAAACATGGTACCATGTATCATGTACTGATTTGATTCATATGTTTGTCTAAAAAGGGGCCTCATACAAGACGTAAAACGTTAGCAGGGCCTCATTACCACATGTTAATATTATAAATGATGTATAATTTGATGCAACTTATTATTTAACACTATATAAAGAACATTTAAGGTTTCTTGCTTTACCTTCGTCTAAACGATAATGTACTAATACAGCTTAATTCATGAAAATTCATGTACCCCTTCGGGGCCTCATTGTGAGAATTGCTCAATGATGACAAGGTGGCATCATCCAGATTATGTTATGGTATTGTCAGGAGAACATGAAAATGCAAAAACATTTTGTATAGAAGACATTGCACGGTCCATTGCAAGTTCTGCCGGACTAGTAGGTCGTAAACAGAGTTCGAGTCCCTCACAGCAACAACAACAACAACAACAACGTTCACCAGGCGCTTCTACAGGTACCTGTATATTTAAGTTTCAAACGTTCGTGCCGGGAAAATGCTGTGAAATATTTAAGACGTAAACATTATTGTTGAAAATTAGTCTGGTTATGAAGCGGCATCATAACTAATACCGGACACTAAAACATTTAGCAATAGTTAGAATATAACCTACATTATGAGCCAATGAAAACGCCGAAGTTTGGCGGTAAAATGTAAATTTAATCATTAAAAGTTTCTCTTCACAGACTTGACGTCATGCGTTGGTGCTACTTTCTATCGGCCAATCAGAATCGAGAATGTTATATTCTAAGTCAGTAAGAACATATTAAGTAAATTTTAATGACTAAAAAGGACTCGCTTCGCTCGCTCCGCCCTTTTTAATAATTAAAATTTACTTAATATGTTTTAACTATAACAAAGCATTTGGTCTAAACTCATAGGAATTGTTACGCCACTATGGCTACAACGATCCAACATCATCATGACGTCATTCCAGCCATGATGTAACATTCATAATAATTGGTTGAGTTTTAATCGCAAACTGTAAATTCAATGATCCTCAAAACATGCAACATGAAACATCTGATTATGTACTTCATAGAATTGTCAATCAGAAATAAAACCATTTCCTATGCGACGTTTATGTTAATAAGACTACCTGTACTATTCTATTGACGATGTAGTTTGCCGTTATTGACGTCAGGCGGAGGCTCAATTAGAGCCAATGAAAACGCCGATATGTTGCAGTTAAATGCTACAAGTAATGATTTAAATAAAAACAGAAACTAATTATAATTATAATGTTTTAATTTTTTACTACGTTTCAACACAGTTATAGTGTCTTCATCAGGTAAAATTAATATAAACAGGAAAAGTAACCGTTAAAATTGTATTGACACGAATTTCTATCGGCCAATCAAAGTGCAGGATGTTTCTTAGAAGTTAGTTAGAACATGTCGTAGTTAACATATTTAGTAAATTTTAATGATTAAAAAGGGCGGAGCAAGCATAGCGACAGATCGGCGTTTTCATTGGTTCAGAATGTGGGTTAACTTTTAATGACTTTTAATCATTAATAATTTACTTAATATGTTATAACTGTTACTTAACACAATCTCTTCATTATTAAAGTCACGTGATCTTTTCTATTTATAGCAACATCCTACACTCCCAAATCAATGTCCAGTTCGGGGCAGAGATATTCATGGGGTCAATGTCAAGTTAGCACTCATATATCACGTGACCTTGGTGACCATGGCAACCAGAAGATGGGAGACATTGATAGACGGTTAGAGAGCTTATCTGAGTAAGTACGGGTGTTACGGCATTATTACCAGTGCACATGAACTGATGACGTCACAAATTTGGTGTTATAAAGAAGCGCTCCGATTTATTTGTTTTACTTACGAAACTTTAGCCGCTTAGCAAGTTTCAGAAATCTTATGTTCCATGTTTTGTGTTTGTAGTGAATACAAAAAGACATATGACGTCGCCTCAAGAATTTCTGTTAACGAAAATTACTTTTCAGCAATTAAAGTAATGCATACATGCACATAATTAAATTAGTGATTATGTAATCCCACAACCGCCTTATTTGACGTAATAATTGAGTTTTAGTGTATGTGATAAATTGACTTTCTTAATTGTTATCTGTGTTTATTTCAGTCGAATGGAGAAATTTGAAAACGAACTTTTCCACACAGTTGACAGTATTCTATTATTACTTGGACATAAACCTACTGTTCGTCACAAATTTGACGCGCATGGTGAAGTGTTAAAGGAACTACATTCCGATGCGGAGGAGAGAGACCAATTTCCGCTCAAAAGTAATATTCCTACACAGAAAAAAGGACCAATACTTGTGAAATCACCAAGTGAATTATCTCGACTGCTGGATAACATGTAATTTGTAAATCGCGATTCTCACGTGATTGTCATGTGATATTGTCATGTGATATGAATGCACCACGTGATCAGCTTCTGAACTACAGAACAGGGCCAGTATTCACAAAGCGTCTAAGATTTTTCTGAACAATTTGCTTGGATGTATTATTCAATATTTGTCACTTATTAGTAAAATAAGTCAAGTAAAATAGTATACAATAGTTTTAAAAACACTAACTGTATCATTGTGAAACATGGCTAAAATATCTAAGATATTCGTGAATTTTTTAGAAAAGTATTGATCCCGAAGAATCACAAGTAGAAATCCCATCTTAATTTCAGATTTGCTCAAATCAGAGTCAGAATCTGAAGTTCGAGCTACATGTATTTAGATTTTACTGTAATAAACTAAGATATTCCGGCAGATAAACGGCAATTTTAGGGTAACCGTGCAATGTCTTCTATACACAATGTTTTTGCATTTTCTTGTTCTCTGGACTATACTGTAACCGAATCCGGATGATGCCACCTTGTCATCATTGAGCAATTATCACAATGAGGCCCCAAAGGGGTACATGTTTTTCTCTCGAATTAATCACTATATATACATTACTATTCAATCAAATGTGAATCAAAACAACTTAAATACAATTTAATTGTGTTTGATAATGCGTTACATCGATATATAGAAACTTTTTAATTATAAAATGTGGAAATGAGGCCCCATTTGTGTTTTAAGCCTAGCATGAGGCCCCGTGTTACACAAAACTATTAATTAAATAAATAAATGAAAACATGTAAAGTAAATATGTCTTATAGCTGCTAATTAATTGTATATTCGATGGCATTGATAAGTATAAAGAACCAGCAATGCATTGATTTTTGTTAATAAAAATCGAGGCCCTAATGAGGGTTAACGTATGAAAAAGGATGTACTCTTTCAATTATATGTTTTTATTTCTCTTATATTTTAGGAAAAAAACTTTATAATAATCATAACTAGTTATATAAGACTTGGTATATTTAAGTTATAGAAGTACCACATTCTGAATAAGTAAAATAGGGAAATGAGGCCCTGCTTGTGTGTTTAACTATAAAGAATGAGACTTTTATCAGAAAAAAATGTTATTATTTCATTACATTTGCATTGGCAATCAAAAATGAAGTATCTATGTGTCGTAACAAACATATAAGCAAGTGACATAGATAAGTATAAACATCTTGAATTGCATAAAATGAAATGGAAGCCTGCATGAATAACGGTAAATTCAATTATGGCATAACGGTTATGTGAGTTAACAATGCTTGTGGCTGGTATCGTCTTACCAGTACAGTCTCTATATACTGAATGTGGAACTCATCATCACTGACTACTTCCATGTGAATACCTTTAAGGAAGTTAAAAAGGATAATACTAGCCGACAGGGAGGACAGCACTCATCAGAAACAACAAAACATGAACTATTTAACAACACAGCTACAGAACACCTTCCAATAAATTAATTCCAAGCTATATCAGGTTTAAATGACGGTCGTCCACGTACTGTCATTCCGATCGCCATTTCAAACTCAACGCAATCATCAAGTATGACATTTTTCGCATCTACTGCAATTCCTAATGCAACCATTCATGAATAGATGGGGTACACAATACAGTGTCATGCTACAATGTATACAGTATATTCAGTCCTGTAAGGTAACCACCATTAGTTCAGTCAAACTATATATTTAAAGGGAATTGCCACTGCCGGTAATGTTCATTCCTGGCTCTACATACCACTGCAAGCTACATTGACCGACGCACCCATCAAAGGTTATATTGGTACCCCAAAAGGCAGTAACATATTTGTCAGGAAAGGCAGTACTCAACAGTGACATAACCCATTAATTAATGTTATTTGTGTGGCAGTTAACAATACATATTGCACTCAGTAGTGCTTGGATTCAATCGAGGATGGAATATTCATTTGATTATGTGATTTATCCTATGGGATTTGAATAAATTTACTTGGTAAGTTGGTGAGATTGCCATTTTATTTTTGGAGCTTTTAGTTATATAGAGGCGATCGTTCCCTGGTAATGCACTGGGATGTCAATGCAGAGGTCGCGGGATCAATTACCGGCATGGGAACTGGACATTATACGTGTGGTATTTTCCGCTATGTATGACGATATGGGTTGTAATATACAGGTGCCCAGAGCTGTGTGTCGATGATATACACCGGGTTCATAATAGAACCAGGCTGTCTATTAGAAAAATACTCTAGACACACTCCTGTGGACCGGACATGCCTGTATCTAATTCCGTGAGGCTTTCTCTCGGTAGCATGCTGTATCTGCACTAATAGAGGAGATGCAACTGCACCCCCGTGGATGCAATGCCATGTATAGCGCCTTTGAACGCATGAAAACGGCGCTATATAAATCTGGTATTCATATTCACTTACAGTAAACGATGGTAGTGACTAGAGAGTACACAATGGGGCATTGTGCGGTTGCACTCGGAGATAATGAGTTACTCGTGGCTTTCAGTGGCGGTGCTTCGTGGTCGTATGTTACACACAAGGGAGTGTACAATATGTAGTAGGTTGTGATAATAAGTACATAAAACAGCTTGAAATTATTTAATTTAATTGTGATGGCATTTCGAATGGATCTTGTACATTCTGAGGTTGAAATGGCAGTACTTGATGATGACGAGTACATCAAAGGGATGTACACCATGGTGGTGAGAACTCAATATGGCTGGAAATGTCTGTAGTTAATAGCGGTGAGGCATTATGCATAGAATGGCTGTACTTTGCTGTGGTAAGGATTACATCCGGGTAGGACATGTAGTCACTGACCATGATGGTGGTGGTGAGTGCCTTATTATAGGGCTGTCAGTGGTAGTAGCATGGCAGCATCTTGTGTGAAAGGAAAATGCAGATTGAATATCCAAATTGATGATAACTTCAGAAGTAAAAATATCCCAACTCTCTTAATATATTTTCCCGATTAATCAAGCCTTACTACTATATGCATGATATACAAAATGAAAATTAGCTGGTACTGTTTGATCAAGGCACTTACGGAATTCTTAAACTTACGTCCAAATTTAAAATCATTAAAATAACTTAATTGTTACACAGTGTGGTGCAATTTAAACGATTTTTCGTTAATGAACTCCTACAAACCAAATATGTCTCCTATTTGTAGTTTGTAATAAATTTTAATTTTAATTTGAGCGTACGTTTAAGGTATCCGTTAGTGTTTTGATAGGGCAGAACCCCGTATTATATCGATCCACTCCGGGCCTCGGTTGTTTATTTTATTTCAATTTATATTAAAGTTATATGTTCTTAACAATATTATAATTTGATTAATCAGTAAGATATATTGTTTGATATGTTGAAATGGATAATTTACCATTTTAGTCTCATTTCTAGTTTAACACGCATACAGGGCCTCATTGCTAAATTTACTTTTTCAAAATGTGGTACACGGATATTTAGATCACACGGCCAAAACGATATAAGGTACGGTTACAATTGCATTCCTTAAAGTATAACAGAATAAAAAATATTTTGACGTCGATTTAATAAAATTTCACTCATTTTTCTACATTTTGATTTACCCTTGATAGGGCCTAAATTTAATGAAATAAACAACTTAGTCATGCGATAAAGGTTGTTGATAATTTCCAGTAATACTGAATTCAATAGTAAGTATCAATATAATGAAAAATATGGTACCATCTATCATTTACTGGTTTAATTAATATCTTTGTCTAAAACGGGCCTCATATAAGACGTAAACAGCCAGCATGGCTCATTTCCACATGTATTATTACAAAGGTTGTATATAATGATGCAACGCATTATTTATTACAATATAAATAACATTTAAGGTGTATTGCTTCACGTTTGACTATACGATAATGCACTTATACTGTCTTATTCATGAAAATGCATGTACCCCTTCGGGGCCTCATTGTGAGAATTGCTCAATGATGACAAGGTGGCATCATCCAGATTATGTTAGGGCATTGACAGGAGAACAAGAAAATGTAAAAACATTTTGTATAGAAGACATTGCACGGTCCAGTGCAAGTTCTGCCGGACTAAGACTACGGTTTTCTGTTTTGAGATGCGAATTTTGAATCCAGTCTCCCATGGTAATTATCTAAATGATAAATTGCGACATTTGAGATAAGATTAAGCTCAGATAGGGGTGTTTTTTGGAGATCGGGGCCTGGTAACCCTACTTTTCCCATTGTTGTTCCTGATCTAAAACATTGAATGACATTTTGCTGAGAATCAGCGTGTCGATTTTCCAGGTTCATAAAATAATTCAAACAATGTTTTCCGACCTACCTACACTATTTCTTATAACTACGAGTTGTGTGCACAGGTAACTGTATCATTAATAGAGAGTAAACAAACACAAACATTTTTTTATAAAATTTATAATGTCTTAGAAAGGTGCATTTGTACTAAAGTGGTCGGATGTTCATGGTATCATAAACAATAATTGGCTTTCGATATCTTCATACAGTAATACCTTTTAAAACTATATCAATGCAAAATTCCATAGAAATTGATCCACTAGTTAAAAAGTTATACCATGAAATGTATACCAAGGTGTCTAGTCAGTCACTGAGGTGCATTCATCAGAAACGACAATGCTATTTTAAACAGGACAACAAAATGATTTCACGCCCTTTGAGTTTATTTTCTTATTTATGGACGGATTTTTTAAATATGGATATCAAATTAAGACGAAGGTCTCTAGTCTCTGATTATGTAAATATATTTAAAATAACACCAGTATTAATGAAATGTTTTTTAAAAAAACATACTGCACCTCAGTGACTGTGTGGTCAATTTCTCGTGTTATAAACCTTTCTAAGACATTATAAATTTTATTTAAAAATGTTTTGTTTTGTTTACTCTTTATTAATGATACAGTTACCTGTGGTTGTGTGTGACATGATATAAATTGTAAGAGTTAATTAACTCATTCAGATTTTCATGAGTACGTTCTGATAAAAGAGGACCCAGTAATGTCCAACTTCAGTATTATTTGCTACATTTCTAGGCAACTCTATGTCGTTTTAAGCTCATTTTGGAGATTTTGAATATACCCTATTTTTCCTACTGGAGTGCTTGATCACAGAAATGTATACACAATAAATCGTACATATATAGCTCGCCGGAGATAACTCTAGTCTTATCAATAAATAAACACGGATAATATAAAAATACACTAAAGTTCCGCTAATAAGACCACTTTGATTATTTTGAAATCATGCAGATTTTTGCCAGTTTAATTAAGGTCCCAAAGTATTAAAGTTAGAACAAAAAAGGTCCGCTAATAAAACCGATTCGCTGTTAAGACCACCTTTTGACTGGTCTTATTAGCTGAACTTCACTATAAAAATACTCGATCCTCTGGCCGATTCTTATCAGCGTAAATTGTATGAGTGTATGCATTAAAAGTGATTATGCACAATATTGAACAAAAATGGTCATCGAAAATGCATTTAATTTGTATTTGTAAACAAAGGCTAGTGTTATCATCGGCGGACTATATATTCTACCGGCTTTAATAATACTCAGTGTCAAAGTAGATATCTCTGTGATAATGCTTTATAAGCGCTATTGAACTATGTAAACAGAGACATGTTTTTTGACTACCCTAACATGTACATGTATAGTGAATATAGGGAAGTCCAATAAGCATGTCCCATTGTTTCGGCGAAATTCTAGTTTTAGTGATTCCTAAATAGGAGAAATTATGTTTATATGTAAATGTGCCTACTAGCTAGCTATTGGATAATGACAATCTTGTGTTGATTCATCCAATAGATTGCTGGTGGGCATTTTGCATATGAATTGGTGATCTTCCCTATTGTATTCCGTTCTTGCTAGTACGTAATATTTCTTGATGACTGTAGGGAGGGAAATCGTCGCAAGACAAAATATTTCAATGAAAAAACTTAAGTTATTGCTCAGCTGAGATTGTCATTTATAATTTATTATAGGACTACGATAATAGCCTTGTGATGTCGAGCCGAGCATACCCTTTATTTGCCAGTCCGCTTTATGCTGAATATGGCATGTATATATGTGTGCCCCCACCCTGATTTGAACCCGGGTCGCCAGATTATACGGCAAGCGCGCTAACCATTGAGCTACGGAGGGCATTGCTTCCAGAAACTGGGTAATTATTGCAGAATGATGATGTTGTTGGTGGTGTTTGTATGAAATGCTCATGGAAATCTATCATTAATGGAAAATAATGAACTTGGTACTTGAGCTTGTTATAACAACTTAAATTTTTACTTAAAATGTTTATAACTTTTAAGCTGACTTCTAGTTTGTCTGTTACAATTAAACTTATTATATGCATTGTTCTATTAAATTGGCATCTCACTGTGAGGATACAATATATACAAGTACGTAGTATATATGAAAGTCATTTAACCAACAAAATATGTTTTAAAAAAGCAGTC
Source organism: Spisula solida (assembly GCA_947247005.1). NCBI lineage: Eukaryota > Metazoa > Mollusca > Bivalvia > Venerida > Mactridae > Spisula > Spisula solida. The sequence continues at coordinate 18,229,848 of OX365962.1, read as the reverse complement.
TCGGCTGAGCAATAACTTAGTTTGTTTGGTGGAATTTGGGCCAGGTTTGAACTATTTAAAAGTCTATGAAATATTTTTAAAAAATGACAAAAACACCAAACAATAATTAATATTTCGAATAATATTATCAACATATCGTCGTTACGGCTTCTTCAGCATGTGAAGCTTTATCATTGGAATGACAAGGGAGACAATATATGGTCTATATGTCAGAGTCAGAGTAAGAGTTATCTCTCTTATCATCAATATCGGCACAGTCACAGTTGTTATGAAAGAAAAATCCCTGACACATTTGAGCACATGCTGAACACACGACGGTTTCTCTGTGTACAGTTCTATAAGCCAATTCTATACAAATTCTGAACACGCGACGATGTCTCTCAGAACAGTTCTATAAGCCAGTTCTATACAAATTCTGAACACGCGACGATTTCTCTCAGAACAGTTCTATAAGCCAGTTCTATACAAATTCTGAACACGCGACGATGTCTCTCAGAACAGTTCTATAAGCCAGTTCTATACAAATTCTGAACACACGACGATTTCTCTCAGAACAGTTATATAAGCCAGTTCTATACAAATTCTGAACACGCGACGATTTCTCTCAGAACAGTTCTATACAAATTCTGAACACGCGACGATTTCTCTCAGAATAGTTCTATAAGACAGTTCTATACAAATTCTGAACACGCGACGATTTCTCTCAAAACAGTTCTATAAGCCAGTTCTATACAAATTCTGAACACGCGACGATTTCTCTCAGAACAGTTCTATAAGCCAGTTCTATACAAAATGTTTGTGTCGTATCATAATGATACATTTCAACGAAATAACGCATAATAAAGTATTCCTTTTGTTGGAATAAAACACATTATAAGGTTATGTTTTAGTTTCCTTGGATCTTGATCTGTATCTGGATGTATACAATAACAACAACAACAACACTGCATGACCTTTCAGTATATAATATATACAGTGTATATACGCAGCGTGAGAGGGATGTGTAATAAACACGTATACAACAACAACACTGCAGGACCTTTCGGTATATATTTGTTTTATTTTAAACTAATTTATTTAAGGTCGATTGTGAAACAAGTTTTCCAACTTATACAAGTCAAATAGTTTCCCTCGGCCAGACCAGTATTTACAACAGTAACTTTACTTAAGAAATAATGAATGTGTACATGTGTTTTATCGTAGAATAAAGCGCAGTCACTAGTTTGGATGCGCACCTGAACAAGCTTTATTTTTGATAAAACACAGGTACATGTTTATTATTATGATTCTAATATGGCCAATATTCCGCATTGGATATTACAAAAAGACGTAGTAACAATAGCACTACGTTCTTCATCAAACTGCTAATTTGCAGTTGTCAGTCGTAGCTGTATTTAATCGATAATTCGTGCACACCATGATTTCCTCTATAGTTGGGAGTCCATACGGAGAAAATATGACGGGCCATGGCATCGGAGAGTAGAATGTTATCTTTGATATGTGTGTAATCTGAAACGGCCGGATGCCATCCGTGATTTTGCCTCGTTTTCTCAAAATTAGGTCAAAGGTCAAATGAGTGCATTTTTTTATATATCTCACTAAAAATATCATAATATCTCTGTCAGTTTTCGGTCAAAATTTATACAAATGGTATCAAAATGAAGCTAATGCAATGGGCTATCAATAAAAATAACTTTTTACAAATTTATGCATTTGTATACTCATGAATATTGATAAGAACACCTAAAATTAGCAATATTTTTTATAAAAATTCGACATTCGTGTATGAACAATATATTTGTTATAATGTGGTCATTTTTGCTATTTGAAAGCTTAAAAGATTCTAATTCAATGGTGAGATACTACTCTATTGATATGTTAACTGGTCACTTACCTTCTCGTTGATTTAAGGGCACACGTGTGCTTAGAGTGGGTGGGGGTAAAATGACATATGAACTTAAACTAACACAATAGCGTATTATAAATAAGTAATATAATTATGTTTGCATTGAATTATTGAATGGGTTTACAAGTAACAACTATTATATTGGTTTTGGAATTGACCAATTCATTTAAAATATGTCAACATTCGTTTAAGGAGGAATGAGCTACCTACACATAGGCCTACACGTGCACTTCAAATAGTAATTTCGAGTTTAGTGTGATAAATAGGAACAAACATAAAATTAGGTACAAATTATGCTATATGAATATAAAAAGATGATGATAATCATAATGATATTGCAAATTGTTCATTATACACTTTTACTCGTTCCTTTGAAAGAGCTCAAAATGGGTGGGGAATGGTTCATTTTAAAGCATGGATACTGTTACATAATATTATATTTCCATACAAAATCAGATTTATATTTTCATTCATGTCTTGTTAAAATTAGAACGAATATATAGTTAACACATGCTTTTCATGTAATAACATCTACAGAGTACCGAGAAACGACAGGTACCAATGCCCGTTCGTGGGAGCTCTGATAATTAAACACGAGGTGCATATACCACCTTAAGTGCTATAGACAATAACGTTCTTGACAATTTTAAACTACGAATTTATATAGAAAACGCCACAAATCATTCATGAAATAATAGTGTATATATGTACAAATAAGACAAGTTACAATATCGCTGTTTAGTTTAAGATTGATAATGAACATTTGCTGTGGATATATTTACACGTGAATTTACAAACACCTTCTCAGTTCGATGCAAGCAGTATGAAGAATTAGTAGATCACGTCTTGATTTCTGTATTCATTACGGATGCATCGGCTCGTATCCGTATACAAGAACCTGGTTGGTAGTTTGCTCTTGTGGCGTGAAGTTCGAGCGCATCACTTCACATCACTGGGGGAGCAGTAGCATAGAGGTAGGGCGCGCGCTTCGGGTCATAAGGTCCCGGGTTCAATCCCCGTCTGGACCACTGCTCAATTTCTCTGAGCAAGAATAACCAACATGCTCCACTCAACCAAGGTGTGAATTGGTGCCTATGAGGGTGATGTCTGTACACGTTCGATAGTTCTGGGCGCCCCAGAAAGGTGTTGGCTGCACACGCATCAAGAGAGAAATAGTCTCCACAGGGAAACTCGAACGCAAGATTCCTAGGTAGCCCAATGACCAGCGAAGTTAAAATGTCAAAGGGTGGCTGAACAGCTGAACTGCTGAAAGCAGCCCTCGAATATTAGTAACTTAACTTCTTTTTTAATGTTTTGGCGGAAGCATTTCAAGCCTTGTTTTATAGAGCTTTAACAAACAGGGGTCACCAACAAGCTTGTACAACTGTCTGTCTCATCGGAATGTACGTCTCTTCTAATATCCAACAGAAGGTCATATCTTTTCCAGCAGAAAAATGGTTTCACATCCCGCCAAAGAGAGGAACCCCACAATGATACGGTGGTCGTTTGGAGACATGTTCTGAAAATTATATGTACATCGGGAGTAAAACATCGAGGCAGTGGGGCAGGCGTATAACTTCAGGACCACATCGGGAATGATCCGATGTCTACCGATACCACACCCCAATTCCTCACGATGACCCAAAATGTCTCATGACTTACCCGAAGTTCCCTTCAGAACTACAATCCCGAGACCGCGAGTGTGTCCCCAAAATATCACTGCCTAGCGTATAAGTATCCGTGGTTACTGGTATTCCCGAGTCTCTGGTGCGCTTCTGGAATGCCTTCCCGGGATATTCCCGAGATTACAGCGCGTGTCTCAAGAGTCTCCAAAACGTTCACGGAAGCTTACCCGAGACACCGGATACCTTCCCTGAGATACATGGGATCCTAGACGCCTTCTAAGCTCTTAAATCCATCGGGAGTACATCCCCGAGGAAGAAGAATTAACGCATAAAGTCTGGAGCACATTGATAGTTTTTGCAATGCATCCCGATACTCCTTGGTTATCATGATTCCACCTGATGTCATAACTTGTCTGATGACGTCCCCGATACTTCCCTTAGACCACGAGCAACCTATTTACGATGCCTCCCGAATCTCCATCGAGAGTTCATCCCCTAGACAAAGACATACGCAATGGGACATGTATAAGCTTCAAGCGTCTCAATTGATACCTCGCGGCATTAAGAGACCAAGAACAAGATTGAAAACCGCAATGCAAAGAACAGTAGAGGCCGAACCTGAGCAAAAAAGGAATCAATGAAGAGAACTGAATGAGGAGTAAGTAATGCATCCTTCGCTTGAAGCACCCAAAGCATGAAAATAACCCTCGCATCTTTTGATGACAGTTGGCATATTTCGCGTCGATTCGTTGTCTGCTGTACATTGTGGTAGCTTTCTCTTACAACAAGCTCGTTCTTTCTTAGCAACGTCTCTGACCTTGTTGGCAAACGAAAGGAAAGTAACTCAGCGAGTATCGACTTTGGTTTTACTCATTAGCAAGATGTAATCGTTTGATTGTGGCATGTGCATACTAGTATCAGGACCAGATATAATTCGACGCATCGGTCGACTTTTTCTACCTCGTTTGTTTCCAAGTTGTGTAGTCTTTATTGATGAGCTTATGATTTGTAAAGTCACAATAGAATCGTTCAAAAAGGTAATTACTCCTATGTGCATTCAATACCGTCCTAATCATCATTACTTACTACACATTGCTACTGAATAAAATATCAACAAAATGTATTAACTAAGACTTTATAAACATTATGAAAGTACGGACAAGTCAGGGTACGAGAGAAATGAACTGCAATTGGCTAAGAACAACGTTTTCTTGTTCTCCAATACGACTCTATACATGCAACTAAAAGAACATACGTCTACCCGGTAGTTTGTTAACAAATACCAACTTATTAATTAAGAGGTTAATATACAGTATAACTTCGATGCCTCGAACAGTATTTGCGTCGAACACCCTAGATGCCTCGAACTGGTTCTTCGGTCCCGGCAAAATCCCTTCTTTAATCATATATATTATGCTAGTATGTTTATATCCGTTCCCACTCGTCTTAAACATGTCTTTATTGTGTGTATGTAGCATTTTTTGGCATTTTTGAATGAGTAATTACATGATAAAAGAGTTCTATAAATATGGTAAAAATGAAATAATTAGGAGTCATTTATGCAATGTCTCCATTGACGAGTGATCGACAATGGCTATCGGACGCCTAGCTATCAGCCAGATGACTTGCGAAAAATTAAATAATTATATTCATTATATAGTCTATTCACTATTGTAAAATTCTATTCACCGTAATATAAAGGTTCGGTATTTTTAAATCGGCAAAACCCTTCTCAAAGTTGAGTGTGTCTAACATGTCTATTAATCAAGAAATCTGAAAACTGTAAATGTTTTTGTTAATTACATGACAACTGTACTTGTGATGTGCCATGTGTTAGTCTTGAATAGAAGGGAATTCAATGCAACAGCATCAAATTACACATAATTGGTATATTTGAAAGATCTTTGCGATATAGTTAAGGCAATAAACCATACGCTGTAATTTTAAGATCGTATATCCTATTACAGTGAAATATCAGTATTGACAGACACTGTTAACAAAATCTTAAAGAGTAGTGTAGGGACCGTCATTTAAAAATATCGACTTGAAAATTATTTAGATCATACATGTCTTATTTAAAAGAATTCCTAACAACCTTTTAAAACAATGTATTAACAACAGTCTCTTAGCTATATGTATTTAAATAATCCTTACAAATTAGTAATATGTGTGTATATAGGTGCATTTTTAATATGTACTATTGCTGTGAATTTTATTAGTTTAATATAAGTCTGTACTAGAATGGTCACATAATAATATTTCTGTGATATATAATGTGACTGAAATAAAGAACAAATGAAATATAGTAAAACAATAGATGACTCGAACACTATCTAGGTCGAACACAAGTTTTCGCACCTTTCATTGACTCTTGAAATACATTGCTCGAATGCGGGTAGTCGGCGACATGTGTATTAAGGTAACAAGTTGTTATAATTACTGTAATTAACAATTGTTTGTGTACGACTGCATTTGTATAACCAGTTTTTAAAAGACTTAACTTTATATAAATCTATATTGTAATTTAACTTATTTTCGTTAATGAAATTCAGAAGCAACAACATATCAGAATAACATTATCCTTTTTTAAATTAAAGTACTCGTACTTGTATATATATCAAAAGTTTTTGTTTCATTTCCATTTATTTATAGGTAGTCGAACTTGCCCTGGGTCATAAGAATATTCCGTGCGCTCCTTAACATAAATACACTATACATGTATAACAAGAAACCTTAGTAAGATTTGTCAATTAGCATATAAATATTTCCGAGTATTCTTTGGATTTTTGAACATTCGAAGAGTTTGCCGAAGATAATAAATCAGACTCCATGTCAATTTTGTCAAACTATTATATTTTGTTATTATAATGAATACAAAAATGATACACATGCAATAGTTATGTAAATCAATTATGCAATACACACACACGCGATTTGTACGGTTTAACATACTGGCATCAGTTCGAACTTATACACATGATACATATACTTGAGTACCATAGATGCCTCGAACAGGTAGATGACTATTTTCCCGTAAGGAAGGTAGTTCGAGGCATCGAAGTTCTACTGTACCAGGCGACATTTTACGTTAAAAACACTACATTTTCTTTGATTGGAATTGGTATAATTTGTATAGCGCAGATAATTTGACATGATCCTGACCTTTATACATGAATATATTACAAGTTAAACCATTGTTATGACGTCACGCTATTGTTGTCGCTGTCCAATATATTTAATATTGGACGGCTATCAATGGCTTACTGTCCAATATGTTTGCTCAACTGTCCAATATTACTACACAAAAATATTGGACTGCTGAAAAGAAAGCATAAATAAGAATAATAATAAAACAAATTCCGAATACTATAATTTTAATGAAGAGACGAATGCACAGCACAATTATATTAGATATGGATAAATTTCATATCATAATGATACACATACTATATTTCGTTGTATGATGACAGTTTTACAGCACACATAATATCCCATTGTTCAGAATTTCAAATGAAATGAAACACCATTTCCCTCGAACTTTAACTCCCTTTTTTGCTTCATGTTCTCATCAATATTAAGCTCACTAGTTTTAATTTTTTTACACTGAACAATATCACTAACATCCTTTTGTTGCTGATCTGATGTTCGTTTATAACAACGAACTGAAGATGATCTATGTCCAGTTTTTTCGGCGATTAGTTGTTCGTCGACACCATGTTCATACAATCGTGTAGCGGCGGTCGCCCGGAGTGAGTGGTTGGTATAATTTCCCTCGAATCCAGCCTCCTTACACAATCGCCCGACAGTTTGTTGTAATGGGTGTACACCAACCGGTACGTCATCGTACCAAACACTGGACGTGTAGCTTTTCTTTGGTCGAAGATAAAAAGCAACACACTTCCCATTGATTGGTCTGGAATTAAAAAACAACTATTTTTGAAAATCAGTACGCATAGAGATATACATGTATTCGGCTTTTTGGAGAATTTTTGTTTAAAACCATACTTAGATAATATTATGCTAATTGGTCATACTAGCAAATCTGCAAACAATAGTGAATTACTATAAAAATGTTGAACCGTTGAATGTTTATCTATGATTTGCATCAATATGTATATTTGTAGTCAGTGTCTGGGTTTTATACACTCTCTGCTTTCTATCAGGTTCGCGCTTTATATTTATAAACGATGTATTCCGATAAACACTGACAAACTGCATGAAAAAGGCTATTTTTTTCTTTCAAATTGACCATACACAAATCATAACTATACTTGTAAAAACGCATTAAAGGGATCAAATATATTACCGGTCAACAGTGACCAACCTGTATTTGTAACATATATAATTATATATCAAAACATTCCAACATATATGTACATATCAAGGGCGGCTACAGGATACGTGCATATTAGGGGCGGCTACAGGATACGTGCATATCAGGGGCGGCTACAGGATACGTGCATATCAGGGGCGGCTACAGGATACGTGCATATCAGGGGCGGCTACAGGATAGGACATATCAGGGGCCGCTACAGGATACTTTGATATCAGGGGCGGGTACAGGATAGGGCATATCAGGGGCGGATGCAGGATACTTTGATATCAGGGGCGGATGCAGGATACTTTGATATCAGGGGCGGATGCAGGATACTTTGATATCAGGGGCGGATACAGGATACGTGCATATCAGGGGCGGATACAGGATACGTGCATATCAGGGGCGGATACAGGATACGTGCATATCAGGGGCGGATACAGGATACGTGCATATCAGGGGCGGATACAGGATACGTGCATATCAGGGGCGGATACAGGATACGTGCATATCAGGGGCGGATACAGGATACGTGCATATCAGGGATTGGTACATGATACAATTTTACCAGGGGCGGCTACAGGATACGCGTACACTAGGGGTGGATACGGTATATAAATGTACTAGAAGCGGCAACATGATATGTGCATACCGTGGGCGGGTGCAGGGTACACATATACCAGGGATGGCAAAATGATAAAAACTATATAAGAGCCGGCTAAAGGATGCAATTATTCCAGGGGCGGTTACAAGATACGTGTACACCCGGGGCGGATACAGTATACATATGTACCAGGGACGACTACAAAATATGTGAATACCTGGGGCGGCTACATGATGTAAATATACAAGAGACGGCTACATGGAACGTTCATGCCAGGGGCAGTTTCGGGATACGTGCATACTAGGAGCGGCTACAGAATACGTGCACTGGCATATTTATACAATGTCCTACTAGTATTACAAGTAATAAGGTAAATAACACCCACCTTTTGCTCATGTACAACTTGTACAACTTCACAATGCATCGCTCAGGTTGGTTTATGTTTTCGTAGGCTCGGGTGATTTTGGGCTGAACATTTCTGTGATGTAAACCCCCTGAGTTGGTCTTGGAAACGTCTTCAGTGTATTCCAGGTACTCCGTACTTTCATCTGGTGATTTATACAGCTTCACTTGAGATAGGTTACCGACTCTAATGTTTCTGTGCTCCTGTCCAGCTCTCAACGCAAAATTAAGTCCAAACAAATACAAAATGGTGTCCAATAATTTCTTCGGGCAATCCGAACCAAGAATTTCGTTTTCCCAGAGAGTGTTTTCCTGCTGGATTGTAATAACAGCTGCTTGCTTCCGATTTATTCCTTTTCCTTGTTTTGAAAGTTCCTTCATTTTCGCATCTAATACCCGTCTCATTCCAAAGAAATCTTCACTATCTAAGAAATTTACATTGTGACCGTTATAACGCAAATAGTGTTGTATCGATATAACTATTTCGTAGATGGTCTTAGGATTATACTCCTCACCAGATTTGTTTTTTACTTCAGCTATGAAGTAGCATAGCGTAGAATTTAACTCTGAATCACTGAGTGTTAGTAGGTCACCCATTCCACATTCATGACTGAAGTTGCTCATTCTATGTTTTTGCCATGAAGCAAATATATTAACGGCCCATGTGCTTTTTTTCATCGTATTTTTGGGAACCGAGTTACGTAACATTTTTGTAAGAACACTTTTGTCCACCGGTTTACCAAATCGAGTGTTTGAAGAAATAGTAGCTTCGGCTTCTTGAGAAGCAATGACCAGAGCTTGGTCGTCACCATCATCAAAGTCATCCACATGTTGTGTTGGTGAAACACTAACACCAATAACAGGGTTGGAAGACACAATTGGCCCTTCGCTTTCCCCATCAGATATATCGGAAAATAAATCCATTTTGAGATCAAAATTGGGTGTTTCACATATTCCATCATTGTAGTTTGATTGTGTTATAAATATTTCATCTCCACTGTCTGAAGTCGCCATTTTTGTGTGACAATTTAGGCGGGTACAACCAAAACACAACTAGTAAATCTAGTCATGATGTCAACGTGGTGTGTACATTCATTGTTGTTGGATTATAGTGAGTGAGATGTTTTTTTCACGTGTCCGTTAATGTGTACACAGTGAAAGAAGTTATGGAAGGGGTATTTTTGTTGTATTAGAAAGAAGGAACGATTATTTAATTGTCTTTTCAGCTCCATATTTATCTGCTTTTGTGAACAATTATTGTAGTATAGTAAACTTATGATTGCAAAATCCCGATTAGTTAAAAAATTATTTGTTTAAACAATAGTTTAAGTAAGATATACGACTCAAACTGTCAATTATGAAATATATTGAACTATCTTCGGCGCTGGCGCGCCTCAGATAGTCCAATATTTTTCATAATGGACAGTTTTCGTCGTATATCTATTACGTACTTGCGTTGAATATATAAATTTCCACGAGCAAATCGTGCATTATCGGTTCTTTAGATTTGTGTTGGTATTACACATCGAGCGTCTTTGTGATATTCCCCGCTTATGAAAGCATACAGTCGGGATTATTAATATAGTCAATATATCAGCTGTTAAATTATGCTAATTGAAGGTCGAGAGTCGTATCAAATTCTCAGGATTATAATAACGGTAGAAACTAGTGGTTTGCCGATGATTATAAGAATAAATAATACAGTTCTAAACGTCATATACAAACATATATTGTGTAATGAGACATATGTATTGCATTTTGTATAATTATTAGAAGACACTGCTTGTTTATCACTCAGATACAGATCCTTATTTGTACGCTTTTTGTCATACATGTGCAATAGATTATCAATATTCATAAATATGCAAATGAGTTAATTAGCATAATATTTGAGTAAGGCAAAATCAAATTCCACAAATAAATCATATTTGGATATAAGGAACATGTTTGATGGGTGTTTATATATAATGTTGATTCTGACTGTATTGAGATTTTTACGTTCTGGTTTCAATATACCCCCACCCACCTTTGGCGGTTATTCTCGGTGGAATTAAATTATATTTATCAAAAAATATACATTTAACGAAAGCTCTATGTCCTCTCATGATTTTGGTACACTTTGGATCTTTAAATAATAGAAATTAGGAAGATATGGCATACATTTGTCAACTATACTAGTAGATTTTTAACAAAAATGTACCCATTTATAACTTCCTCATTAATATTTATGAGTATGCAAATGTGATAATTTGCATAAAATCATTGCAAATGAATTAAGGACCAATTCATTAGCATCATTTTGATACCATTTTGACCATTATACCTGTAGAATTGACCAAGATATGGTGCACTTTTAAGCTGATGCATGATATATGCACTTTATTGACCTTTGACCATTTTTATGACCTTCACAGAGGGTTTTGCGCGTGGCATCCACCCAAACCATAGACAACTGGTATTGGGCAATTCAAATATGGTATTGAAACACTTCTACTAAAAAATGCCATGGACCATGAAAAATAAGCGACTTTTGTGCTGATGGACTCCCAACTACTATGTGTATATGGCTGAAACCGCTTGTTAGTTAGAATACCGGTTAATCCTACCTAATCAACGTGGAAACACTCCATAAATTATTTTAGCCTAACCATTTTCAAACATTCTACATCAATAGTAACAAAGCAGACCCCCTGTCGTGATTCAAACATTGAGACCATTAACAGCAGATGATTGGCGAATTCGTGAAGATGTGTCTAGACGGTACATCTCTAGAAACTGTGTGGTAGAAGTATACTACATGTAACTACACAGTACATTTTTAAACCAAAATGTACTGTCTAGACTCACCTTAAGTCAGACTGACACATTAGCCAATCAGGCATTGACATGTGGCCACGTGCTCCTCCATAGTCAATTTTCTTTTGGCATTCCAATATACCGGGGATAGGCCGAGGATAATTAATCACTCTCGACACATCATTCCTGATGTAATCCATCGCCACGAGAGTATGAGAAAAGAGAAGCCAGTTTCCCGTTTACGCTGAGCGTCTAGCAAGAAAATACCATTTTTATTTCGTCTTTGGTATGACGCGGCCAGGGATTGAACCCGAGACCTCCCGCACTTGAAGCGAACGCTCAACCACTAGGCTATCGAGGTAGCGGTGTATATACGGTGTACGAGGGGCGTTCAATATATAATGTCCATCTGTGAAAAACAAACACACAACATACAATATCAACAATTATTTTTAAATTATTTCATCCCTTCAAAGTAATCACCACGAGCAGAAATACATAACTTTAGTCTTTAATCCACTTCCGGAAAGCTCCAATATAGTCATCTTTAGGGATCCCTCTAAGACACTGGAAAATCGCAGAACCCAATGCCTTGCCAGATGTGTATCGACGACCGGAAATATGTTTTTTAGCCGAGGAAAGAGAAAAAAGTCACAGGGGGCCATATCCGGTGAATAAGGAGGATAGGGAAGCACTGTCACCTTTTCCTTGCTCAGGAACTCGGTTACCATATGCGACTTATGCGATGGTGCATTGTCGTGTATAAGACACAGGCCCTTCATTCCGGTCGCTGGACGACGTTTAGAGTAATGTTTCTTCACTGATTTCAGAATCTTCTGCTTATAAAAAGCCCCCGTAACCGTCCGTCCTCTGGGTACAGGTATTTGTACTACTGGTCCTTGGTTATTGAAAAAGATAGCGTACATAATCTTCTTAGCACCCATTGTTCTTTTGGCAATTGAGGGTCTACGTGCGTGTTTAGTAGCCCATATTTTGTTGCTAATCTTCCGGGGCGGCTCAAAAAAATGCACCCATGTTTCATCACCTGTCACTATATCATCAAAAGTACGCGTATTCTGGGTACATTTTCAAAAGTTTACGAGCCATTTTTACACGTTCCTGCTTTTGCTTGTCTGTGAGTAGATGGGGTATCCAACGTGCTGCAATCCGCCTTACTTTCAGAATCTTTTTCAGAATCACAAAAGCTGTTCCTGTTGAGACCCCAACTTTGCTAGCTATATCCCTAGTAGTGTATCTGGCATCTTGAACCAACACTTCCTTTATTTTTTCAATGATTTTAGGGGTCACTACACTACATTTTCTGCCTGGTCTTGCACTATCCTCAATATGCTGCTGTTCGCTTTTAAATTTCCTAATCCACCTATCAACAGTCCTATAAGACACTTCATTAGCTCCATAAACACGACATATTTCATTATGAATGGCCCGCGCTTTTAATCCAAGTTCATGACGAATCTTTATATACCTCACTTTATATTACAATGCTAAAGTCCCTTTACCCACAGAGGTAGATATTTTGACTGTCCAACCTAAAAGACACGTGATCGACCGAAAACTGACTGTCAGGTCATGTGATCGACCTGACATTTTGAATGTCATGCAAGGGCAAGTAACTGCGTCAATTTTAATTAATTGACTGCTGCAATAAACAAGATTTTCTAAAAATAGAATGTGGAATAAACATAACAATATATGAAAGCACAGTCATGTCCACTGTTTATAACTATCACAATCATGGCTGTGAACATTTTGCTAGACTTTTAATATTGTTCGGCATAATAAAATAAATATCAGATGCCTGCCTGCGTGACATTGATATTGTCAACCGCGAAACAGAATGTCACCCTCGGCTTCGCCTCGGGGTGACATTCTGCCCTCGGGTTGACAATAACAATGTCACGCAGGCAGGCGTCTGATATTTATATAATATCACAAATAACAAACCTACATTCTATGGATGCCGCCCTAACTTGCTCTTACAACTCCAAATACCACTTTAAATAAACCTACATTATGATGCCGCCCTAACATGCCTATAACAACACTACATGCTATAACAACACCAAATACCACATAAAATGAACCTACATTCTATGGATGCCGCCTAAACATTCATATAACAACACGACATACAACATAGAGAAAACCTACATTCAATCGGTGCCGCCCTAATATGCCTATACTAACGTATTATAGCACATATAATAAACCTACATTCTATGGATGCCGCCCTTACATACCTAAAACAACACCATATACCACATAAAATAAACCTACATTATATGGGTCCCATCATTACATGCCTATAACAACACTACATACTATATCAACACCATATACCAGATAGAGTAAACCTACATTCAATATATGCCGACGTAACATGTCTATAACAACACTATACAACATAAAATAAACCTACATTCTATAGATGCCACCCTAACATGTCTATAACAGAACTATAAACAACATGGAATAAACATTCATTCTATAGATGCCGCCCTAACATGTCTATAACAAAACTATAAACAACATAGAATCAACATTCATTCTATAGATGCCGCCCTAACATGTCTATAACAAAACTACATACAACATAGAATAAACCTACGTTCTATAGATGCCGCCCCAGCATGCCTATAACAACACTACATACAATGTAGAATCAACCTACATTCAATAGTTGCCAACCTAACATGTCTATAACAACAAGTACTGTACAACATAGAATAAACCCACATTATATGGATGTCGTGCTAACATGTCTATAACAACACTATTTGCATCAAAGAAGAACCCTTCATTATATGGATGGCGTGCTAACATGTCTACAACAACACTTAATACAATATAGAATAAACCTACATTCTATAGATACCGCGTTAACATGTCCATAAGAACACTATATTGAACATAGAATAAAACCTACGTTCTATGGATACCGCCTGAAGATACCAATAACAAAGAATAAACCTACATTCTTTGGATGCCGCGCTTATGTGTCTATAGCAACATTATTTACAACATTGAATATACCTACATTTGATGGATACCGCCATAACATACTTATAACAACACTATATTGAACATAGAAAAAACCTACGTTCTATGGATACCGCCTTAAAGTTCCTCTAGCAACACTTTATTGAACATAGAATATACCTACGTTCTATGGATGCCGCCCTATATTGAACATATAATAAAACGTAGGTTCTACGGATACCGCCTTAAGATACCAATAACAACAATATATACAACATATAATAAACCTACATTCTATAGATGCCGCGCTGACATGTCTATAACAATTCCAAATGCAACAAAGAAGAACCCTGCATTATATGGATGCCGCGCTAACATGTCTATAACAACACTTATTGCAACATAGAGTAAACCTACATTCAAAAGATGCCGACCTAACATGTCTAAAACAACACTATATACAACATAGAATAAACCATCCTTCTATAGATGCCGCCCTAACATGTCTATAACAAAACTACAAACAACATAGAATAAACCTACGTTCTATAGATGCCGTCCTAGCATGCCTATAACAACACTACATACAATGTAGAATAAACCTACATTCAATAGATGCCTACCTAACATGTCTATGACAACACTACCCACAACATAGAATAAACATACATTCTATAGACGCGTCCCTAACATGCCTATAACAACACTGCATACAACATAGAATAAACCTACATTCTATAGATGCCGCTTTAACATGCTTAAAACAACACTACATTCAACAAAGAATAACACTACATTCTATAAATACCGTCTTAACAAGCCCATGACAACACTATAAACAACATAGAATAACCCTCTATTCGTTGGATGTCGCCCCATCTTTTTTAACAACACTTAATACAACAAAGAAAAAACCTATATGTTATACATGCCGCCCTAGCATGCTTATAACAACACTACACCATAGCATATAAACCTACATTCTGTAGATGCCGCCCTACATGTCCATAACAACACTACATACAACATAGAATAAATCTACATTCAATATATGCCGCTTTAACATGCCTATAACAACACTTCATACAACATAGAATAAACCTACATTCTATGGATTCTGTCCTAACATGCCTATAACAACCCTACATACAACATAGAACAAACCTTCATTCTATAGATGCCGCCCTAACATACCTATAACAACACTATATACAACATAGAATAAACCTACATTCTGTAGATGCCACTCTAACTTTGATATTATATTAATATAAACCACAAAGAATAAACCTACATTCTATGGATGCCTTCCTTACACGTGGTTGGAACAGATAGAGTCTAGTAATTGTAGTCCAAACGCATGCCCCTCTGACAGTTATAGGCGGAGTTACGAAAATTACCGTAACCTACGTTATATGGATGACTCGGTTATATGGATGCCGCTTAGCGATTACCGCTAAGCGGCGTCTATATAACCGAGACACCCATAAAATGTAGGTTTACGGTGAACTTCGTTATCCCACCTTTTAGACTTATAGGCGTGACTTGTGCTACTGGATTGCCCGTAAAAGGATTTCAAATAGCTGTACCTTATTTGGACGGCATCCATATAATGTAGGTATATTATTATACGTCGTATGTACATAGCGTTGATATAGACTTTGTTGTTTTAGACATATAAGGACGCCATTCACAGAATGTAACATATGCTGAATGCAGTGTTGCTTAAGTTATGATAGAGTGGCATCTATACTGTTTCTGGTGTATATGGTGTTGTCATAGACATTATTATTTTTATATATTGTATATAGTGTTGATACAGGCATGTTAGGGCGGCATCCAGAAAATGTCGGTTTATTCTATGTTAATATAAAATGTTGTTATAGACATGTAAGCGCGGCATCCACAGAATGTAGGGTTCTTCTTTTTTGCATTTAGAATTGTTATAGACATGTTAGCGCGGCATCTATAGAACGTAGGTTTATTATATGTTGCACGTAGTGTTGTTATAGACATGTTAGAACGACATCCATATAATGTAGGTTTATTCTGTGTTGTATATAGTGTTGTTATTGGTATCTTAAGGCGGTATCCATAGAACGTAGGTTTTGTTCTATGTTCAATATAGGGCGGTATCCATAGAAAGTAGGTAACATTCTATGTTTAATAAAGTGTTGCTGGAGGTACTTTAAGGCGGTATCCATACAACGTAGGTTTATTCTATGTTCAATATAGTGTTCTTAGAAGTAGGTTAGGGCGGTATCCATCTAATGTATGTATAGTTAATGTTGTAAATAATGTTGATATAGACATATAAGCGCGGCATCCATAGAATGTAGGTTTATTCTTTGTAGCATATAGTGTTCTTATGGACATGTTAGCGCGGCATCTATAGAATGTAGGTTTATTCTATGTTGTATTAAGTGTTGGTATGGACATGTTAGCGCGGCATTCATAGAATGTAGGGTTCTTCTTTTTCGCATTTAGAATTGTTATAGACATGTTATCACGACATCCATATAATGTAGGTTTATTCTGTGTTGTATATAGTGTTATTGGTATCTTCAGGCGGTATCCATAGAACGTAGGTTTTATTCTATGTTAAATATAGGGCGGTATCCATAGAACGTAGGTATATTTTATGTTCAATAAAGTGTTCCTGGAGGTACTTTAAGGCGGTATCCATAGAACGTAGGTTTATTCTATGTCCAATATAGTGTTGTTATAAGTATGTTAGAGCGGTATCAATCTAATGTATGTATTTTCAATGTTGTAAATAATGTTGCTATAGACATATAAGCGCGGCATCCATAGAATGTAGGGTTCTTCTTTGGTGCATATAGTGTTGTTTTAGACATATTAGCGCGGCGTCTATAGAATGTAAGTTTATTATATGTTGTACGTAGTGTTGTTATAGACATGTTAGCACGACATCCATATAATGTAGTTTTTTCTATGTTGTACATGTATATAGTGTTGTTATTGGTATCTTCAGGCGGTATCCGTAGAACGTAGATTTGATTCTATGTCCAATATATTGTTCTCATGGACATGTTAGCGCGGTATCTATAGAATGTAGGGTTCTTCTTTGATGCATATATTGTTGTTTTAGACATGTTTGTCATCTATAGAATGTAAGTTAATTGTATGTTGTAAGTAGTGTTTTTATAGACATGTTAGCACGACATCCATATAATGTAGGTTTATTCTATATTGTATATAGCGTTGTTATTGGTATCTTCAGGCGGTATCCATAGAACGTAAGTTTTATTCTATGTTCAATATATGGCGGTATCCATAGAACGTAGGTATATTCTATGTTCAATAAAGTGTTGTTGGAGGTACTTTAAGGCGGTATCCATAGAACGTAGGTGTATTCTATGTTCAATATATTGTTGTTATAGTTATATTAGGGCGGTCGGCATCCATAGAATGTAGGGTTCTTCTTTGTTGCATTTAGAATTGTTAGCGCGTCATCTATAGAATGTAGGTTTATTATATGTTGTATGTAGTGTTGTTAAAGACATGGTAGCACGACATCCATATAATGTAGGTTTATTCTGTTCGTGTATTACAGCATGCACACGGCTGTAGAAGAGGAATGCTAACATCGTATTTGAACAAAATGTTCTTACGAAATCAAGCTCACTTTCGGAAGATATACAATTTGAATGTATATGTGTAATATCAAGTATTCACGTGTGGACATATCCCAAACATATACATGTATAGAAAAACGTCCCAGATAAACAGCTTAGCGTTCTATTAAATAACTTCAGTATTATATTTACATTACACCGGTTTTGACGCACGTGATCTTTATCAATTTTTTCCATTCGCATTTCTACATGTTAGATACAATTGCATATATAATCAGCTTTAAGTCAAAGGCGTAGCCAATGTTTGAAACTCTAGTCATAACGTTTAATATTCCATCATGTCTTCTTATCCCTAGAGAATGTTCATTGTTTCATGAAGTATTTTGCACATAGGCAAGTAGACCGTGCCCCATCATGAGCCCCATACAAGTGAACGGCGTGTGATTCTAACCATGGAATACGAATTGAAGGAATCAGCTAACGACAATTCACAATACTCACGCTTTATTGGAAGACATCCCTTATAAAAATGTAATCGTACACGATATATGTAAATGCAAACTTATTATGCATGTTGTCAAATATGCACTAGTTACGTGCAACAATGCTAGATTGTTATTCTTCATTATTTCTACATGAGTACTAGGTGCACATTTAAAAGGTCAACAGAAAAGCACTCACATTTCAAAATGGGTCATCGTCCCGGCATTATGTTGACGACGCGCAGAATTCTTACGTGCATAGACAGACAGTCAATCATATACAGGTCCGTTATAGACAAACTATCAGTGCAAGTAATATATTTTGATCAAGACGACCGAAGAAAACGACACAACACGTAGATCGTTATCTAGTGACGTCATTTTGACGGGATCATCGAACATCATATACTTGGCTCGTGCGTTAATGTACTAAAATGTCAACATATACAATGACTTTTGTGTGAAGTCATAGACGATACAATAGCTATTGAGAAGCTTCGGAATGTTGGTTTCGGTCCACTTATGTGTATTGTTGTTATTTTGTCACAAGGCGTGTTTTATGGTGATCAATCTTTGCGGGGTACTACTCTTATTGAATGAATGCAGGTATTGACAAAATTTATCAACAAATTGTTAAATAATTGCATGTGTTTACAAACCAATTTTCAAGACACTTAATTGCATATTGTGACCCCCTTGTTCCATATAATATGTATATGCTTATAAATAAAACCTCGTATCAGTTCATTAAAAGGTATCATCATAAGACATGTTTTCAGTGTTCAACAATATCAAAGATCATAAACCAATGCAGCTGCAGTCACCTGCTGTTTAGATCCATGGTCTCAATATTGCCTGGCGCTCACTGAAATTTCGGACAGTTCTGATTTCTTCGGTAAATAAACTATTGCAAGGCGACAAAGACCGATGTTATCCGCATGGAATAATGGAATTAGTCTGGTTCACGACATTCTTACGAAATGCAACTTTTTTTATTTATTTTTTGAAATCGTAAACCATCGAGAACAGGTCACGTGCCCCTCAATGGACTTTTTACTTAAGGCAATCCAATATACCTGCTCGCTCAAGGCTCGCAGGTAACAAAATGATATTCTATTACTTCCAACATTTTAATAAAATAAAAAAAATAAAATGAATTCCTACTGACTAGAGGGTTTGCATTGAGTTTATGATTTACATGTAATGCTGGAAAATGACTTACAAGTGACTTACACGTGATTATCCTTGTTCAGTATTATTTGTACTTTCCGTTTATACAGAAATATTGAACGAACGATAATTAGTACACTGGAAAGCTGTAAGTTGTTAGTACACACATGGATATGTTTTATACATTTACTCTTCATTAAAGTTTATGTTACGACAACATTCAGTTTCCTTGCATAAAAAGACACATGTATCCAGAAATCATACTCAACTCTGATCTTATTTACGAGACTTGCTACGCTCCGTCCTTAGTGCATGCAAATAGACCTTGAACTGTTTATCATTGAGCGGTGCAAAAATTCACTCTGTACCAGCTAGCTTTGCATTAATTTTCATTTTGTACTAAACTGATCACAGCACGAGGTGTATCGTTTATGAAAATCTACACAATCAGGATATTAACATTATATTAATTTAGGAGATTAACATCAATGCGGACAAATGGCCGATGGTTTTGATGAACGATTCCGGCGTCTCGCAGTGGGAAGTTCCGACGCTTCCGTGTATGTAAGCTCGTCGGAAGATTTTGAATATATGTGTAATGCTTGTAAAACTACCGGAGATCATGTTGAAGCCAAGGGATTCTGTGTGGATTGTGCAGAGTATCTGTGTGTATCCTGTCTTAAACCTCATTTTAAAAACAAAGCATTAAAGGGACACGTTCTCTTCCACTTAGCCAGTAGAATGACCAAGCTGTCTGATATCAATGCCGTCTACCACATTACAGAACGTCAACAACAAACAACGGAGGATAACTCATCTGATACTATTGAGGACATTGATAATTTAACATTTCTTAAAAGTGTGAATGTCAAGACCGGGAGTGACGAAAGTGATTGCAACATTGTAGCTATCGTCGTTTTATCGGGACAATTGTTGGCTGTAGCTGAGTATAACAACAAGTGTGTGAAGGTTGTGGACTATAGTACTGATACTGTCAGGGACACTGTAAAACTGAAAAATCAACCATTATCTATGACAGGTTTACCTCAAGATCAGCTTGCAGTAACTATCGCTAACGATCAATGTATTAATATCCTTTCGACACTACGTGGTTTAAAGGTAATCAAAACTATCCGTGTGGACGGGTTTTGTTTTGATATTGTTTACTTTAACGGGAAACTTCTGGTTTCCTTCCAAGATCCACTGATGTTACAGGTTCTTGATGTGAACGGGAAAGTTCTTGAAAAAATAGTTCCAGGACAAGATGTGACGTCATTGTGTTCGATACCAAGATACATAGCTTTAAGTCCGGATCAAAGAACAATATATATATCGGACTGGGAAAAGAAAATATGTTTGAGTGTAGATATGAAGGGAAATAAAATTGCTGAGTTCAAGGAACTTGCATACCCGCATGGTATTGTATGTTCTCCTAACCTTTCGTACATCATTGTCTGTGATCAGGACAAGCATGTGGTCAGAAAACTGACAATGGATTTACAATGTGGTGAGATTTTACTGAACAAGAGTGATGGTTTGATGTTTCCCAAGGCATTGTGTTATTGTCCTGAACAACGTTATGTGATTGTAAGCAGTGGCTCTTTGAAAGCAGAACACAAGAATTATTTACGGATATATCAGTATTAATGAGAACATCCAATCAGTGACACGTACAATGATGAGGTTTATATACACGTACAATCACTGGTCAAACCTCTAGCACCGCCATTTTGAAATCTGATATCCTTATTGTGATATCCTTATTGAGACACGTTTCGATATATTTAAACTTGTAGAATATTAACTGACGTGTCCGTGTCATGAACCAATATACAATGTACGTATATATATACTCTAATTTGATAAGGGTCAGGAAATCGATAGTCATACCCATCTTACTGTAACTACTTATTGTGACATGTTTCGATATATTTAAACCTGTAGAATATTAATTGACGTGTCGGTGTCATGAACATATATGTCTGATTATTTATTATACTATATAAATAACACATGGCTGCGAGAGTGATAGATATGAGTTCCTTCAATTCGTGCAGAGTTCTATAAGCAGTGAACATATAACTACATGAACGAGTGCAGTGCGATGTATATAACAATTCGTGCGGAGTTCTATAAACAGTGAACATATAACTACATGTACGAGTGCAGTGCGATGTATATAACAATTCGTGCAGAGTTCTATAAACAGTGAACATATAACTACTTGAACGAGTGCAGTGCGATGTA
Organism: Spisula solida; assembly: GCA_947247005.1. Taxonomy (NCBI): domain Eukaryota; kingdom Metazoa; phylum Mollusca; class Bivalvia; order Venerida; family Mactridae; genus Spisula; species Spisula solida. The sequence goes on along the minus strand of OX365962.1, from coordinate 18,207,702 downwards.
TATAACAATTCGTGCAGAGTTCTATAAACAGTGAACATATAACTACATGTGCGAGTGCAGTGCGATGTACACTAAGAGGCACTTATAACTGTGCACTTTTCAATTCCTAATAACTTTTTTGTTTGTCAATATTTTTTAACGAAATTTTGTGTAATTGGTTGTTAGTCGACGCACAACGTCATCTCATATTTAAATTTTACGGTTCAATGAATATTGCCCATTGGACTGTGAAAACAACAATTCAACGAATTGCACGAGAAAATCGTGAAACAGCGGGAAATAAAATAACACGTGGTAGTGTTTATTAAATGCATTGCCCGTTAACCCAATAAAACACAAAATAAAATATGTGTCTAGAATGACGCCATGAGGTCGCTTTTATCAACACAGGCGTCTCAATGTTACTGTTGGAATATAATTAATTTTGGCGTTTCAAAAGTTAAATTATGTGTTATGTAACCATTTAAGCCCCTGTAGATATTTGGAGCCATATTCTACCTGACTGTCTATCCTTTCATTGTTAAAATTTGTCAACGTCATTTCTCTGCAATGGCTGGTCTAATTTTAACGTATCTGGATACGTGCGGCATGTTATGCTTCGACCAACTGTCAAGGAGATTGCCTTCAAATATGACGTCAATGCGACAACATTGCATAACTTAAACGCCCAGAAGGACACGTTGTTAACTGTTGGAAAACTGTGCGCTTTAAACAGGAGCAGATTTCGTGAATTCATAATTTTACGCAACGCTTAATAATGTGCTAGCGTTTCCTAAATCATGTGTGGTATGAAATGAAATGTGCTAAACTATTATCACGCATCTTTTAACTACGCTTACTGCAAATTACAACAAAATATACCCACTAAATATTGAGATAGTGAGATTTGAGTAAGTGCACAGTTATAAGTGCCTCTAAGTGTATATAACGAATAATTTGTTATTATAAACCAGTGCTGTTTAATGTAAAAACATTCTGTTTTATAGACTCGTATAATCATTTCAGGCATAATATAATATCGTAACAGTTGAAAGGGAAACAACTCACTCATCTGAAGTGAGTGTTATACTTAAAGTTGTCTCCCGTGCGCAACTTGGTATTATATAGATTAAGGTTTTGCTTCTTGGAGAAAGTACTTTATGTCTCTGCGGCAACTATATGGGTCTTTTTAATGTAGCTTACACAGTTATACCTTTGCAGAGAGTTTCTTAAAGCAGTTCCTGTAACACTAATGCATTAAGTAAACATTGTTTAAGTTGTATGTAATATGTGATGCATTGTTTCGTTACAGGAGGAATGTTGGTTCACTCAGTTAGATAAGCCCACTCGTTGGGCTGACGTAGTAAACAATAAACCGGCTGGTGGAGTAACGTGCGCGTGGACTGGCCATATAGCACACGAAGCCAACCGGACTTGAAACTATCTATACTGTGTATTTTACATGTTTTCATAAATCAGTGATTGATGTGTTGATTTATAAATTTGTTCTTAGTTGTACGAGGGTGATCAATATATGCGAGGACTTTCATTAACTTGTATATGTGTTACCTTAATCATCTTGACTTGTATACTTTATCCATTATATAGTGTTTTAATCAGAGCTTAATTTCTATTGCACAGCATATGTACAAACATGCAGAAAAGGCTATATAAAAATAGTATGATAATAAATGATAATATTTCTCTCTCTCTCTCTCTCTCTCTCTCTCTCTCTCTCTCTCTCTCTCTCTCTCTCTCTCTCTCTCCCTCTCTCTTTTTGCTTTTTATTACAAAAATAATTTTCTATTTCGTTTGTAATTGTTATTTTAATGATTATTTACGTTTTTTCATTCACAGGAATCTTCAATTTTTTTAATCAACACTCAGGCAAAATTTGCAAAATTGACATTTCATTGAAATAACCTTTGTGAAATTTTGTTGTAAGATTCTTACACTTCATCCAAGTTCGTTCTGCGTCAATCTCGGTATGTTACGTGTTTTTCTGGGAGAGCAGACATCAGTTGTGCTAAATGTTAATGAATACGTGTTTGTTGCATTGCAATATGCACGTATTCATGAACAATTTCGGTGAAATATGTTGTGACTTTGTAAAATCGACTTTATTACGTAACGCGCCTGTAACGAGTAACATGACCGTTCAAATGAATCAATAACAAAATGCAAGTATTATTCAAGTATTGGTATGCAAAATATCATTAGATTACGTGCAGTATTAACAAACTTATAACACATAATTATGGTGACGGGTTAGAACTTTTGGGTAGTGTACATGCTGACATCACTAAAGGCTACAAATACAAGACGAAACGTGTCAACATTGGATGAAAAAAGGCGTAAGTATTTTATTTCTTTACCGGTGTATATGATAACGCGAGTCTAAGGGGAAATGTATGTTTTCCATGACATGTATGGGTGTTGTACCCTTCCCGAAGAAAAACACACTTTTACCAAAAACTCACTTAAAACCAACTTATTAGTGGGTTTTTCCTGCGTTTTTTTACAAAAGTATGCTAAAAGTGAGTTTTTCTTGGTTTTTTGACAATAAGTGAGTTTTTTGTTGGCTAAAGTGGGTCTTTTTATCAAATAAGTTGGTTTAAGTGCGTCTTTTAGTACAGGAAGTGTGTTTTTGTTGGTCTTTTCATAAATGAAGTTGGTTAAAGTGGGTCTATAACGAAAATAAGTTGGCTAAAGTGCGTCTTTTGAATAATGGTATTCTCAGAAGTGGGTTAAAGTGGGTTTTAAGTTGGTCTTTTACATTTTTGATAATTTTTCGTTAGTTGAGCTTCGCATTAAAAAGACTCACTTAAAACCCTCTTCTGAAGGAAGTTGGTCTTTTGTTTTGAAATGTTGACATTCACTGAACACAAGATCTTAGATCTACTCGTATGTCCCATAGTTCGAATGTAACGCATGATCTATTACGTATACATGTATTCTCATTTGGTATTTCAATTGGTGTTTATGCATGGTAATATGTTTTTTTAATTTTCACAAAGGACATGTTATTTAAAGTCCTTCATGTAAATTAAATATCCTGTGCTAAAAACATCAGCATCATGTAAATATACAACAACTAATAATAACATTAAAATTAATATAAATTATATTGGTAATGCTGAATGCAACATATCGAACTATACGTATATGATTACCGAGTGGTGAAAAGCTTATCAATAAGCTTCAGTTTAGCTTATTCATATAAATACAAAGTCCTGCAAACGCATTTATAATGTTTTACTCAGTTTAAACTGATTGGGCTGAATCCGAATATATTACATAGGCTTTCCTATCTGCCTATGTTACAGTCACGACTGTATTTCACGCGGTACTACATGTATAAACAAGTCAAATAGTTCCTGCGAGCAAATGATGTACCGACTTCATTTGACAGAGAATTGACAGGATCCTCAACCTTCTATCTGCATAATTCAACAGCTAATGTGTATAAAATTAAGCATGACAATCTCAAAATTGTGAGAGAAAAATAAGCGCGATGGGCCGGTAGCTTTCAAATTGGGAAAACTATATGCACGATAATTTGACATAAGAAATTTATCAACGAATTGTTAAATAATTTCATGTATAACAAACCAATTTTCAAGACACTCCCTTGTTCCTATAATATGTATATGCTTATAAATAAAACCTCGTATCAGTTCATTAAAAGGTATTATCATAAAACATGTTTTCAGTGTTCAACAATATCAAAGATCATAAACCAATGCAGCTGCAGTCACCTGCTGTTTAAATCCATGGTCTCAATATTGCATAGAGCGCTGACTGAAATTTCGGACAGTTCTGATTTCTTCGGTAAATAAACTATTGCAATGCGACAAAGACCGATGTTATCCGCATGGAATATTGGAATTAGTCTGGTTCACGACATTCTTACAAAATGCATCTTTTGTTGGATTTATTTTTTGAAATCGTAAACCATCGAGAACAGGTCACGTGCCCCTCCATGGACTTTTTACTTAAGGCAATCCAATATACCTGCTCGCTCAAGGCTCGTAGGTAATAAAACACTGATATATTACACAGTAAGCGGTCCAGGTAAAATAGATATGGGTGGTAGATTATATTTTTGACAACGTGGCATGTGTAATATATACATTATGATATAATTGATCACGTGTTGCAGAAAATCCAGACAATTTCCCAGCGTGCGGTCTGTTTAATTTGCCTATGGCTATAAAACACGGCATCTTTGAACAGTGATTTACACATTCCAAACTGTATGTCACGTGGGGCTATAGATAAAACATTAAGATAATTACACAATAATCGGTCCAGGCTTAATCAACTGTCCAATTAAAATATAGATAAGGGTGGTAGCTAGATTTAAAAATTGACCACGTGACATGTTGTATTCATATGATATAGCTTGTTTGTCACTTGCGACAATACAAAAAACAGCGAGCGGTCCTGTACCCAACGCTTTGACTTAAATTGATCGAGTAAATTGACTGTAATCAATGAAAGCTACGTTGAAAATAATCTGGAAATATATTTTTACAATACACGATATGACTTTTGTCATGCACTTAGGCTACATAGTTGACGTAATTTTAGTTCGGTAAGATTATTTTTAAGCGCTAAATATGAGCTGACACATATACATGTATATACAAAAATGTATATGTAATCAATATCTATGTAAATATATCTTCGATTTGAGATTTAAAGACACGCTTTTTATGATTGAGTTTGATATCTACACAATATAGTTTTGTTACTTGGTAGCTATAAAGATCTTACAGTATTATTTGGTAGCTAAGTGTTCACAAATTGACATTTAAATTTAAGTCACGAAGTAGGCCTATTTATTCTGGTTTATTCTCGCACGTTATTTTTTTCGACTTCGCGGTTTATATTATGATTTATGCAGTGTGCTACATTTTCAATATGTGTTGGCGTCTCCTTATTCATTATGAATGATATGAAATGTATTTGATAAAAACTTACATGGCCAGAGAAGAGGGTTAAACCTCCCATTTCGGTACGCGGGATTCATGACCTTTTCAGGTGGTATGCGCAATAAAAATGCCTATTGGTATTCAGTACGCAAGATTTCAAAAATAAATAAAGCTTTTTAACTTATTTAGAGGCAGCCATACCTTTTAGATAACGCGAAAACTACTGGCCACATAATACCAGACCTGCCATAAAAAATCATGCAATTGACTGAGATTCTAGCAAAAATTGAATTAAAACGCGCGATTTCGGCACCGTCAATGTTCTGCGCTTAACGCACGAACCGCCTAATTCAAGTCGCTTAGCGCACAGACACTTGTGCTGTCTTGACCACGCCCCCATCCCGCAGTCGGTCGGTAGACCAAATGGTTTCGTTTCAATAACATAGCACGCTTGTTCTTGGATCTCTCACTCTCACCATATCATGTACATTTGTGACCCAAATCATGTATAAATTCCCGAAACTGATGAGATACTTAGTATTGTTAGGTCAAGTACTACCATTGTTAAACACGCTGACAATGCGTTTGTACACTTGAGCCACTTTACAGAAGTGTAAAGAAATGTATCACGAGACATAAACAACAATTGTAGAATGTATATGTAATATACTTAGAAAAGAATCAACTATTGTATCGAGTGTGTTGATTTTGCATTTTTAAGGTCAAAAACCTCCAAGTGCTGATGCTTATAATTCGCTTCTCTAATCGATGTTTCAATATTCTCCAGATTTAAATTCTATTGCTAATTCTAAGGAGACTTCGGTATCCACTGTTTAGGTATAATATACTTCCCAGTCTAATTCATAAGGTACTTTATGACTTATTTTGTAGGGTGACAGGAAATTCAGTATTGGGGAAATACCCTGTCTTTGGCATGTTACCAGAAAAAGGGCGTGTCACATTTTTGTCGAAAAAAAAACCATTTAAGCCGTTTGCATAAATAAAATATGCGTTAAAAACATTAACTCCCCAGGAACGAAACATATTTTCCAATCACTGTTCCGTAGTCACATATACAGCCTCCAAGACCTTTGTCTGCGCTTTTTGTTTTGCTTGGCATTGAGTTAATGAACACCGCACTTTTCTGAAATTCTGTATCTAACATTTTCGAAATAATTCAATTGAAAGTTGCTACTGATACTAACAACTTCGCTGCCATCCAACTTTGAGTTATTAGATCTGTGCTAGATATCACAGAACCAATGGACATGTCGATTACCGGTTTCGACCATTTGTTTTTGATTTTTAATATTTGACGCCATTTCGCCAACTTAAGCAGGTGGACGTATATCACCCTTCAAATGCCAAATATTACTGAATGTTTTCACTGACATGGGTTATCCATAATATACCAACACTTTTTTATGCTTCTATATGGGCAATTTCTGTTAAAAAACCCAAAACACAATACCCTCTACAAGATGGTTGATTTTGGTTAGAAAAACAATGCAAATATGAAACACACTGAGTGTATTTACTACTTAGACCCCGTTCACACTAGGCTACGCTCTTACTACGACCATGCCGATCTGTCCCGACCTGACTAAAAGTATGAATCGGGACGAGATCGGCGTCAAAACCAAGAAAATAAAAAAAAAATCTTAACCGGAACGTCTGATCGACGCTTGTGCTACGATTTCGCTACGATCACTGCGTTTCCGATACGATGCTTGTACACTTACACCACGTTTCCAACGCGATCAGTGCCGATCATGAACCGTTTCTGCTACGATGTCGCAACGCTCTGCAAGACCCTAGTACGTTAGTAGACAGACCTAAAAGACTGTAACACGATGTTGCGCCGCTCATGCCGACAATACTACGAAATTGACGTGATCATAGTACGCTTTGGTATGATGCGTACACTTTTCACATCACTCATTGCCAGAAAGAGGCATTGAATCCATTGGATGATGTTTTATGTTTAACAATGAACAACTTTTTCTACATAGGTGTTATATGCTGAACGAGTTCGTGTTGTTCAAATGTTCATGTACTTTCCTGATATCTCGACGATTTTTGGTTAAAATACTTATGTTTTTTCACATAATAATTTGCTTTGGTCTATGTCCAACTGTTGTAAAGGAAAATGACTATCATATATAGCGATAGTATAACGCGATTTTACGTGTTTCAATAGAAAACACATTACATTTGATGCCGATTGTACCACGATGTTATTACGATCATGCAGATCTCGACAAGATGCTTCCCCGATGTTTCTACGATTATGCCGATCTTAATACGACCTTGCTACGTTCTTGTGCCGATTCGTTTTAGCCACGATCCCGCTACGCTTGTTTTGAACATGTTCAAAATAAGCGTAGTAAGGTCGGGAAGCTTCCCGACCTACGCGTTTCCACCACGACTCTACCACGTTCACAAAGATCCTTACCCGATTGACCACGACTGTCCCACGATTGGTCACGATTTGTACCAATTTTAGATCGTAGTAGAAGCGGGGCCCCAGTGTGAACGCCCTATAACAATTGTTCTTACATGGCTCAATAGAAATAAATCGATTTTATTGTTTTAGTACGGCTAAATCCGATGATCAGTTTTGTTCAAATATAAGTTGAACATCTCTTGTACATGCATAATTATACGTATCATACGACTACTGGGGTATTTTATACATACAGTGCAACCGCGTCAGAGATGTCATATTTTTATTCAATGAGATTTTCTCAAATGAATATTTGTAAATGTCACAATACTACATGTATGTGGGTGTTAATATGTACAAATATTTGTGTCTGTTGTAACTATTTCTGTATGGAATGTTATAGTAATGTATGTGTGGAGGTGTCGGGAGCAGGTTCTTAATGATCTAGGCGAAGCCTCGGGGAAGTCGTGAGATACTTTGTGACATCTTTGTGGAAGAATCGGAATAACATCGGTAAATTTCAATGCAAGCGATGTGGCTTCCCCGATGCATCAATAATGTTTCGCTAAGGTGTCGGGGACCATCAGGGATATTTAAATTTTCGGCGAATGTTCGGTGAACATTTCGGTGACACAATATATGTTATTAATGTTCGATAACATTTATCTTAGACCATGGTTAGCCGCTATTAGGCAGTCAACGGCTTTTATTGCCGTGGTAAATATTATATAGACAGCGTTTATTGAATCTGTTGAAATCGGGAAGCACGCCCTTTCAAATCGAGAATATCGTCCTTTTAAGTCCAGAAAATCTTTGCCAATCAACTGCCCTGCGTTCAGGGAAAAATAACGTGACGCACGTATCGAAACGTGCGTCACGTGATTTTTCCTTGAACGCAGGGCAGGATTGAATTAAAATTTGGCGAATATTTAACCCCGCGAACTACTTCAAAATAACAAGTTCGTGAAATTTTGTAACATCACGCAAATATATGACTTTACAATATTGAGATGAACCACGTCGGTACATCGTGTGACTCGTAAAATTAATGTTCTCTATTATCGAAAATTAACGAGAACCACAGACGGCACATTCAAACACGTATCTGCTTTATTGTCCACTCAATAACCATATGGTGAACTGCGTCATTATACAATACAATATACAATACAAAATGTTTATTGCATAAAACATACATACATATGCTTATAGCAAAATTATATTCATTGATACTTTAAGTAAGGCGATGATTGCGATTCGATGTGAATAGTAAATGAGTATTGTTGCTGCCGGTCTGAGACACAGACTTGCACAACATCACGTACCATGACAATACAAGGCGTCAACGCAAGAAAATACAAACATTAATTACAGGAATGTGTTATATGCGCGAGATGACGAGTTTCGTAAAGCAGTCTAGGGCATTTTTATCGCTAGAAAACTGTGACAATTATAACTTTATTACGTTCTTGGCTTTTTGGACCACATACCACTTGATTTTCAAACAATTTATCCACCCCTTAACGCAGTGAAAATTGGCAAGTGCGGAATGAGTTGATGAAGCATGCTGCTGAGTCTTTTCTAACTGACTCCGCTCGCCCAAAATAGGTAACACGTGAATTTTATCAAGCAAAGAACGGGTTTGTAGGCATGCTTTTCAGATAAACAATGAATTTTTTCGAGCTCGATTCGCTCGCATAATTTTTTCTCGGGGTGGGGATGGGGTGTATCAACATTTACGCCCACTACACCAATTCCTGTATCCGTCACTGATTTCTATGATGCCTCTCAGATGAACAGTGTATTTTTAAACTTGCTTCGCTCACACAACGACTTTATCATTATCAAGTAGAGAAATAGTTTGTGTCGCAAATTATAAGATAATCAATGCTTGATTCGCTCGCACAAATACTTATAGTACGTATATTATCAACTTGATTAAGAATGGTTTTGTGCAGCATACTGCTTCGTTAGCTCATACAACGTCCTTACTCAAATCCTTCTCGTAATTAAACCATCCTTTGAATTCGTATGCTTCTATTAGATTGGTTTTAAAAGTCAATAAGTATGGACTATACGTAATTAATCGGCATGATTTGGATGATTATATCATGTAAAACCTGTCCTCAGGTGGATTCATCGTTTCCTTTTTGCATATCAATCTGTTCGCCATCCTTACACCTAATCAATCCTGTAACCGCCCCTGAATTATACGGGATGGATACTACATACTAAAGTTGTAAGATTTAATGTGTCTACAGAACTGTTTTATGGTTCAAAACTGGCTAAAGGTATTCGGGATTCAGCAAAAAAATAAGGTGGTATTCGGGATTCGCTGAAAAATTAAGAAGTATTCGGGATTCATGGGGTGAGGGGGTGACACCCTCAGAGAATTAAAAGAAGTATTGTAATAGCCTACTCTGACTAACCTACACTAAATACCGAAACTAGAATTTGTATACAATATATAAATCACTCACATTAATTAACCTAGGGGAAAATAGAATAACTATTTTAAAAATTTCATAAGCATTCGCAAATACCGATCGGAGATTTTATCTATGATGCTGGAACCGAAGTAGCGATACACGGTCCGGAATTACGGGTTTTAGCATCTCGACCATGCATTATCTCCACTTGCTTTGTTATCGTTTCCGGCGGAAAATTTGAATCGAACAAATCGAAATTCAATGTTTTATCAGGTAATAATCAATCTGTTGTGGTATTTATGTATTGTTTTATCACAAATTAAGAACTACACATATTTTGGCACCCTCCAACTATAAACAGGCCTGTGATTCTTTCTCCTTCAGACTGATTTTATTTTCAAAGTTTTTGTCTCAAATCTTCGAAACAAAATGGTTCAGATTCAGACTTTCAGTGTGACCAGGCAGCCAAACTGTTTCCAAGTGTGCTGCATTTTTATTTCTGACAGTCCAGCAAGTGTACTTTAACACGTCGAGATGGTTTCACTACAATGTGGCATTGTGGCCTGCTCCGAAGTAATTATTTTTTCAAGTGGGTGGGGTAATGTTTTCCAGACTTATCACAGTTTATGCTTTGAGCAATCACAGGCTTGTATAAAATACTAACTTCTGTGATTTTGTTGTCCATACATTGGGTTTGAACATTCACTAATAGTGATAATAATTTAAATTTTATTTTTTAGACCACATACACTTCTGGGTCTTTCCCCCCCCCCCCCAGATACGAAGCTGGGTGTATTTTTATCATCAGCATTATATACCCAGACTCATACATTAATCACACAAACATTATTAAACGTATCTAGGACATACAAAAAATATTTGTAAATGCCTCTCTAGCTTAAATAACACAAAGATAAAAAATGTTTGACTGAAATTTCTTGCAAACATTCCTTGAGTATCGCGTCGTGTTTAACTGACTGTGCAACTGTCCCGTCTATATTTGGTGTCCGTCGGTCAAGCACACATTACTCTACACGACGATGATAGTGACAGAAACCGATATTCGCCCATGCCTCCACATTTTGCAAGAAAGTTTGCAATTTTCAACTAAAAATGCGCCATGCACATGTATAATCTTTCGACAATGGTTTCCCGTCTGATCAATACGAAAGTATGGCGTTGAACGTTGGAACCAGATATTTAAATAAACCTTTTGGAATACCTCGTTTGGGTCCAATGTTCAACGCGCGATGTAATTCTTATGTACTGGGGTGGGAACCATCATTCAATTTGTCGAAAGATAATGTGCGCGGCGGAAAATTAGTTGACAATTGTAAACTTTCTCGCATATTTTGAAGACAAGAGTGCCGATGGAATATTGTCAGTATAGTCATCGTAAAGATTAATTTGTTATTGACGAGAGATACCAGAAATATATGGGAAAGTTGCAAACAAGTTTTCTAGGTCAGGTGCGAGAAAGTACAGCGAAACATTTTTATCTTTGTGTTTTTTAAGCAGTAGAGGAATTACGTAGATTTTTGTATTGAATATCAAATATATCCAACTCCTCTCAGCACTGCTCCAGACCATTGCTTTCTTTAAGTTTCTTATGAATTCATTTTTATATAGTTCACTGCATCGGTAACGCTCGATAGCTCTTTGCTGTGCATCAGTCCGATATCTGCAAACTCTAGCCAGTAGCATATATATGTATTTTCCATTTTGTTCGCTATTATGAAGCAAGCTGTTTCCAAGCAGTGCTATTGAGCGGTTTGGTTAGGCAGTGGGAGCTCCTGAAAATCTGTTGAACCAACAGACCTGACTGGCAACAGGTCGGACTCAATATTTCGAAAATTTAATGACGATTGTTTAGAATCAATTAGGAATATGACAAGCTGTACCATCTTTTCCAGTTAAGAAGTCATGCAAGGATGCATTGGAGATATATGCGGAGAATGTAGATAGAGTGACCCTTACAGGATGATGCTTGTGGCTCAGTATAGGTGGGTTCTGACTTCATTCAGCATACATTTAAAATCATTGTACATACAGGGTGTTAAAAAAGTTTGTTCTCAAAATTTAAATTCATACTAAGTTTTATCTCAGCCATGTACACAGTGTACAATTTTAATTTCTTACACTCATAGCTTCATTTAATGCTCGAAAGATTAGAGCAATGTAAAACCTTCTGGAATTTAACCTGAAAATTTTACATTTACAAATGTGCATGTCGTCAGGCGACACATGCGACTCGCGGAGCTTTTATTCTTGAAAAAAATTTAACTGCCTGTGCCTTTAAAGTTGGGAAAAATTAGCGTCGAAAATTGGGAATTATTCAAAAATATTGTTTTGAGTAGTAACTGTTCATGCTTGCTTTTTCTTCTGATAATACTCAGCTTATATGTAGCAAAGATTTTATTATAATAACTAGATTTAAAAATCTATTGTCTTGACTTAAAAACAACCATACCAATAAGTTGCTTTTATACCAGCGGGAACCAAATGGGGAATGTGTGCATTCTTTTTGGGAAAAAAGGAGGTCATTTTCCTGGAGGAAAGTGCCTGTATTCAGCCTTAAAAATAGCCCAAAAAATCACTGACACATTTTATTTTTTCATGTTTAACATATTAATTAATTATTCTTAATATCTTCAGTAAATAAGAAGTCTGCAAAATAAATTTACCCGTTTGCTCTTTTTATTATATACTGCCATCCCCTGAGGTAACTTCCAGGTCAATCAGATCACCTTCACACCATGTCATAGAACTATCGGATTATTTTGTAAGGAAGTCTTAGGAGTTACGGCCCTTTTGTAACTTAAACATTTTGGTTAAAAGTATTTGTGTTTACAGTACTATCAACATCACATTTCAGAGCATATGTCCATTACAGTGACAGCTTTTGTTATGACATATGCTTGTACATGTCTAATCATGTCCTCTTATTCTTGCAGCACATCATTCAAGCTTTAATAGATAACAGCATCAGGTGAGACTAAAAAGCCATGTATCATGACATTATTGGGGATGCTGTTTACGTCTGGCAACTTGTGGTCTGCTCCATGAAATGTGAATCCTATAGACATGACCTGCTATAGATATAAAAGTTGAACGAAGAATCCCCACTGCAGAAAGAACAGCTATCATTGGTAATTTGCAGTTTATTAACAATGTGATTTTAACTTAACTTGCACACAAGTTGTATTCAAGTTTGTTGAACTGGGTGTATCCCATAATGGCTTACATAGAAACGACCCTTTAAGGGGCCAGGAATTGGCTAATTTGGTCTGGTGTGTGTGTCAATTATTATGATGAAGGTTTTTATCACAAATCCATTTTAACCCAATTTTTAAGGGTGTTATTTCTGTTTGTTTTTATGCCCCCCCCCCCCCCCCCCCCCACCCTATCGATAGATGGGGAGGCATATAGTGATTCACCTGTCTGTCCGTTCGTCCGTCCGTCCTGGTTAACCCAAATTGACCGTTTCTTCTAGCATTAATATGGCTTGCTACAAAGCTTTCATACTTGCATGGATGTTGTGTATGAACACTCTCCTTTTGTCCGTCCGTTCGTCCTGGTTAACCCAAATTGACCGTTTCTTCTAGCATTAATATGGCTTGCTACAAAGCTTTCATACTTGCATGGATGTTGTGTATGAACACTCTCCACACGCCAGTATCACCTAACCCCATTTTTACCTTCACCTTGACCTAATTTTGGACTTAGACTTATTTATGGACAAGGCTTCCACAGGGGGCATAAGCGTTTATTGAACGCAGTCTTGTTTGCTCTTATAATTATATCCACGTTATTTTATGTGACAGCAAATTATAGAACAATGTTTTTCGTGTGTGATAACAAATGTGTGACATCTCAAGATTTTAGACGCTAAAACGTAACATCGCTGGCTTAAATATGTTATTTCTGATGTTGTTTTGGCCTGGTTACTTAACTATAGTTAAGTGTCACAGTGATAAAGATTGCTTTTCTATCTTAGCAGCATATCGCACAATCTTGTTGTCTACTTTGCATAATGATATTCACTGATAAAATTATTGTGGGAGCGAGGTAAAATGCGTTGATTTTCTGAGCAGCATGTCGCACAAAGTCATTCTCTGCTTGATGATATTGAGAAAGTTATTGTGGAGCGAAGCGAGCTAGAAAAAATGCATGGTTTTTCTTTAATAGCAATATAGGCCTACCACACAAACTCGATCTCTACTTGATAACGTTCAATCATGAATGATTAAGTTACCGTTACATGATTAAATCCGGTTTTGTACTGGTTATTTCAAAACTTAAATATGTGTATTATATTATTGCAGATGTTATTTCTGACAAGTTTGACATTGACCGATGTCAAGTCAAGGAGAAGATGCGGGGATAGCTGAGACGACTTAGGATCATGTTTCGGTAAAGACCTGCTTTCGTCCTTCTTTTTTCTGGACCAGAATGTTATCGAAGGAACCACATGTTACCAACAGGAGAGTCACAAGTGCAGTGGTTACTAGCTAAATAAGTGTCGCCCTGTGGTACAACAATTAAAACACATGTAGTAGAATAGTATCTCTAACTTAAGGCTTTTTATCTATTCTAATACAACCAGCAGATTCAGCTTTATACACATAGAGGAAATCACGGTGCGCATGAACTACCAATAAAACACAGGTACGGCTGAATAACTTCAAACTGCAAATAAGCCTTCCGACGAAGAAAATAGTGCAGTGGATAATGCATTGATCTGTTGTCAAATGCGGAATATTGGCTTTATTAGAATCGAAATAATGAATATGTACATGTCTGTGTTTTATCTATAATAAAGCACAGACACTTGTTCGAATGCATACGTTAAATCACTCGTGCTACGCACTCATGATTTAATTACTACTCATCCGAACTTGTGACTGTGCTTTATTCTACGATAAAACACAGGTACATGTTCATTATTATGCCCCCCATCTTTGATGAGGGGGTATGTTGCTTTGCACATGTTGGTCGGTCGGTCTGCCTGTCGGTCGTATTAAATGGTTTCCGTTCAATAACTCAAGAACGCTTTGACCAAGGATCTTCAAACTTTATATGGAGATTAGTCAGCAAGAGTAGATGACCCCTATTGATTTTGAGGTCAGTAGGTCAAAGGTCACTGTGACCTTTACCATTTCTGACTATTTAAATATTTTCCGTTCAATAACTAAATAACTCGTGACCTAGGATCTTCATACTTTACATGGAGGTTGGTCAGCAACAGTAGTTGACCCCTATTGATTTTAAGATCAGTAGGTCAAAGGTCGAGGTGACTGTGACCTTTACCATTTCTGACTATTTAAATGGTTTCCGTTCAATAACTAAAGAACACTTTGACCTAGGATCTTCAAACTTTACATGGAGATTAGTCAGCAAAAGTAGATGACCCCTATTGATTTTGAGGTCAGTAGGTCAAAGGTCACTGTGACCTTTACCATTTCTGACTATTTAAATGGTTTCCGTTCAATAACTAAATAACTCGTGACCTAGGATCTTCATACTTTACATGGAGGTTGGTCAGCAACAGTAGTTGAACCCTATTGATTTTGAGGTCAGTAGGTCAAAGGTTAATGTCACTGCGACCTTCACCATTTCTGACTATTTAAATGGTTTCCGTTCAATAACTCAAGAACGCTTTCACCTAGGATCTTCATACATTACATGGAGGTTGGTCAGCAACAGTAGTTGACCCCTATTGATTTTGAGATCAGTAGGTCAAAGGTCGAGGTGACTGTGACCTTTACCATTTCTGACTATTTAAATGGTTTCCGTTCAATAACTAAAGAACACTTTGACCTAGGATCTTCATACTTTACATGGAGATTGGTCAGCAACAGTAGTTGACCCCTATTGATTTCGAGGTCAGTGGGTCACAGGTCAAGGTCACTGCGACCTTCACCATTTCTGACTATTGGGCTGCCATGGGGGCATATGTGTTTTACAAACATCTCTGGTTTCTTAATTAAATTAGGGGCCAAAAATGTCTACTTACTTTTATTTCATCTATACATTTTATGTTTTTCCTGATTACATTATATCAGCTCTATATATGTTTGATTATAAAGTTGTTTGCAATTTATTTTTATCATGCACATACTTTAAAACTTACTGTCATGAAGGGAACTCTCATTATGCTCCCCATCTTCGATGAGGGCGTATATATTGCTTGGCACATGTCGGTCAGTCTGTCGGTAGACAAAATGGCTTCCATTAAATTACTCGAGAACGCTTTGCCCTAGGATCTTCAAACTTTATATGATGGTTGGTCATCAACAGTAGATGACCCCTATTGATTTTGACCTTAACCATTTCTGACTATTCAAATAGTTTTTGTTCAATAACGCAAGGACACTTTGCCCTAGGGTATTCAAACTTTATATGGAGGTTGATCATCAACAGTAGATGACCCCTGTTGATTTTGAGGTCAGTAGGTCAAAGGTCAAGGTCACAGTGACCTTTGCCATTTCTGACTATTAGGCTGCCATGGGGGCATACATGTTTTGCAAACATCTCTTGTTGATTTTAATGTCCGTCTAACTATGTTACCTATTGCAACCTCTCCAGAGCGGTATTCCATTCAGCAACAACCTGCTTAAAACGACATGCCCGGTAATCATTTTGTTAAATAGTAACATTTTACTATATATTATACCTCACCAGACACAACCTCTGTACAACAACCAAACTTTACTGTTTACAACCGGGAGTTGCTCTGGACAGTTTGTTCTGTAGTTTAGTCAAAATGTAGCAAGCTGTGATGTTTATAACAATGAATTTAATTTGCTTATTTATGTCAAAAAAGTTATTATATTTATCTATTTATGCTATATCTTTCTATTAATGCAATGTCTTTCTGTATGTATCTACATTATTGTTCACCAGGTCTTTCATATTGTTTATATGTAAAACATTTGTTTTGTGTTTTGATTGTATTGTTGTATATCAGTAAGAACATTCTTATTTTTTCAAGTAAATATTTTATTAATTGATATTTATTGTTGTATTCTTTATCAAATTTGAAAAGGTATGTCATTTCATTTTAATTGATCAAAGTGAGTTTACACAACTAAAACAGCATTTAAACCTGGACTCCTCACATTGCTTCGAAAAGGTATTCCATTTAATTATTCCCCCGCACAACGAGTTGTAAGGGGGGTGTACTGGATTCAGTTTCTCTGTCTGTCTGTCCGTAGACGCAATCTTGTGGATGCAACTCCTCCATTCAGTTTTGGCAGGATTTCGCTCTAACTTTTACAGATGCACAACCTCAACATATAGTTGTGCATGAAGAAAGGAATTTGCGCTGCCATGAATTTTGGCATAGTTGTGGCCCTTTGCCGGTGGGGGTATATTAGTCTGTGGAATGGCGACAGCTCTAGTTTAAATTGAATAAAGGTGAGTTAAAAGGGTGTTTAAACCGAGCTAAAGCTGGCTAA
This sequence comes from Spisula solida, assembly GCA_947247005.1. Lineage (NCBI taxonomy): Eukaryota > Metazoa > Mollusca > Bivalvia > Venerida > Mactridae > Spisula > Spisula solida. Next base: position 18,190,451 of record OX365962.1, on the reverse strand, counting down.
ATGCGGGTTAAAACCGTGTTTAAGGCGAGTTTAAAGTGTGTTTTTTCACAGCTAAAACTCGCTTTTATCTCTTCTACTGGGTGGAAAGTTGGTTTCTTAGTGAGTTAAACATGAGTTTAAAGCGAGTTAAATGCGGGTTAAAACCGTGTTTAATGCGAGTTTAAAGCGTGTTTTTTCACAGCTAAAACTCGCTTTTAACTCGCTTTAAACTCACTTTTAGCTCACTAAGAAACCAACTTCCCATCTAGTAGAAGTGTGTTAAAGCGAGTTTTTTTACGCATAAAAAACTTACTTGCTGGGAAAAAGTTGGCTAAAGTGGGTTTTAAAACCCACTTAAAACCAACTTATTGAGAAAAAAACACACTTACTTGAAATAAGTGAGCTAAAAGTGAGTTTTAAAACCCACATAAGCGAGTTTTTCAGCACAGAAAAACACACTTAAAACCAACTTATTGAAAAAACACACTATAAACCCACTTTCTAGAAATAAGTGAGCTAAAAGCGGGTTTTAAAACCCACATAAGCGAGTTTTTTAGCACAGAAAAAACACACTTAAAAGCAACTTATTGAAAAAACACACTATAAACCCACTTTCTAAAAATAAGTGGGTTATAAAACCAACTTAAGTGAGTTAAAGCGAGTTAAAACTGTGTTTAAAGCGTGTTTTTTCCCGGGTTTTGCTCAGAAAAAACCCAGTCGGTAAGCTAAAAGACGCACTTTTAGCACGGTGCCAATACCGCAGGGTTTAACACGGGTTTAACCCGCGTTTAACACGGGTTTTGCTCGCTTTTTGGAGAAGGGGAATGCCAACATCGTAAATGAACAAAATGTTCTTACGAAATCAAGCTTACTTTCGGAAGATATACAATTTGAATGTATAGGCGTAATGTCAAGTATTCAAGTTTGAACACATCACAAACATATACATGTATAGAAAAAACGTCCCAGATAGGCCAGAGTAAAGCTTAGCGTTCTATTAATTAACTTCAGTATTATATTTACAGTACACAGGTTTTGTCGGACGTGATCAATTTTTTCCATTCGCATCTCTACATGTTAGATACACTCAGGGACAAAATAAACGCAACTTGTATGTAATCGTAATAGTAAAAATTTTAATGATGTTATTTTTTTTTAAAATTCGTTGAAATTGCACACACACATGCATGACTTATTAATGAGGTTCATTTCAAAATTCCATTGATATTGGTGCAGAAATAATATTTTTACAAATGGTCAAATCTAACAGTCGAGCATGGCAAAGTTCACACATTTTCTCACATTTAATACCTGATGTTGCACCCTTAACAACAACGAATTACCTCATATTGATGCTATGATGGTTATCATGCGCTGTTGTGGGTCCATGTTCCACTCTTCAATGACGGTCTGGTGGGGTTCATCAACATTCCACGGTAGTGGCATACGTGCGCGAATCCGATGTCCGATTTCGTTCCAGACATGCATGTTTATGAATTCGCTTGGAGGCAGGCGCAAACGTTTGTCTCAAACCGACTCAACTGCTATATAGGCAACTAAGGTCACGAACAAATGCATTAAATTTTATTGAGTGTTTGTGATACTGCTTGTTAAGTTGTGTAAGGGTTGCGACATGTATCGGCTAAGCCTTAAACGAAGTATCGTTATAGTCTACAATGAAGAAGAAACAAATAAGAATCAAAATTAAGGTATGATATTTTGAAAACGGAGTTATATTTTTCCTGCGATTGAGCATCCCCATAGTCCCCCCTTGTCTACCAGATGTTATTCGGGATCTACCTTTGTGAGGGCGATCCCTTTTCCTCAAAGTGACATTGTATCGCTCTTTTAGCCTTGTAATTGTAAAATAGTCTCAACGAAATGGCCTGGCGTCAGCAGCATGACACATTCACATTCGAAGTATTCCAGTTTCATCCGACCGAATGTTTTCTGGCAAATATTGCGCGTGTTCACGTACTTTGTATGTTTTTATTTGATATGTGTTATCGATAACCTACTATTCGCCTTTATAAACGTTCCGCTTTTCGATTTCGCACGAGCGCCACGTGCAAAATTTAGGTTTTATCCACTTCCGGTCAAATCGGTTTTAGAATAAATATATTTATGTGCAAAAATGTACAGGAGTTTTTAACCCGTGTAGCATGAATATTTTTAATAAAAAATTCTATCAAACTTACCAAGAAATTAGGACCCGTTTATTTTGTCCCTGAGTGTACAATTGTATATATAATCAGCTTTAAGTCAAAGGCGTAGCCAATGTTTGAAACTCTAGTCATAACGTTTAATATTCCATCATGTCTTCTTATCCCTAGAGAATGTTCATTTTTTCATGAAGTATTTTGAAGCCATTGCACATGTGCAAGTAGACCGTGCCTCATCATGAGCCCCATACAAGTGAACGGCGTGTGATTCTAACCATGGAATACGAATTGATGGAATCAGCAAACGACAATTCACAATACTCTTTATTGGAAGACATCCCTTATTAAAATGTAATCGTACACGATATATGTAAATGCAAACTTATTATGCATGTTGTCCAATATGCACTAGTTACGTGCAACAATGCTAGATTGTTATTCTTCATTATTTCTACATGAGTACTAGGTGCACATTTAAAAGGTCAACAGAAAAGCACTCACATTTCAAATTGGGTCATCGTCCCGGCATTATGTTGACGTCGCGCAGAATTCTAACGTGCATGGACAGACAGTCAATCATATACAGGTCCGTTATAGACAAACTATCAGTGCAAGTAATATATTTTGATCAAGACGACCGAAGAAAACGACACAACACGTAGATCGTTATTTAGTGACGTCATTTTGACGGGATCATCGAACATCATATACTTAGCTCGTGCGTTAATGAACTAAAATGTCAACATATACAATGACTTTTGTGTGAAGTCATAGACGATACAATAGCTATTGAGAAGCTTCGGAATGTTGGTTTCGGTCCACTTATGTGTATTGTTGTTATTTTGTCACAAGGCGTGTTTTATGGTGATCAATCTTTGCGGGGTACTAGTCTTATTGAATGAATGCAGGTATTGACAAAATTTATCAACAAATTGTTAAATAATTTCATGTGTAACAAACCAATTTTCAAGACACTTAATTGCATATTGTGACCCCCTTGTTCCATATAATATGTATATGCTTATAAATAAAACCTCGTATCAGTTCATTAAAAGGTATCATCATAAGACATGTTTTCAGTGTTCAACAATATCAAAGATCATAAACCAATGCAGCTGCAGTCACCTGCTGTTTGGATCCATGGTCTCAATATTGCCTGGCGCTCACTGAAATTTCGGACAGTACTGATTTCTTCGGTAAATAAACTATTGCAATGCGACAAAGACCGATGTTATCCGCATGGAATAATGGAATTAGTCTGGTTCACGACATTCTTACGAAATGCAACTTTTTTTATTAATTTTTTGAAATCGTAAACCATCGAGAACAGGTCACGTGCCCCTCCATGGACTTTTTACTTAAGGCAATCCAATATACCTGCTCGCTCAAGGCTCGCAGGTAACAAAATGATATTCTATTACTTCCAAGATTTTAATAAAATAAAAAAAATAAAATGAATTCCTACTGACTAGAGGGTTTGCATTGAGTTTATGATTTACATGTAATGTTGGAAAATGACTTACAATGGACTTACAAGTGATTATCCTTGTTCAGTATTATTTGTACTTTCCGTTTATACAGAAATATTGAACGAACGATAATTAGTACACTGGAAAGCTGTAAGTTGTTAGTACACACATGGATATGTTTTATACATTTACCCTTCATTAAAGTTTATGTTACGACAACATTCAGTTTCCTTGCATAAAAAGACACATGTATCCAGAAATCATACTCAACTCTGATCTTATTTACGAGACTTGCTACGCTCCGTCCTTAGTGCATGCAAATAGACCTTGAACTGTTTATCATTGAGCGGTGCAAAAAATCACTCTGTACCAGCTAGCTTTGCATTAATTTTCATTTTGTACTAAACTGATCACAGCACGAGGTGTATCGTTTATGAAAATCTACACAATCAGGATATTAACATTATATTAATTTAGGAGATTAACATCAATGCGGACAAATGGCCGATGGTTTTGATGAACGATTCCGGCGTCTCGCAGTGGGAAGTTCCGACGCTTCCGTGTATGTTAGCTCGTCGGAAGATTTTGAATATATGTGTAATGCTTGTAAAACAAGCGGATATCATGTTGAAGCCAAGGGATATTGTGTTGATTGTGCGGAGTATCTGTGTGTATCCTGTCTTAAACCTCATTTTAAAATCAGAGCATTAAAGGGACACGTTCTCTTCCACTTAGACAGTAGAATGACCAAGCTGTCTGATATCAATGCCGTCTACCACATTACAGAACGTCAAAAACAAACAACGGAGGATAACTCATCTGATACTATTGAGGACATTGATGACTTAACATTTCTTAAAAGTGTGAATGTCAAGACCGGGAGTGACGAAAGTGATTGCTTCATTGTAGCTATCGTCGTTTTATCGGGACGATTGTTGGCTGTAGCTGATGAAAACAACAACAGTGTGAAGGTTGTGGACTATAGTACTGATACTGTCAGGAACACTGTAAAACTGACAAATGAACCATCGTCTATGACACGTTTACCCCAAGATCAGCTTGCAGTTACTATCACTGACCATCAATGTATTAATATCCTTTCGACACTACGTGGTTTAAAGGTAATCAAAACAATCCGTGTGGACGGGTTTTGTATTGATATTGTTTACTTTAATGGGAAGCTTCTGGTGTCCATCTATGATCCACTGATGTTCCAAGTTCTTGATGTAAACGGGAAAGTTCTTGAAAAAATAATTCCAGGACAAGATGTGACGTCATTGTGTTCAGTACCAGGATACATAGCTTTAAGTCCGGATCAAAGAACAATATATATATCGGACTGGAAAAAGAAAAAATGTTTGAGTGTAGATATGAAGGGAAAGAAAATTGCTGAGTGCAAGGAATTTGCATTCCCTGCTGGTATTGTATGTTCTCCTAAACTTTCGTACATCATTGTCTGTGATGAGGACAAGCATGTTGTCAGAAAACTGACAATGGATTTACAATGTGGTGAGATTTTGCTGAACAAGAGTGATGGTTTGTGGAACCCTTGGACATTGTGTTTGTGTCCTGAACAACGTAATGTGATTGTAAGCAGTGCCTCCGTTGAAGCGGAACACTGTAATTATATACGTATCTATCAGTATTAATGAGAACATCTAATCAGTGACACGTACAATTATGTGTTATATATACACGTACAATTACCGGTGAACATTCTAGAACCGCCATTTTGAAATCTGATAATCTTCTACATTAGACAAAGTGTTAATCAAAGATAAATTTCAACAAAACACGTGTTGAAATTAATTATAATATTTACTCAACGTTTCGGCATTTTGCCTTCATCAGGAAATGCATATAAATGAAAACAACGGACGTGACGTCATGCATAATGACGTTACGTTAATTGGTGGAAAATATTAATGAAACAGGACAAGATATGACAGTTTTAGAGCAAACCAATGTGGTTACATGTATATAGTTCTATAAACAGTGAACATATAACTACATGTACGAATGCAGTGCGATGTATATAACAATTCGTGCATAGTTCTATAAACAGTGAACATATAACTACATGAACGAGTGCAGTGCGATGTATATAACGATTCGTGCAGAGTTCTATAAACAATGAACATATAACTACATGAACGAGTGCAGTGCGATGTATATAACAATTCGTGCAGAGTTCTATAAACAGTGAACATATAACTACATGTACGAATGCAGTGCGATGTATATAACGAATAATGTGTTATTATAAACCAGTGCTGTTTAATGTAAAACACATTCTGTTTAATAGATAAGTATAATCATTTCAGACATAATATAATATCGTAACAGATGAAAGGGAAACAACTCACTGATCTGAAGTGAGTTTTATACTTAAAGTTGTCTCCCGTGCGGAGCTCTGTATTATAAAGGTTGAGGTTTAACTTCATAAAGAGAGTTCTATATGTCTCTGAGACAACTATATGGGTGATTTTAATGTGGCTGGTGCAGTTATACCTTTGCAGACAGTTTCTCGTAACAAACGCTGTTCTTGAAACACCATTACATTCAGTAAACATTGTCTAAGTTATATGAATTGTGTGGTGCATTGTCTCGTCATAAGAGACAGTGAGAGTGTTGGTTTATTCAGTGAGATAGACCCACTCGTTGGACTGGCGTAGTGAACAATAAAACGGCTGGTGGAGTAACGCGCGCGTGGACGGGTCATATAGCATACGAAGCCAGCCGAACTTGAAACAATATACAATTGTATATTGTGTATTTTACATGTTTGAATAAATCAGTGATGGATTTGTTGATTTATAAATGTGTTAGTAGTTGTACGAGGGGTGATCAATATATTCGTGAACTTTCGTTCTAACTTGTATATGTGTTACCTTAATCATCTTGACCTGTATACTGTAGTCATTATATAGTGTTTTAATCACAGCTTAATTTCTATTAAACAGTACTTTTGAATATGTACATACATGCAGAAAAGGCTATATAAATATGGTATGATAATAAATGACAATATTTGGTTCGTTATTTAGTCCTAATGTTGTTTTAGTAAACCTTATTGAACTGAAACTCTTGAATGAGTTTAATGTGGTCATATAATACATGCTGACATCACTAAAGGCTACAAATTCAAGACGAAATGTGTCAACATTGGATGAAAAAAGGCGTAAGTATTTTATTTCTTTACCGGTTTATATGATATACGCGAGTATAAGGGGAAATGTGTGTTTTCCATTACATGTATGGGTGCTGGAAAACGGCCCAGCTACTGAAAAATATCAGATACTTTTTCCCGTAGACGGGCGTTGTTTCATAGAAACCGATGAATAAATAATCTTGGATTTGTAGCCTTTAGTGGTATGCTACATTGTACAATGCAACTACCGGCCTTAATATAGATAAAGTGCAATATTCATAATAATAATATGGAGAAGTTCAGGGTTGTACAAGTTTACCGATTTGTAATATTCAACAAGATTATATTAAGTCAGACAGGGAAGGCAGCACTCAACTTAACCAGCCGAGTACAGAAAACATTAAAAACACACAAAGCACAATACCCAACTGAAAACACGGCATCCCGTCCCGAAAATCTGCCGCCTCAGTCAGTCAAACTAAAACGGAACGAGAGCCAGTTGACGAGGAAAGTAACAACTGGACATTACACATCACAAGGACAATCTACAACATATATATAGTGTACATGCAATTTTGAAAGATACGAGGTAGACTTGTGATGAACAACGAAATTGCAGAATGGCACATAAAAAATAAACAAAGTTCAACAAAAAGGCACAATGGCGAAATATGTTTCTAATTTTGTATTTTTACTATAAAGTGGACAATACATACATAGAGGAAGGTTGACTAAAGGGCTTTCGACTTGGTACGGACAGCGACAAATGTCACTGGGGACTTAAACGTTTTACAGTTCACCATTGAAACCTCACACTTAACTCAAAAACGTGGATGTAGTGCAAATGCTTCATTCCTGCATTGCAATCTTTACATCTATGTTTCGTTTGTTTCTTTTGAAGATGTCGACTTCATTGTATTATGTACATATATGGAAATGTTACAGATTGAGTCATTGACGCAAAACGGTTTAAAACTGGTTAGTTGAATAATTTTAAATTTGTCCTCGAAACAACCACAAATCACGATTTTAAACATAATACTATAGTATTCAATTGTCCAACACAATACATAGTGGATATTTATATCCTTGATTTACCAGACAAACGCACTTGTTTGAGGGATAAATAAACATGAGGAAATATTCGATAAAATACTGATAGCACGCAGCGGAAGGTGTAGGCTTCACCACGTGACTGCGCATGCGTCATATCAAAGTCGGGATATTCCTGACATTCCACCACATCTATATCCTCATAGCATAATAAAAAATCTGCGTAAAGGTCAGCTGAATAAGGTTGGTTCCCTTTTTTTGACTAATGGATATTACGGGCCCCCGATGTATCCTACTTTTATCAGTGCTGCAAGTCAATAGTGTCTCAATGACGGGGTCCTATAAAGGGACCACATGAATTTCTCATAGCCCGCCAAAAAAATCGTGGTAGCGGAAAGGATATACGCAGCAACTTCACAATGTTATTTAATTTTGTTTGTACTACAAATACAGTGTGTTAAAAAGTTTGTTTTCATAATTTAATTTATATCATGTTTTATTTGAGCTATTTGTACGTAGTAGACAAATTTAATTTCTTAAATTAATAGCGTCATTTCATACCGTCCAGCAAGAATACAACAATATAACCTTCTAAAATTTAACGTGACAATTTTACAGTTTTCTAAAGTCAGAAAAATAAGCTTTTTAAAAAAACTTTTTTTACACCCTGTATATAATTATGTTAAGTACTCATGTGGCCATGGTTTACATTAACCGCCTCATTGATAGCCTAGTGGTAGAGCGTCCGCTTCGAGTGCCGGAGGTCCAGGATTCAATTCCAGGCCGCGTTATCATGCCAATCAGGAATCAAAATTATACCAGAAATTCCCATGCTAACCTCGGGGCAATGGGTAGCATCGGAAACATGAGATGTTGAGAGTGATTAAAAAATAGTTGGAAAAACATCACACTCGACCTTAAATAACTTTGTATAAACAAATTGTTAATTCATAGCTTTAAAATTATACGTACATTTAAATTTCAAATTGACACCAAATTATATTTCGTGAATGTATTCTAAGAGGAAATCTGTGCAGGACTACATGATCTTTATCTAAAATTGACACCAATATTTCGTGAATGTATTCTAAACGGCAATCTGTGCAGGACTACATCACCTATTTTTAAAAATTGACACCAATATTTCATGAATGTGTACTAAAAGGCAAGCTGTGCATGACTACACCATTTATATTTAAAATTGACACCAAAATTTCATGAATGTATTTCAAAAGGCAATATGTGCAGGACTACATCATCTATATTTCAAATTGACACCAATATTTCGTGAATGTGTACTAAAAGGCAATCTGTACAGGACTACATCATCTATATTTCAAATTGACACCAATATTTCGTGAATGTTTTCTAAAAGGCAATTTGTGCAGGAGTACATCCCATTTTTTTTTAAAATGGCACCAATATTTTGTGAATGTATTCAAAAAGGCAAGCTGTGCAGGACTACATGACTTAATTGTTTAAACGTCAAACATACACTCGTCAGAATGACATACACTATCAACTAATACTTCCTTATTGAAACAATTATAACCATGTTAATTGTTAAACTATACCGCGACAAGCCACACAATAACATACTTATGAATCCTGGATGATGTTGCAAATAGTTTCATCGTGATGATAAGTTTGTGATGTAATAATTGAAATTTGCACGAAGTGACTGGTTTAATCACCGGTACGCCCTTCATGGCTTTCCGGAAGTTGGACATTCCACTGAAACTATGGATACAATGGTCGTGTCAGGTGACGATGAAATATTCAATGTCACAGTGACGATTGTGTTTGCGGTTTGGACACACCATGTGGTAGGTGACGTAATTTTTTGCTAAGAACGCAAGTAAAAATATGTAAACACAAAATTACTATCCACGCAACGTTAAACTTTTCAACAAAAAGTCACAATTTTTGCTCGAAACCGAATCAACTGTCAGGATAGCAGTTGAGTGGGTTTTAGGCAAAAATGTGGCATTTTGCGCACACACTATAAGTGGTATAGGTGTCACTAAGTATTGTAGCTTTACCATTCATATTATCTGACCCGCGTCAAACCTGAAACTATCCTTACACAATGAGCGCCTACCAGGGGAGATTATCCCGCCTACCAGGTGAGATGACCCCGCCTATCAGGTGAGATGACCCCGCCTACCAGGTGAGATGACCCCGCATATCAGGTGAGATGACCCCGCCTACCAGGTGAGATGACCCCGCCTACTAGGTGAGATGATACCGCCTACCAGGTGGAGATGACCCCGCCTATCAGGTGAGATGACCCCGCCTACCAGGTGACATGATACCGCCTACCACGGGAGATGTCCTCGCCTACTAGGTGAGATGATACCGCCTACCACGGGGAGATGATACCGCCTACCAGGGGGAGATGGTCCCGCCTACCACGGGGAAATCATACCGCCTTCCACGGGGAGATGATACCGCCTACCAGGGGGAGATGATACCGCCTACCACGGGGAGATGATACCGCCTACCAGGGGAGATGATACCGCCTACTACGGGGAGATGATACCGCCTATCACGGGGAGATGATACCGCCTACAACGGGGACATGATACGCCTACCACGGGGAGATGATACCGCCTACCACGGGGAGATGATACCGCCTATCAGGGGGAGATGATTCCGCCTACCATGGAGAGATGATTCCGCCTACCAGGGAGAGATGATTCCGCCTACCATGGAGAGATGATTCCGCCTACCATGGAGAGATGATTCCGCCTACCAGGGGGGAGATGATTCCGCCTACCAGGTGAGATGATTCCGCCTATCATGGAGAGATGATTCCGCCTACCAGGGGGAGATGATTCCGCCTACCAGGTGAGATGATTCCGCCTACCATGGAGAGATGATACCGCCTACCAGGGGGAGATGATTCCGCCTACCAGGTGGAGATGATACCGCCTACCAGGTGAGATAATTCCGCCTACCAGGTGGAGATGATACCGCCTACAAAGGGAGATGATACCGCCTACCAGGTGAGATGATTCAGCCTACCATGGAGAGATGATTCCGCCTACCATGGAGAGATGATTCCGCCTACCTGGGGGAGATGATTCCGCCTACCAGGTGAGATGATTCCGCTTACCAGGTGAGATGATTCCGCCTACCAGGTGGAGATGATTCCGCCTACCAGGTGAGATGATTCCGCCTACCAGGTGAGATGATTCCGCCTACCAGTTGGAGATGATACCGCCTACCAGGGGGAGATGATTCCGCCTACCAGGTGGAGATGATACCGCCTACCAGGTGAGATGATTCCGCGTACCAGGTGGAGATGATACCGCCTACAAGGGGAGATGATACCGCCTACCAGGTGAGATGATTCAGCCTACCATGGAGAGATGATTCCGCCTATCAGGGGGAGATGATACCGCCTACCAGGTGAGATGATTCCGCCTACCATGGAGAGATGATTCCGCCTACCATGGAGAGATGATTCAGCCTACCATGGAGAGATGATTCCGCCTACCATGGAGAGATGATTCCGCCTACCATGGAGAGATGATTCCGCCTACCATGGAGAGATGATTCCGCCTACCATGGAGAGATGATTCAGCCTACCATGGAGAGATGATTCCGCCTACCAGGGGGAGATGATACCGCCTACCAGGTGAGATGATTCCACCTACCATGGAGGGATGATTCCGCCTACCAGGTGAGATGATTCCGCCTACCAGTTGGAGATGATACCGCCTACCAGGTGAGATGATTCCGCCTACCAGGTGAGATGATTCCACATACCATGGCGAGATGATTCCGCCTACCAGGTGAGATGATTCCGCCTATCAGGTGGAGATTATTCCACCTACCAGGCGGAGATGATACCGCCTACCCGGGGGAGATGATACCACCTACCAGGGGGAGAATATACCGCCTACCAGGGGGAGATGATACCACCTACCAGGGGGAGATGATACCGCCTACCAGGGGGAGATGATACCACCTACCAGGGGGAGATGATACCACCTACCAGGGTGAGTTGAAACCGCCTACCAGGGGAGATGATTCCGCCCACCAGGGGAGATGATGCCGCCTACCAGGGGAGTTGATACCGCCTAACAGAGGGAGATGATTCCGCCTATCGGGGAGATGATACCACCTATCAGGGGGAGATGATACCGCCTACCAGGGGAGATGATTACGCCTACCAGGGGGAGATGATACCGCCTACCAGGGGGAGATGATTCCGCCCACCAGGGGAGATGATACCGCCTACCAGGGGGAGATGATTCCGCCTACCAGGCTTAGATGATTCCGCCTACCAGGCTTAGAAGATCCCGCCTAGCAGGGGAGATGATTCCGCCTACTTGGGGAGATAATTCCGTGAGAAAGAGCTATACATATGTCAGCAGCATCATTTGTAACTATTCTTTGGTAAATACGCCACGCACTCACAACCTGTTGTTCCGTAGTCAAATATCGTAACCACGTGACTACCAGATCGTAGTTAATTAGGTTAATATACTTTATATATCGCGGGGACGGATAACATCAGGCATGAGGTGTCGTGAGTGATTGGTATAAGTTGGGAAAACGTTTTCACAATCGATCTTAAATAACTTAATATTAACTAAACTCCTACCACATCTTTGCCACCTATTTTAAAATACTAGAAAACCCATATGATATGACTAAACCCAACAGTATTGGAAATACTATTTACGGCAAACTGGAGGTCATCATTAAGACAGCTTCCTATATCGCTGTGACTCTGGTGACGGTTTAGACGTGAACAAAATGAAGAAGACAAAGAATCCGCGGTCTTGTTTAAGAATCGTAGAATAAAGCACGGTCATGAGTTCGGATGCGTAGTAATATACGCATCCGAACAAGTGACTGTGCTTTATTATAAATAAACCACAGGTACATATGCATTATTTCGATTCTAACATAGCTTATATTCCACATTAAACAACACATCAGGACAAAGTCACCGCTGCAATATTTTTTCATCGGAAGGCTTTTAACTTATTTGCCGTAGCTGTGTTTTAAAGGCAATTCATGCACATCTTGGTTTCTTCTATGTTTATATAGCTGAAACCGCTGATTGTGTTATGACATCTTTTTACAAACATGTGTCACTGTACATTTCTTTAACAATGCCAGCGTCACAATACTAGACCAAAATTGAGAGCAATAAGACATCATATTAAGGTACAGACAATAACTCATATGACGTCATATGCAGACGACACCGAAATATGGCTTACAAAGCTGACACGTAAAACTTATTAATTGTGGTTGACCCATTAAAGCGACAGTCTCGGTGAATTTGTTAACTATTAGGATAGTTTGTGTTCGACTGAGACAGTCGTAGTGCGCGGTCATGTTCGGTTTTATCCCTTACTGAGACAGTCGTAGTGCGCGGTCATGTTCGGTTTCATCCCTGACTGAGACAGTCGTAGTGCGCGGCCATGTTCGGTTTTATCCCTGACTGAGACAGTCGTAGTGCGCGGCCATGTTCGATTTTATCCCTGACTGAGACAGTCGTAGTGCGCGGCCATGTTCGGTTTTATCCCTGACTGAGACAGTCGTAGTGCGCGGTCATGTTCGGTTTTATCCCTGACTGAGACAGTCGTAATGCGCGGTCATGTTCGGTTTTATCCCTGACTGAGACAGTCGTAGTGCGAGGTCATGTTCGGTTTTATCCCTGACTGAGACAGTCGTAATGCGCGGTCATGTTCGGTTTTATCCCTGACTGAGACAGTCGTAGTGCGCGGCCATGTTCGGTTTTATCCCTGACTGAGACAGTCGTAGTGCGCGGTCATGTTCGGTTTTATCCTTGACTGAGACAGTCGTAGTGCGCGGCCATGTTCAGTTTTATCCCTGACTGAGACAGTCGTAGTGCGCGGCCATGTTCGGTTTTATCCCTGACTGAGACAGTCGTAGTGCGCGGCCATGTTCGGTTTTATCCCTAACTGAGACAGTCGTGGTGCGCGGCCATGTTCGGTTTTATCCCTGACTGAGACAGTCATGGTGCGCGGCCATGTTCGGTTTTATCTCTGACTGAGACAGTCGTAGTGCGCGGCCATGTTCGGTTTTATCCCTGACTGAGACAGTCGTAGTGCGCGGTCATGTTCGGTTTTATCCCTGACTGAGACAGTCGTAGTGCGCGGTCATGTTCGGTTTATCCCTGACTGAGACAGTCGTAGTGCGCGGCCATGTTCGGTTTTATCCCTGACTGAGACAGTCGTAGTGCGCGGCCATGTTCGGTTTTATCCCTGGGTCTCCGGCTTCCAGGGAAGAGAGAGAAAATGTGTGAGCTACGCGGAATCCGGTAATGCTGTCTTGGCTTCCTTGGTGTATAGCACACATGTACGTGAGACTAACTCTGTGTTTATAGTTACATGGAGTTCATTTGCAGATGGATGGGTAATGCTCAGAAACTTTTCTGAAATTTCTAGTGACCCGAGACGAGATAGATAACAGGGACTATAGCGGATTGGTAGACGAGAACGCTAACCACTAGGCCACCATTAAACACCTAGTACATGTAATTCCAGTAGGAAGTTGAAGCTTTTGAGTTTCATTTTTTTTCTTGTTCGCTTTTATGTTTGTCAGTGTGTTTCAGTATGTTCCTTTTTGTGACTGTCGTACTCCTACTGTTGATGTTTAGTGTTTCCTTCCCTGTACGATTTTCTGTTTTAATTTTTGTTTAATATAATGTCTCTTTTCGGACGATTCATTGAGAAAAATAATTCGAGTAGGTTACGTTGCCATTAAGAAAGGAGGTTGCGAAGATGAACCTCCGCTAATATGTGCGTGTATAAGTGTATACGTTTTTGATACTTTTTGTTCGAAAAATACACATTGTATTTGATAATGCTTGTATGTGTATTCACGCTTTTAACGCCAGATGAACAAATACTTGTAAATGAATAAAGACTGTCATTCAAAACCGACTTTAACGGCAACCGAAAAGTGGAAGCAAACCGTTAGTCTTCATGGATGTCTGGTGTCTCTTAACACGTTAAATGTACTAGCTGTCTTAGTCTGGTTCCCGTTCCCCAATCTTACATTTCATGTTGTTTGCTGCGTAGATTGTAAATATCGGGAACCAGACTACTAGCTGTCTTTGCAACCATGTTTTGTAAAAGTGGGAATTGATCACATGTGGTTTTAATACCATAGGTTTGTCTGTATATCTTAAAACTTATATAGTTAAGTAGGTTAACGGAGCATATAAGTGGGACAATAACCCGCGCGTATTTTATCAAAGCATAAAACATAATACTACGCTAATTTTCACATTTTAAGCATACTTTGTCTGAACTTAGAATTCACAATGAGAACACTTGTCGTTATATACGTTTACAATCTTGAGACAAATTTATACCACGTTTCTCATTTATTTCATACACAAATACAGTATAGCGGGGAGCGGTGGTCTAGATGTAGGGCGCGCGCTTTGGGATCAAGACGTCCCGGGTCAGATCCCCGTCTGCGCCACTGCTTAATTTCTCTGAGCAATAATAACCAACATGCTCCACTCGGCCATCATGTGAATTGGTACCTGTGAGGGTGGTGTCTGTCAATGTTCGATAGTCCTGGGCGCCGCAGATCGATGTTGGCTACACACACATCAGGAGAGAAATAGTTCCCACAGGGAGACTCGAGCGCAGGTTTCCATAGGTAGCCAAATGACCTGGTCAGGGGAGTTAAAAATGTCAAAGGGTGGCTGAACGGCTAAACTGTTGACCTAACTGAAGTTGAAGAGGTTTATTTTTCTATAAATAAAGAGTAGTTTTCAGACAGTTGTTTTTGTTTTCTCAAAATATCGATTTTGTACTTACGACCTTCTCATTCTATCGATATAACAGCGAAATCATTGTTCATTCTCTGATTGGATTTGAGTACGTGCATTGTTTGTGTACGTGCCTTTTTTGTGCACGTGCATTTTGGTGAATGGTTATAATATTTGTGAACGTGCCTTTTTTGTGCACGTGTATTTTGGTGAATGGTTATTATATTTGTGCACGTGCATTTTGGGGAATGGTAATAATATTTGTGTACGTGCATTTTGGTGAATGGTAATAATATTTGTGTACGTGCATTAATTCGGTGTATGTGGTTTGCTCGTGTATGTGTGTATTTGTATGTACGTGTATTTTATGTGCACGTGCATTGTTTGGGTATGTGCAATGTGTTTGTACGTGTATTTCTTGTGCGCGTTGATTTGTGATCATGCTTTAGTTATGTGTACGTGGTATGTTCCTGAGTGTCTGCATAATTTATGTGTACGTGCTTTTTTGTCTTCACGTGTACTTTTATGAACATGCGTTTGTGTGTACGTGCAATTTTTGTAATAGTTTGCCTGTAAGTTCTAACAATATTTACTGGTGTATGATTGGCCATTATCAAAAGGTGTGTAACATTTACTGACGTCTGATTGGCCATTATTAAAAGGTGTGTCTCATTTACTGACGTCTGATTGGCCATTATTAAAAGGTGTGTCGCATTTACTGACGTCTGATTGGCCATTCAGTTATTTTGTAATTGAACTATACTCTTACTTACAAACATGCACGACAAGAAAAATACATCACGCCCAAATAGACGATCACAAAATACATTGAATTGCATACATATGCTAACACAAATACCGTTAAATCACACATTTTCGTGGGTATTAAATTTCCTGGATTTTGATAAAAATGTATTTTCGTGGGGGCATATGTTAGTTGGTTACCTACCAAGGAAGATTACACTCATGTTCTGTATTTGTGAGATCAATTAATTTTGCGAGTACAATTAAAAAGCTTAATAACAAAAGTGCACGTCCTTTATGTTAACAAACATGTTCGTACAAATATGTCCTCACATACCGAGACTTGAGTTTTTCAGAAAATCATTGGCATACTCGGGTGCTAAATTGTGGAACTCACTTCCATATGATATAAAAGTATCTGAAAGTGTTAACACATTCAAAAGCAAATATCTAAAGTGGTGGTTCTCTGGTGGTCAACAAACCATTTCTTTCATTTGAAAGATCATTTAGGTCCTGGTCCTAGCTCCAACCGGTTGTGTCAATGACTTACTGTATCCATTCCTTATATATGCATAACAGTACATTTTAAACTAAATTTGTTTTCAGCCAAGTCATAATTTTGTTTTGTTATTGTTAATTGTTATCTTCTGTTATTACTGTACATATTATGTAAATGTGTTAATGAGGCTCACAGGGAAGACTGGGTATACCCAACTGTGTTGCCTCTTTACATAAGTCTTTATTATTATTATTATTACATACAAAATTCTGCAATTTCGTTATCCAGCACAAGGCTGCTTCGTATCTTTCTAAATTGCATGTACATTATATATGGGTTGTCGATTGTCCTTGTGGTGTGTGGTGTCCGGTTGTTGTTTTCTCGTCACATGGCCCTCGTTCCGTTTTGGTTTGACTGGCTTAGGTGGCATACTTTTGGGACGGGTTGCCGTGTTTTTAGTGCTTTGTGTGTGTTTAGTGTTTTGTGTGCTCGGCTGGTTAAGTTGAGTGCTGCCTTCCCTGTCTGACTCAATACAATCTTGTTTTATGTGTATACCATACACACAATATCATCTAAATAAATGTACACGTAAAAAAGAATGCCGAGCATAGCCTTAATTTGCCGGTTATAAGGCAGGCATGTGAGTTCCTCAACCCGTATTTGAACTCGGGTTGTTAGATTAGACGTCAAGCGCGCTAACCATTGGGCTACGGATGTACACGTGTATACCTGACGTACTGACTAAAATGCATAAACACAAAATACACCTGCACACATGTACACGTGCAGAAAATACACACGTTCATGCACGCATGCATACAACAATAAACACATGTACAAATAGTGCACATATATACAAATAAGTTCTAACTATGAAAACAGAAATTATTCGCGTTGGATTATTTCACTAAAATGTATACTTCTGAACTGATAAAACGGTATTAAAACACAGGATGCAGTTCTGTCCGACCTTTCCAACATTGACCCTCGCGAACTGCTTCAGAATAATAAATCGAGGATATTTGTTAATTTTGGTGTAAGATCTAATTTTATTTCGCCGAGTGATCACAGAAAATCAATATTTTCACGAGTGGCGTAGACATGAGTGAAACATTAATTTTCTGTGATCACGAGTGGAATAAATTGATCTTACACTAAAAATCTACAATTTTTCTGTTTATTATATGCCTCAATTCCTCTTAAACATTTTCCGTAATTGGCTTAGTTGGAAAAATCATGTCGAAATTAGAACGTCACGACATGAGAATTATGATGTCATGATGATGTAACGCATATTATAAAGACCGGTGCCGTTGACGTTACGTTTCTTTTTCTGCGTGATACTGGAACCAGCTTCTAAAACAGTGAAAATAAGAAAGTGGTAATTTCACTGTTATTTTCACTGTTATTTTCACTGAAAAATCTCCATAATCCATTGAAAGCAAATAATAAATTCGGTTTTCAACTTTTTATTTTCACAAGACATATACATCAGTGTTGCGAATCACGTGATCTAACGAATAACGTTGGTAGTCCGAAAAATGGCGTCTTCCGTCGCAAAGGTGAGTTTTTTATTGATTATTACAAGCATATATTTAAGATGGTTATATTATATCGCCTAAAGAATATCTCATATGTATAGAAACACTCGGGAATTGTCGATTTCGCTGAATCTTTCGCTATTTTTAATTGATGCTCGACCAAACGCATTTTCGAAGCCGTTTTCAATAAATAACGTTTGCATCAAATCCATATTTCTCTCTGTATATTATGAACTAGTGAAATATCAAAGACATTTTGCATTGATTTGTTATGCATATGTATTGTTTAGGTTTAGAAAGTACTTTTTTTTAAAAATCCTGGAATTTGTGATTTTGCGTCAAAATTAAGAGAATAATATCGTTTGCAGTCATTATGTAATGAATAACGTTTGCGTCCAAAATTAATTCTGTAAAGTTCTACTGATTTCCAACGCCATGTTGTAACTGTTATTAATGCTAGGTAGATGCTGTAAACACATACATTTATACATCTAAGCGTACATTTTAACACAATACATGAAGTCCGTACCTAAATTACTAGTTTGTTAACATTAACAATTATATGTTAGAACTAACCTATCCAAAGGTTTCTGTGCTATCGGATGTTATAATTTTCTATAACTAAGCATTTTTTATAATCTTTCAGACTGAAACATGCCGTCCAAAGCAAAATCAAACCTGTCGCTGAACAGGGTAAAGCGAAGGAGAAACACAATACAGAACACACTCACGACTTTCCTTAAAATAAAGAAGCCAGTGGTTAAAGTGTTTACACCTGAAAAAGAACTTTTGTCTCCAAGAAAACATAATTCTTCATTGAAGAGCCTTATTCAGTCGCCTTTTGGTAAAACGTTTAATTCAGACAGGAAACATACACCATCGAAATTCCCTCTGTCCAAAAGGGTTAAAAGATCGTTGAACACGGAATTTCCTCGCCAAGCGATAGAAGACTCTAATACTTGTGATATAATTTTTGACATAGTAGAGGATTACGAAAAGGATACGTGTGTCTCAGGTTAAAAGTAGTGTTTGTTGTCAAGGATC
Source organism: Spisula solida (assembly GCA_947247005.1). Taxonomy (NCBI): domain Eukaryota; kingdom Metazoa; phylum Mollusca; class Bivalvia; order Venerida; family Mactridae; genus Spisula; species Spisula solida. Next base: position 18,171,032 of record OX365962.1, on the reverse strand, counting down.
GTTATGTGGCCACATTATACCGAAGGCGAAATAAAAATGGTACCAGTGTTTTGTTAATTGACGATCAGATAAAAAAGGGCTGGGTTATTTTCTCTCATTGCTGCAGAAACGACATGTCCAGAGTAATTAATACAGGTTTCACTACCGATCTAACATACATTATGACAACTACATGTATAGTTCATTTGTAAGACATCAAGCCATGCAATATCATTCATAATTATACATGTACGATGTGTGCCAGGTGAAAAATTAAAATATATATGTACATGTATATCACAATGGTTTGCGTTTATTTGTCAATTTTGAATTTATTGGCTTAAAAATTATAAAAAGTACGAACAGAAAAACAGAAGATATAACACTGACTAATTAGACAGAACTAACTTGTGTTGTGTAGTAACATTTCTTATAATCCACCAAACTAACAATTTACAGCAGAATCATAGACTTACGAACGACCGGTACTGACATCTTAACTTCACGAGTTCACAATTTTAATTTCATTCATTCACGATTTCAATTTCGAGTACTTACGATTTCAACATCATGAATTCTTGAAGTTGAAATCATGAAGTAGAAATCGTGTATGCTTGACGTTGAGAACGTGAATTTGTGTAGTCAAAATCGTGAATTCATGAAGTTAAAATCGTGGTTTCATGAAGTTTAAATGGCACTACCGGTCTTTCGTATATCCATATTATGCTAAAAGGCAATAGTGCTAAGATGAAATCTATATCAAGAGCGCTCACCTTAGTTTTCGGTTTGAAATCTGGTATAGTCGTTTAGCCAGTAATGGCGAATCACCGGTTTCGAAGGCTTTCGAATACAGCTTCGCCAATAAAAGTATGACACATTTTAAGCATAATAAGGCGTGCATATGACACTTTTTCTTTTTACAGATTGCATGTGAAAATATTAACATAATTCCTGTTTATCCTACGGTCACATTTGCCCTACGAGCTCCTTACCAGCTCCTTACGAGTTGATTTTGGCGAACTCGCACGGCGTCCGTACGGAGCCCGTACGGATATCGAAAATCGTACGAGCATCGTACGGATTTTCGTGACTCGTAGAGGACTCGGCGACACGGTGAAAATGTTTCACCGAGCTCCCGAGCTGTCTACGAGCCCGTAGATATTTTTCAAGGCTCTATAATCTCGCACGAGGGTCGTGCGGACACCACACGAGCTACGAATTAGCAAGGTCTTGCATCGCATAGGACGCCATTAGGATGTAGATAATGAACATTATCTCAACTGCTTTACTTATGACAATAAATAGTTATGAGTATGGTGTATATTGAAATATTGAAAAATTTAAATTTTGGAAGACAGACAGACTCTGCGAGTATAACAACATTTGTACACAGACTTTTAAGATCTTTATTTCGAATGTATATGTAATAACGCATGACATTGTTGTACACACTATAACATTCATTGCTATTATGTTGATACTGCAACTGTATCATTTATCCAAGTTCCGGTAGAAAGACTCTGCCAACAGCAAACACACAACACTGATTAATTCATGAAAACAATATCGTATTTTTATATCATTATTATGGTATTCTCATATTATCATTATCGTCATCATAATCGCATTCTCGTAATATCATCATCGAGCTATCGTATGATCATTATCGTATTCTCGTAATTATCAGTATAGTTCTATCGCATTATCATCATCGTGTTTTCGCATCATCATTATCTTATTATTGAATTATTATCATCGTATTCTCATATAATAAATTATCTTATCATTGTATTATCATTATCGTATTCTCGTATTATCATTATCTTAGCATTGTATTATCATTATCGTATTCTCGTATTATCATTATCTTATCATTTTATTTTCATCATCGTATTCTCGTATTATAAATTATCTTATCATTGTATTATCATTATCGTATTCTCGTATTATCTTATCATTGTATTTTCATCATCGTATTCTCGTATTATAAATTATCTTATCATTGTATTATCATTATCGTATTCTCGTATTATCATTATCTTATCATTGTATTATCATTATCGTATTATCGCATTATCATTATCTTATCATTGTATTATCATTATCGTATTCTCGTATTATCATTATCTTATCATTGTATTATCATCATCGTATTCTCGTATTATAATTATATTATCATTGTATTATCATCATCGTATTCTCGTATTATAATTATCTTATTATTGTATTATCATCATCGTATTATCGTATTATAATTATCTTATCATTGTATTATCATTATCGTATTCTCGTATTATCATTATCTTATCATTGTATTATCATTATCGTATTCTCGTATAATCATTATCTTATCATTGTATTATCGTATTATCATCATCCTATTATTGTATTATCATCATCGTATTCTCGCATTATCATCATCTTATTATTGTATTATCATTATCGTATTATACTATCATCATCATCATACTATCGTATTCTCGTATTATCATCATCGTATTCTCGTATTAGCATCATCGATATATCCGACCAATAACCTTTCTCCAAGTAGGTACGCACCAGACTTTGATCCATGACATATTACCGCGACCGTGGCTGGGTGATTTTGGCGTCCGTATAGAAAGCGGAAGATCGAAAGTTCAAACCCTGGAGAAAGTTATGTTATAACTGATGTAGTCGTTTGGTAAGACGCAAGCTATTTCACGAATGGTAAATGTAGGCCCAACTCTGCCAGGCACCCGGCAATACATGTATGAGAATGGATTCGGGTTATTTTGCTAGAGAGGGGTCCGACCAGCAATATTTTATACAAGTTGGTACCCAGTAGACTCCCACCCATTGTATTAGATGACCACAATTCACCACAAGTCCAGGGTCCAGGCCCACCCCATCTGGATCCGCACACGCTCAGTGTATGATAGTTGTTATTTCCGTGATTCTCGTGCACAGAACTTATGAGTACACATCAAACCATTGTCTATGATTGTCTACATATGTATATCCTTGTATTTCTACTGCATTCACTTAATTCTTTTGGTAAAACTATATATTTGGTGTGGTACACATGAGACACATACGTGTATATACCCTTTGTACTATTCAAAACGTTATGGCGAAATAGGCTGAATTTCAGAGTCTGTCGAGGGACAATTATGCATTTTATGAAATATCAACTAATTCATAATCATCTTACATAATATAATAATACATAAACTGGGTGAGGACAGCTTCCATGCGAGCATTCTACTTCAAATATCTCTACGAGCTCGTAGACAACTCGGAGATCGGTGAAACATTTTCACCGAGCTCCCGAGTCCTCTACGAGTTACAAAATCCGTACGATGCCCTTACGAGTTTACGATGTCCGTACGGACTCCGTACGAACTTGCAAAATTCGACTCGCACGGAGCTCGTACGATCAATGTGACCAAGGTCTTAAAATAGATAATTAAAATTCGTTGAATATATCCATTATTGTCGCACGGACAACGTACGGCCATCGTGCGATCACCGTACGGACACCGTACGAGTTATCTACGAGCTCTGATTGATCTACGAGCACCGTGCGATGTACGGCCGGGCTCCTTGTGAGCCCCGTACGGAGTCCGTATGGATATTACGATGTCCGTACGGATATCGTACGATTGCATCTCTATAAATCGTACGAGGTCCGTACGAGCTGTGACCAGACCCTACGAATGAAAAAGTACCGTTAGGATTTCAAACATTGTTGACTCGTACGAGTTGGTAAATTCGTACGGATATCGTACGAGCTTTGTGACCGTAGCATCAGTTAGAAATATACAAGACCTAGGTCTACAAAATACTACATTTGCAGACCTGATTGCAGACTGCAGACCTCGGTCTGCAAAATATTTCATTTGCAGACCTGAGTGCAGACTGAAGACCTAGGTCTGCAAAATATTTCATTTGCAGACCTGAGTGCAGACTGCAGACCTGGGTCTGTAAAATATTTCATTTGCAGACCTGAGTGCAGACTGCAGACCTGGGTCTGCAAAATACTACAGACCATGTATTTCCATCGATATACAGGGCTTAATAGTACGAGGGGTGTTCAGAAATAACGTAGACGTTTACTCTGGAATTCACATTTGTTGGAGTACGAAAATGATAAATCACCATCATAATTCGGAATCTTTCTGCGATCAGTACACCAAATTAGGTGTATCTGTAACAAGTCTGTCATGAATTATAGCTTCTCAAAACTAGTCACTACCACGCACCCGGGGCAACACAAATGACGTCGGTGACGTAACAATGTCGGTATCGATGCAATAACCTCAACGATCACTTAGAATATAACAATTGACACCCAATGCACTTCTCAAAAATGTCTTTAGGCTTATTATGGTCGTAATGCGCGATATTGTTGGTGGTAGCGTACTGAATATCGTATGTATATTTCTTTCTAGACTGTGCATTACATTTTTGTGTACACATCTACGAGCTAAGAGCTGGGACCTACGACCTAAGAGCTGAGACCTTAGACCTTAGAGCTGCGACTAACGACAAAAGAGCTGCGACCAACGAGTACACATCTACGAGCTAAGAGCAGGGACCAACGAGCTAAGAGCTGCGACTAACAACCTAAGAGCTGCGACCAACGACCTCAGAGCTGCGACAAACGACCTAAGAGCTGCGAGCTGCGACATACGAGCTAAGAGCTGCGACTTACGAGCTGAGAGCTAGGACTAGCGACCTAAGAGCCGCGACCTACGAGCTAAGAGCTGCGACTAACGACCTAAGAGCTGCGACCTACGAGCTAAGAGCTGCGACTAACGACCTAAGAGCTTCGACCTACGAGTACACATCTACGAGCTAAAAGCTGCGACCAACGACTTAAGAGCTGCGTCCAACGAGCTAAGAGCTGCGACCTACGAGCTAAGAGCTGGGACCAACGACCTAAGACCTGCGACCAACGATAACATTTACGGCCTAAGAGCTGCGACCTACGAGCTAAGAGCTGCGATTAACAACATAAGAGCTGCGACCTACGAGCTAAGAGCTGCGACTTACGAGCTAAGAGCTGCGAATAACGAGCTAAGAGCTGCGACCTACGAGCTAAGAGCTGCGACTTACGACTTAAGAGCTGCGACTTACGAGCTAAGAGATGCGACTAACGACCTAAGAGCTGCGACAAAAACGTTGATCAAAATGATTAGTTTAGGCATAATGTGACAATTGTTCGGCTAGATATTTTATAATTAAGATTGTAGTGATTTAAATATTGTTCAAAATTGATAACGCCCCCTTCCGTCTTATTCACGCCGATAATTAAATAGGACTAAATAGGATTTGATGTATTGTGTGGTGTCTAAGTCACGTGGTATTGCTACACTGTATATGGCAACATGTCAATTGTACACCGCGAACATTTTTATTTATTGATCGTTTTAACCTAACTTATTGATCACGACTATATTTAATATTTGAAAATATGATCCAGCATATTATTCTTATTATCTGTCATAGTCGTACTGAAAGTTGGCATTGTGTGCATTGTGGGTTATTCTGGCTGATTATACTTTATAATAACCCGAAATGGGGATCATCACTGTGATCAAGACTGTGTCGTTTGAACTAAATACATCTGATAGATAAGCATGTATGATAACATAACGCAAAAAATACCCGAGTTAAAAATAGGCAATAACTATATCAAAACTATTGATTGAGTTGCCTCATCCTGTCTACAGACTAAAGTTCTCGGTTACATATCGCTGTAAACACATACGATAAGTTACAAATCAATACCTATTTAAGATATTGCACAGAATGACAACGACAACAAGTGGACAGGGGTCAATAACTCCAGCAACACATTTTATAATTACATCCTCCTCTCGTTTATACAGTGTGGCGAACGCAAAAAATGTTCCACACATGTCAAGAAACTAGTTTAGATTGTAACTGAGAAATGCTATGTTTTAAAAAAAAATGATCGACCTTTCTAAATAATATATGTACATGTATAAACAAGGGCAAATACCTCTCGGAATAAAAATCACAGGGTTATCACAGAGTAACTCCATCCGGATTTGAACTCGGTGTCAAGATTAGACTTCAAGCACAGATTAATATCTACCTTGTTTCAATAGATTACCCTTTTGATTCCGAACAAGTTTTTCAAGTTTGAATTGAATACCTTTGATAGTTATTTGTAAATTGTTCAACAAAACATGTCTTTTAACTCCAAACTAGGGCAAATAATACTTATGAAAATACAAAACATAGGGTTATCAACTTTAATATAATGAATTGTACCAAATTGAGGTGTTTTAGCAATTGACATCAACGAAAAACTTAAATAAAACAACCACAGACGCCCACGCAGCTAAACGTCCCTGTCACCACAATGACTCATTTTTCTGCGAACAGTCAAGCTAAAACAAATACAATATCAGAGTGTCTTTTCTACTGACTGGTGTAATAGATGTGTGTTTGTCCAAGTCATTTGTTATTGTTTGTTTGCTTTTATTTTTGGAAGATTTTAAGACTAACTGGTGAACCGAATGTCAGTCCTACCCAGACTACCAAGTTACATTATCCTGACTGACTTCGAGTCTATCGGCAGCTACCTAAAGCTAAATATCCAGGGCGATATACCTGTACCATTCAACGACTTTCTGCATGACGTGGGGTGGTATCCAACCTGATACCTCTCGCACTTTTAAAGCGAACGCTGTACAGTGTACTCCTTTTATGAAGTAGGTGTTGGTCTAATAAATTGTCGACGTGCATTTTCCCTACAAAACGTTTAGCGAGTTATCGACATAAGATAAAGCTGAGGTTATGAACGTATTATTTCATATTGACAGTCAGGTCCCGATGCAGATACAATATTTGTTCCAAAGCAAATTGGCGTTTTAACGAATATGTCAATATACCGCATTAATACACAATGTTTAAAAACATATGTTAGTATATCGGATGTCGTTATATCGATCTCCCAAAGCATCTAAAGTAGAAATTTCATCTCCAATTGAGATTTTGTTCCAAGTAGAGTCTGGGTTACAAACAAATCCGAAATTGGAGTTATTGACGTTATACTATGTTTGTTCTTGTTTTGTGGTGTCAATATTGTGTTCATTTTTGTATCGGAATTAAAAAAAAAGACATATGACAATATTTTAGATGAGATTTTCTCATATTGAGACGCTTTGGGAGATTAGGGCCTGGCTATATCGCATAAGTTTATATACATGTTTACGTGTTCTATATATTTATCGATGTTTTATCTTCCGGGTTTATTCAACAGTTGTGTTTACTTAACCTAAAAAACGCGATAAGACGGTGACAAAAACTGACAACATCACACGTGTATAGGTATGTGATCTCCGCAAAGTAAGACAAGTGTTCATTATAAATGTTCAACTCACAGGTAACTGTATCATTTATAAAAAGTTTCTTTTACACAATTTCTGTTTGATTCTATCTTAGATATTATACATTTTATAAAAACTTATTTACTACTTTTTAATGATACCTGTGGTTCAACTATGAATAAAACCCAATACAGTGCAAGCTTGTTCAACACGTTTGTGTTATTAATATAAAAAGCAAGTTTCTAGTTATCACTCATTGTACCTAACCTAGCGGAGAATAACGACCAACGGTATATCCTTTCCGCTACCATAGCGTACTAATGCAGACTCGCCGGGATGACCATTTCGGCCTTCTGTAGTTTTTGACCTAAATGCCCAAATAATGGAATTTTGCTGTCCATGGTACACAGGCATCCCAGACTAAAGGGTATTACGGGCCCAGGGTCGTGCACAGGTTTTGGGCCCGCTAGACCCCTTTAAAGAGGGCTTTGAACGTAGATTTTACAAAACTGAAATTACTGGTCCTACCCGCCATTGCGGTACGATTCCCTGTGGAATTGCATTAACATTTAGCGCCAAAAAGTCTTTTTTTTTATATATATAGAAGGAATATAAGGCAAGACAAAGGGGTCAAGAGCAATGCCCTAAAGGGGCCAAAAAGTAGACCTGTCAAGCTAAAAAAAAAGTTTTTCGCGCAAGGGTCACCGTCACATGGTCATTTCCGGTGACCTTTAGTCAAAATGTTGACACTTTTTCCTACTTTCGGTTAGGGGCAAGTGTTTTGTTATAAATATAAAAAGCATTTTTTTAGTTATCACTCATTGTACCTAACCTAGCGGAGAATAACAACCAACAGTATATGCATGGATATGGTCAAAATAGTGAATCAGTCTGATAAAGAATCGAGTGTGTTCTAATTTGAATAATATTGGAATGTGAATATAATGTTTAGTGTGTAAAGTATTAGTTATCCTGTCTGCTGGTTTTTACTCCGACTATGTGTGGCTGACTAATGCGACAAGTTGTCGTGTTGTGTAGCTGTCCGCTTGTGTAGCTTCTAATACTAGTATTGCCTAATCGAAGTGAAATGCCACACCGATCCTAAGCTCGTTAATGAATGACGAGTCTCAGTTTAATGTGGTTTACTTATATATATAGATAAGTCTTTGGAAACCATTGTCTTTATCAACTATTTAGTCACCTATGTACTCTGTTACTCCAGTCCAGCACAAGCGTGATTCATTGCTTTCGAAAAGGGCAACACTGTTTATGTTGGGTGTTGCTTTGTAGTCTATGGTGTGTGGACGTCCTTGTGATTTGTTGTCTTCTTTCGGTAGCTCTTACATTGTTTATGTTAGACTGACTAAAGGTAATATTAAGTCAGACAGTGAAGGCAGCACTCAACTCAACCAGCCGAGCACAAAAAACATAAAACACATACAGAAAAACAAGGCCCAACTAAACTAAAACGGTTGTCGTGTAGTTTCTGTTGTCTTGTTAATTGGTGTGTGTCAGTTGAACTTGTACTTGTAATCTATGATTTGTGTTTCCTGTGTTGTTTTGTGATTGGCGTACATTATTGTCTTTGTAGAGAGCTATTTACGCTTTTCGATTTTACAGTTCCGGTCTAATCTCATTGCATTTCAGCATAAACATTTTATCCCTACATGAGTACTAGAAAATTGTGTTAGGTATGTTTTAAAGGTGCTGCCTCACAGATCGGGCTTAAATTTTTGTATGACATAATTTTCCTACCTAACCAAGTATTTATATAATAGAAAGTCACTGATGGTTGCTTTATGAAAGATTATATGGCATATGAGCAATTTCAATCACTCTTGATATTTGGCACTCAGTATTCTTCTGTTTGAAAATATCGCAGAGTTTCTTTCCAAAATGTTCTGTGAATTATGTAATTCACACATGATCAAACTGTTTCGTCAACAAATTAAAGCCGAATTATTTATGAGGTATTCGGTTTGTTTCGCAATTCGTTTTCATCGAATGGAAACACATTTCAGGCAATTTAAGTGATAGTAGTGCTAATTCTATAGGGTATTAATACCCTATAGAATATTGGTAGTAAACATGCTGAATTACTACAAAATGCCGACGTTTCCCAAGTTATTTTTTATGTCAATGTAGTTGTTCATGGCATATACAGGAAATTATACCAACATTACATGAATATTTTACAATTTAATTTTATTTTTGCAATACACAAATATGTGAGGCAGTCCCTTTAAACTCCAAACCGTCAGCTGATTTTAATTTTAAAACAATCCGTATAACTACATGTAGTACGAATCCGGAGCATATTCATAGTAAACTATTTGCGAAAATGCTTCAACAATGTTATATCAAATGTTAAACTTTACTATATGTGACGTATAAGAATTATTCAAATAATGATTTAAGCAAGTGATAGGGTAATGGACTCATACTGCATAGAAAAGACAAATACTTGTTATTTTTACAATGTACAGGGTCACGTACATTAATCGAATCGAGTTCGTATACTAGAACCTGAACATGTATTTTCACGTTATATCAAGTTTCCACGAACGACAAGGTTTTTTATCTTCCTTTCAAGGAATAATGTGCATGGTTTGTTTGCTTAACCTAAACACGCTAGATAAAATAACACCAACTAGATTCAAGTCAGGTGCGGCGCCACAATAACTTAAAGCATAATACGTGTTAAATCAACGCGGTTTGTAATATTGCCAATAAACATAATTATACAATATTATAACAGTGTATCAACGAAACAATTGCCGGTTATCGTGTTAATTCATACACGCTTAAATGTATAGTATCGCATAAAGTCATACAGCTACATTAAGGTTAATTTGCTTGCAATAAGTTATACAAGTGGATTTATTTAGCGTCGCAATAAATGATACTGTGATAATGTTTAAACAGTAAATATACGACCATATCCCGACATATAACTGTGCTTCTTATTGAGTTTTTATACATTAACTGCTCTTTTAGGTTCTGTTACGTCAAAAATCTGTTCCCTTGCATAAATGAACACACGTACCCATAATCAATGCTGATCTTATCCATAGGGGACTGTATCGACTCACTGGTCTCTCAATCACTAGATATAGATTAACAGGGACGTAACTCGTATCAAAATTGCGACACCACCAACTTTACAAACAGTCTTGTAACTTTTCCAAAAAGACAATTAATCACATACGGTTTTCTCCAGTAGCAAGCTTATACATTTATCTTCGAGATACAACCAATCTTATGTCAAAATATATCGCACTCGAGCCGTTACAAATGCATACATGTTGAAATTATACTGAAAAATAAAAACAGGACAAAAATGTGGACAGGCCCTTACCATACTATAGGGCTCTTCACACAGGAGTGTCGACAAAAACAATGCCATGGTTGGAAGACCGTATAATAACTAAAACTATAACCAAAATATCACCTCTGAAAAGTAACACAAGCGCTAGTGCGGTCATTCTATCATTTTGAAATCTAAAAATGTTCATCGGACTTCCATTTTGAGTCACGTGACGTAATGTCGAATACCCGATGATACAAGCCATTTTATTGGACACGCTTTGGTGGAACATGTGACGTCACAAACCATACCATGGGACATTAGGAAATTCGATCGAGGGTTGATCAACAAATATGCGGAAAAGTTACTAATTTAGTACTGTAGGTCTATCTACTTTATTCGTCATTGGAAGTTTATGAAACGTTCTAAATATATAGGTACCCTTTCTTTAACCATATATTCTTATTATTAACCAAAGTACGAATAGACATTCAACTCCTGTGGTAACTTCATTCGACGCCATACAGCTTAATGTTTCCAACGTTGCGTGTCGCAAACTGTTTTACAAGTACCAATCGTGCGTTTGTAACGTCATGTTTTGATAACGGATTGGTTTTGATCGTGCATTAATATATAGTCCCACAACGATAATGTGATTCCCGCGCAAATGTTTGGGCTCATCCATGTTTTGATAACGGGTTACGTGTTATATTTAATTGACTTGACAGTAATAAAACGTTTTATTTTTCTCCAACCGATCAGATGTCCCGATGGCTCAGTGCGCTAAGCAGACTGTACCTGACATTCAACTTTAGTTCGCTTCGTTGGTTCTGAGTTCGAATACCATTAGCAATAAAAGTTTTTAAAATAAAATTTATTTTTTTATAGAAATATGTTCATGAAAATATACTTTTTATTTTGGTAATGCTTTTTATCTTTTAGATTTAGTGATTTTATTTAATGAAGGGTTTTATTTTATTGTCCATCTCAATATTTTCTATTCCACAAGTAGTATTACATTTTTATACTCAGTTTAGTGCCCATACAATCATATAATGCATGCACATATTTAATAATATATTCAACTGAACAATAAAATGACATCGGCTTTATCATGTATAATAATTAGTATACTTATAATTTATAACTACTTGATCATAAAATAGACAAAAAAGAAGCCGCGACTTGGGGTCGAACGCACAAAGGTAAAAAATTCAAATATGAGTAAATGTCGTGTGTCTTACCACTGAGCCACCACAGGAGAATACATTGTTGATGTAGATATAATGTCTTATTCATTTATTGGTCCCTATGTTTTGATTTGGAATAATCTTTTGCTATAAATAGACATGTTTGTAAATAACACATTATCGTTGTGGGACTATATACATTTGTAGTTGTATATAAATATACAGCTGTTCTCACGTAAGATAACTAAACACCAAACATCCACGTAAATACGACATCCTGCTACGGCAATTGGTGCCATACTTGCTTTCAAGTTCAGTCATTGTGTTTAGGCACAAAATAACTTGCATAATTATATCAACATTTAATAAAACAACTGCTGTAATATATGTTTGAGTTTTGAAGTAATTCTGATAATGTGGGTAACTAGGTCATTCAGCGTAGGCATTCCGCCTTTTGGTTGCTGAATCTTTTCTACTGGGTTATTCAGTTAGTTATAATTTATTATACTTTTCGACAGCTTGGACTTGGGCGGATCTGCGCTTGTTTAGTTGGGCATTGTGCTTTGTGTGCTTTTAATGTTTTCTGTGCTCGGCTGGTTAAGTTGAGTGCTGCCTTCCCTGTCTGATCTTAATATGATCTTTTGACATACCATTTTTTCCTGAAATCCAAAATCCTTGAAATTACGGCCCCCACTAAATGGTATTTTTCGTATAATAGTTTATTTCAAAGACGTGTTTTATGATTGCTAGGTATTGCATGTTTGTCCAGCAATTCGATTTAAAAGTTAAAATGATAATTCGGGTGGATACTGCTAATGTCTCGCGTTTGGTTGGTTGGTGATAATTCTTCTAATAATTGATCCATAGTATCAGAATATTGATAATTCGGATGGATACTCCAAATACTCCAAACGACGCTGTCATCTGACGTTGGGTTAGTGGAATTGTCCTAAGTATGAAGGAATCAACGGTCGGACATGATCACTGCAGGTGTGGACTGTGTTTGGTATATTGTAAAAGTGTTGATTATTACACATATACGTTACATGGTTCAAATTCACGGCATATATGCTTCTAAATTATGGTTTTTATTCAATAAAGAAATCAGTTACAACTTTTATTCACATCACGACACAAACATGTTTCGGAACAATAACTTTCATCATTCTGATTTTATATGATTGTTTGTCAAGTCCCTACAACATGATTTTAATAATGTATCGAACATGTGTATATTCGAATATTCAATACTGATTAAGTATAAACAGGACGCTCTAAAACATGGAATGGCCACACAGAACATTCGTGCAGCACAACACATTGTTACACAGTCATAATGTTATTGATAGGACAAGATATATGTACCAGTAATTCAATTGCTAGACGCTCATCACAAACTGGATTCCTCATTTCATACCCTCGTGAGGAAGGATAACATCAGTCATGAGGATGAGAGAGTGATTAATACGAGGCAGAAAACTTATTTCACAATCGACATAAAACATCAGTACGTGTATTAACACATATAGAAGGTTCGTATTGAAAGCTAACCGGCGTTACATGTAATAACGGTTCAATTTCGTTTGAAATTGAAGATATATTTACATTTCCAGTTATCGACATTCTTTGATTTTTCGATGGTTGTATTAGTATGAATAGCAGAACTTTATTGAATTGAGAAAAGATTCAAACATGTGCTCAATATTTAGCGAAAATACCACAATTTCAGTATTTGTATCAAAGGGCCATTTCAGCCCATTTCAATTCATTTCAAAGGATAGTATTACTCCTCATTGGGACCATCAATCAAGAAATAACGCATGGATTAGTCTTTAGATACAGGCTTGTGTGTGTATTACAGCTGGCACACGGCTGTAGAAGAGGAATGCCAACATCGTAAATGAACAAAATGTTCTTACGAAATCAAGCTTACTTTCGGAAGATATACAATTTGAATGTATAGGCGTAATATCAAGTATTCAAGTTTGAACATATCACAAACATATACATGTATAGAAAAAACGTCCCAGATAGGCCAGAGTAAAGCTTAGCGTTCTATTAATTAACTTCAGTATGATATTTACAGTACACATGTTTTGTCGGACGTGATCATTATCAAATTTTTCCATTCGCATCTCTATATGTTAGATACACTCAGGGACAAAATAAACGCAACTTGTATGTACTCGTAATAGTAAAATTTTAATGATGTTATTTTTTTTTAAAATTCGTTGAAATTGCACACACACATGCATGACTTATTAATGAGGTTCATTTAAAAATTCCATTGATATTGGTGCAGAAATAATATTTTTACAAATGGTCAAATCTAACAGTCGAGCATGGCAAAGTTCACACATTTACTCACATTTAATACCTGATGTTGCACCCTTAACAACAACGAATTACCTCATATTGATGCTATGATGGTTATCATGCGCTGTTGTGGGTCCATGTTCCACTCTTCAATGACGGTCTGGTGGGGTTCATCAACATTCCACGGTAGTGGCATACGTGCGCGAATCCGATGTCCGATTTCGTCCCAGACATGCATGTTTATGAATTCGCTTGGAGGCAGGCGCAAACGTTTGTCTCAAACCGACTCAACTGCTATATAGGCAACTAAGGTCACGAACAAATGCATTAAATTTTATTGATGGTTTGTGATACTGCTTGTTAAGTTGTGTAAGGGTTGCGACATGTATCGGCTAAGCCTTAAACGAAGTATCGTTATAGTCTACAATGAAGAAGAAACAAATAAGAATCAAAATTAAGGTATGATATTTTGAAAACGGAGTTATATTTTTCCTGCGATTGAGCATCCCCATAGCCCCCCCTTGTCTACCAGATGTTATTCGGGATCTACCTTTGTGAGGGCGATCCCTTTTCCTCAAAGTGACATTGTATCGCTCTTTTAGCCTTGTAATTGTAAAATAGTCTCAACGAAATGGTCTGGCGTCAGCAGCACGACACATTCACATTCGAAGTATTCCAGTTTCATCCGACCGAATGTTTTCTGGCAAATATTGCGCGTGTTCACGTACTTTGTATGTTTTTATTTGATATGTGTTATCGATAACCTACTATTCGCCTTTATAAACGTTCCGTTTTTCGATTTCGCACGAGCGCCACGTGCAAAATTTAGGTTTTATCCACTTCCGGTCAAATCGGTTTTAGAATAAATATATTTATGTGCAAAAATGTACAGGAGTTTTTAACCCGTGTAGCATGAATATTTTTAATAAAAAATTCTATCAAACTTACCAAGAAAATTAGGACCCGTTTATTTTGTCCCTGAGTGTACAATTGTATATATAGTCAGCTTTAAGTCAAAGGCGTAGCCAATGTTTGAAACTCTAGTCATAACGTTTAATATTCCATCATGTCTTCTTATCCCTAGAGAATGTTCATTTTTTCATGAAGTATTTTGAAGCCATTGCACATGTGCAAGTAGACCGTGCCTCATCACGACAATTCACAATACTCACGCTTTATTGGAAGACATCCCTTATAAAAATGTAATCGTACACGATATATGTAAATGCAAACTTATAATGCATGTTGTCAAATATGCACTAGTTACGTGCAACAATGCTAGATTGTTATTCTTCATTATTTCTACATGAGTACTAGGTGCACATTTAAAAGGTCAACAGAAAAACACTCACATTTCAAATTGGGTCATCGTCCCGGCATTATGTTGACGTCGCGCAGAATTCTAACGTGCATAGACAGACAGTAAATCATATACAGGTCCGTTATAGACAAACTATCAGTCCAAGTAATATATTTTGATCAAGACGACCGAAGAAAACGACACAACACATAGATCGTTATCTAGTGACGTCATTTTGACGGGATTATCGAACATCATATACTTGGCTCGTGTGTTAATGTACTAAAATGCCAACATATACAATGACATTTGTGTGAAGTCATAGATGATACAATAGCTATTGAGAAGCTTCGGAATGATGGTTTCGGCCCACTTATGTGTATTGTTGTTATTTTGTCACAAGGCGTGTTTTATGGTGGTCAATCTTTGCGGGGTACTAGTCTTATCGAATGAATGCAGGTATTGACAAAATTTATCAACAAATTGTTAAATAATTTCATGTGTAACAAACCAATTTTCAAGACACTTAATTGCATATTGTGACCCCCTTGTTCCATATAATATGTATATGCTTATAAATAAAACCTCGTATCAGTTCATTAAAAGGTATTATCATAAGACATGTTTTCAGTGTTCAACAATATCAAAGATCATAAACCAATGCAGCTGCAGTCACCTGCTGTTTAGATCCATGGTCTCAATATTGCCTGGCGCTCACTGAAATTGCGAACAGTTTTGATTTCTTCGGTAAATAAACTATTGCAATGCGACAAAGACCGATGTTATCCGCATGGAATAATGGAATTAGTCTGGTTCACGACATTCTTACGAAATGCCTCTTTTTTTTATTTATTTTTTTAAATCGTAAACATCGAGTACAGGTCACGTGTCCCTCCATGGACTTTTTACTTTTTACTTAAGGCAATCCAATATACCTGCTCGCTCAAGGCTCGCAGGTAATAAAATGATATTCTATTACTTCACACATTTTAATAAAATAAAAAAAATAAAATGAATTCCTACTGACTAGAGGGTTTGCATTGAGTTTATGATTTACATGTAATGTTGGAAAATGACTTACAAGTGACTTACAAGTGATGATCCTTGTTCAGTATTATTTGTACTTTCCGTTTATACAGAAATATTGAACGAACGATAATTAGTACACTGGAAAGCTGTAAGTTGTTAGTACACACATGAATATGTTTTATACATTTACCCTTCATTAAAGTTTATGTTACGACAACATTCAGTTTCCTTGCATAAAAAGACACATGAATCCAGAAATCATACTCAACTCTGATCTTATTTACGAGACTTGCTACGCTCCGTTCTTAGTGCATGCAAATAGACCTTGAACTGTTTATCATTTAGCGTTGCGAAAATTCACACTGTACCAGCTAGCTTTGCATTAATTTTCATTTTGTACTAAACTGATCACTGCACGAGGTGTATCGTTTATGAAAATCTACACAATCAGGATATTAACATTATATTAATTTAGGAGATTAACATCAATGCGGACAAATGGCCGATGGTTTTGATGAACGATTCCGTCGTCTCGCAGTGGGAAGTTCCGACGCTTCCGTATATGTGAGCTCGTTAGAAGATTATGAATATATGTGTAATGCTTGTAAAACTAGCGGAGATCATGTTGAAGCCAAGGGATACTGTGTGGATTGTGCGGAGTATCTATGTGTATCCTGTCTTAAACCTCATTTTAAAATCAGAGCATTAAAGGAACACGTTCTCTTCCATTTAGACTGTAGAATGAAAAAGTTATCGGATATTACTGCGGGCCACAACATCCAAGGTCAACAACAAACAACGGAGGATAACTCGTCTGATACTATTGAGGATATTGATAACTTAACATTTCTTAAAAGTTTGAACATCAAGGCCGGGAGTGACGACAAGGATTGTTATATTGTAGCTATCGTCGTTTTATCGGGACAATTGTTGGCTGTAGCTGATTATGACAACAAGTGTGTGAAGGTTGTGGACTATAGTACTGATGCTGTCAGGGACACTGTAAAACTGAAAAAGCAACCATTCTCTATGACAGGTTTACCTCAAGATCAGCTTGCAGTTACTATCGCTAACGATCAATATATTAATATCCTTTCGACACTACGTGGTTTAAAGGTAATCAAAACAATCCGTGTGGACGGGTTATGTGTTGATATTGTTTACTTTAATGGGAAGCTTCTGGTTTCCTTCGAAAATCCACTGATGTTCCAAGTTCTTGATGTAAACGGGAAAGTTCTTGAAAAAATAATTCCAGGACAATATGTGACGTCATTGTGTTCGATACCAAGATACATAGCTTTAAGTCCGGATCAAAGAACAATATATATATCGGACTGGAAAAAGAAAATATGTTTGAGTGTAGATATGAAGGGAAAGAAAATTGCTGAGTGCAAGGAACTTGCATTCCCTGCTGGTATTGTATGTTCTCCTAAACTTCCGTACCTCATTGCCTGTGATAGAGACAAACATGTCGTCAGAAAACTGACCATGGATTTACAATGTGGTGAGATTTTGCTGAACAAGAGTGATGGTTTGTTGTACCCTTGGAAGTTGTGTTTGTGTCCTGAACAACGTTATGTGATTGTAAGCAGTGCCTCCGGTAAAGCGGAACACTGTAATTATATACGTATCTATCAGTATTAATGAGAACATCTAATCAGTGACACGTACAATTATGTGTTATATATACACGTACAATTACCGGTGAACATTCTAGAACCGCCATTTTGAAATCTGATAATCTTCTACATTAGACAAAGTGTTAATCAAAGATAAATTTCAACAACACACGTGTTGAAATTAATTATAATATTTACTCAACGTTTCGGCATTTTGCCTTCATCAGGAAATGCATATAAATGAAAACAACGGACGTGACGTCATGCATAATGACGTTACGTTAATTGGTGGAAAATATTAATGAAACAGGACAAGATATGACAGTTTTAAAGCAAACCAATGTGGTTACATGTATATAGTTTCACCTGTGAAAGGTGTAGTTACTACTCATTGTGACATGTTTCGATATATGAAGATTTGTAGAATATTATTTGACGTGTCTGTGTCATGAACAAATATACAGATCATTTATTATACTATATTAATAATCACATGGCTGCGAGAGTGATAGATATTAGTTCCTTCAATTCGTGCGGAGTTCTATAAACAGTGAACCTATAACTACATGTACGAATGCATCGCGATGTATATAACAATTCGTGCAGAGTTCTATAAACAGTGAACATATAACTACATGTACGAATGCAGTGCGATGTATATAACAATTCGTGCAGAGTTCTATAAACAGTGAACATATAACTACATGTACGAATGCAGTGCGTTGTATATAACAATTCGTGCAGAGTTCTATAAACAGTGAACATATAATTACATGTACGAGTGCAGTGCAATGTATATAACAATTCGTGCAGAGTTCTATAAACAGTGAACATATAACTACATGTACGAGTGAAGTGCGATGTATATAACAATTCGTGCAGAGTTCTATAAACAGTGAACATATAACTACATGAACGAATGCAGTGCGATGTATATAACAATTCGTACAGAGTTCTATAAACAGTGAACATATAACTACATGTACGAGTGTAGTGCGATGTATATAACGATTCGTGCGGAGTTCTATAAACAGTGAACATATAACTACATGTACGAATGCAGTGCGATGTATATAACAATTCGTGCAGAGTTCTATAAACAGTGAACATATAACTACATGAACGAGTGCAGTGCGATCTATATAACAATTCGTGCAGAGTTCTATAAACAGTGAACATATAACTACATGAACGAGTACAGTGCGATGTATATAACAATTCGTGCAGAGTTCTATAAACAGTGAACATATAACTACATGTACGAGTGCAGTGCGATGTATATAACAATTCGTGCAGAGTTCTATAAACAGTGAACATATAACTACATGTACGAATGCAGTGCGATGTATATAACAATTCGTGCAGAGTTCTATAAACAGTGAACATATAACTACATGTACGAATGCAGTGCGATGTATATAACGAATAATGTGTTATTATAAACCAGTGCTGTTTAATGTAAAACACATTCTGTTTAATAGACAAGTATAATCATTTCAGACATAATATAATATCGTAACAGATGAAAGGGAAACAACTCACTGATCTGAAGTAAGTTTTATACTTAAAGTTGTCTCCCGTGCGGAGCTCTGTATTATAAAGGTTGAGGTTTAACTTCATAAAGAGAGTTCTATATGTCTCTGAGACAACTATATGGGTGATTTTAATGTGGCTGGTGCAGATATACCTTTGCAGACAGTTTCTCGTAACAAACGCTGTTCTTGAAACACCATTACATTCAGTAAACATTGTCTAAGTTATATGAATTGTGTGGTGCATTGTCTCGTCATAAGAGACAGTGAGAGTGTTGGTTTATTCAGTGAGATAGACCCACTCGTTGGACTGGCGTAGTGAACAATAAAACGGCTGGTGGAGTAACGCGCGCGTGGACGGGTCATATAGCATACGAAGCCAGCCGAACTTGAAACAATATACAATTGTATATTGTGTATTTTACATGTTTGAATAAATCAGTGATGGATTTGTTGATTTATAAATGTGTTAGTAGTTGTACGAGGGGTGATCAATATATTCGTGAACTTTCGTTCTAACTTGTATATGTGTTACCTTAATCATCTTGACCTGTATACTGTAGTCATTATATAGTGTTTTAATCACAGCTTAATTTCTATTAAACAGTACTTTTGAATATGTACATACATGCAGAAAAGGCTATATAAATATGGTATGATAATAAATGACAATATTTGGTTCGTTATTTAGTCCTAATGTTGTTTTAGTAAACCTTATTGAACTGAAACTCTTGAATGAGTTTAATGTGGTCATATAATACATGCTGACATCACTAAAGGCTACAAATTCAAGACGAAATGTGTCAACATTGGATGAAAAAAGTATTTTATTTCTTTACCGGTTTATATGATATACGCGAGTCTAAGGGGAAATGTGTGTTTTCCATTACATGTATGGGTGCTGGAAAACGGCCCAGCTACTGAAAAATATCAGATACTTTTTCCCGTAGACGGTCGTTGTTTCATAGAAACCGATGAATAAATAATCTTGGATTTGTAGCCTTTAGTGGTATGCTACATTGTACAATGCAACTACCGGCCTTAATAGTGATAAAGTGCAATATTCATAATAATAATATGGAGAAGTTCAGGGTTGTACAAGTTAACCGATTTGTAATATTCAACAAGATTATATTAAGTCAGACAGGGAAGGCAGCACTCAACTTAACCAGCCGAGTACAGAAAACATTAAAATCACACAAAGCACAATACCCAACTGAAAACACGGCATCCCGTCCCGAAAATCTGCCGCCTCAGTCAGTCAAACTAAAACGGAACGAGAGCCAGTTGACGAGGAAAGTAACAACTGGACATTACACATCACAAGGACAATCTACAACATATATATAGTGTACATGCAATTTTGAAAGATACGAGGTAGACTTGTGATGAACAACGAAATTGCAGAATGGCACATACAAAATAAACAAAGTTCAACAAAAAGGCACAATGGCGAAATATGTTTGTAATTTTGTATTTTTACAATAAAGTGGACAATACATACATAGAGGAAGGTTGACTTAAGGGCTTCCGACTTGGTACGGACAGCGACAAATGTCACTGGGGACTTAAACGTTTTACAGTTCACCATTGAAACCTCACACTTAACTCAAAAACGTGGATGTAGTGCAAATGCTTCATTCCTGCATTGCAATCTTTACATCTATGTTTCGTTTGTTTCTTTTGAAGATGTCGACTTCATTGTATTATGTACATATATGGAAATGTTACAGATTGAGTCATTGACGCAAAACGGTTTAAAACTGGTAAGTTGAATAATTTTAAATTTGTCCTCGAAAAAACCACAAATCACGATTTTAAACATAATACTATAGTATTCAAGTCCAACACAATACATAGTGGATATTTATATCCTTGATTTACCAGACAAACGCACTTGTTTGAGGGATAAATAAACATGAGGAAATATTCGATAAAATACTGATAGCACGCGGCGGAAGGTATAGGCTTCACCACGTGACTGCGCATGCGTCATATCAAAGTCGGGAAATTCCTGACTTTCCACCACATCTATATCCTCATAGCATAATACAAAATCTGCGTCAAGGTCAGAGGTTGGTTCCCTTTTTTTGGCTAATGAATATTACGGGCCCACGGTCGTGTACAGGTTTTGGGGCCCGCTGGCCCCCTTTAAAGAGGGCTTTGAACGTATTTTTCCAAAACTAAAATTACTGGTCATACCCGCCATTGCGGTAAGATTCACAGCGGAATTGCATTAACATTTAGCGCCAAAAAGTCTTTCTATAGAAGGTATATAAGGCTAGACAAAGGGGTCAGGATCAGTGATCTAAAGGGGCCCAAAAGTAGGCATAACAAGCCAAAAACAAGCAATCATTTCCGGTGACCTTTAATCGAAATGTTGACAATTTTTCCTACTTTTACTTTGGGGCAGGTGTGTAGCATCCCGATGTATCCTACTTTGATCAGTGCTGCAAGTCAATAGTTTCAATTCCAGGCCGCGTTATCATGCCTAACAGGAATCAAAATTATACCTCGGGGCAATGAGTAGCATCTGAAACATGAGGTGTTGAGAGTGATTAAAAATAGTTGGAAAAACACCACACTCGACCTTAAATAACTTTGTATAAACAAATTGTAAATTCATAGCTTTAGAATTATACTTTCATATATATTTCAAATTGACACAAATTATAGTTCGTGAATGTATTCTAAAAGGAAATATGTGCAGGACTACATCATCTGTATTTAAAATTGACACCAATATTTCGTGTATGTATTATAAAAGGCAATCTGGCAGGACTACATCATCTATATTTAAAATTGACACCAATATTTCGTGTATGTATTATAAAAGGCAATCTGGCAGGACTACATCATCTGTATTTAAAATTGACACCAATATTTCGTGTATGTATTATAAAAGGCAATCTGGCAGGACTACATCATCTGTATTTAAAATTGACACCAATATTTCGTGTATGTATTATAAAAGGCAATCTGGCAGGACTACATCATCTGTATTTAAAATTGACACCAATATTTCGTGTATGTATTATAAAAGGCAATCTGGCAGGACTACATCATCTGTATTTAAAATTGACACCAATATTTCGTGAATGTATTCTAAAAGGCAATTTGGCAGGACTACATCATCTATATTTAAAATCGACTCCAATATTTCGTGTATGTATGCTAAAAGGCAATATGTGCAGGACTACATCGCCTTTTTTAAGAATTGACACCAATATTTCGTGAATGTATTCTAAAAGGCAATCGACGCAGGACTACATCATCTATATTTCAAATTGACATGTATTGAATGTATTCTAAAAGGCATTCCGTGCAGGACATTATCATTTATATTTAAAATTGACTCCAATATTTCGTGAATGTATTCTAAAAGGCAATCTGTGCAGGACTGCATCACCTTTTTTTAAAAATTGACACCAATATTTGGTGAATGTATTCTAAAAGGCATTCCGTGCAGGACATTATCATTTATATTTAAAATTGACTCCAGTATTTCGTGAATATATTCTAAAAGGCAAGATGTGCAGGACTACATCATCTACATTTCAAATTGACTCCAATATTTTGTGAATGTGTACTAAAAGGCAAGCTGTACAGGACTACATGACTTAATTGTTTAAACGTCAAACATACACTCGTCAGAATGACATACACTATCAACCAATACTTCCTTATTTAAACAATTATAACCATGTTAATTGTTAAACTATATTGAGACAAGCCACACAATAACATACTTATGAATCCTGGATGATGTTGCAAATAGTTTCATCGTGATTATAAGTTTGTGATGTAATAATTGAAATTTGCACGAAGTAACTGGTTTAATCACCGGTACGCCCTTCATGGCTTTCCGGAAGTTGGACATTCCACTGAAACTATGGATACAATGGTCGTGTCAGGTGACGATGAAATATTCAATGTCACAGTGACGATTGTGTTTGCGGTTTGGACACACCATGTGGTAGGTGACGTAATATTTTGCTAAGAACGCAAGTAAAAATATGTAAACACTAAATTACTATCCACGCAACGTTAAACTTTTCAACAAAAAGTCAGGATAGCAGTTGAGTGGGTTTTAGGCAGAAATGTGGCATTTTGCGCACACACTATAAGTGGTATAGGTGTCACTAAGTATTGTAGCTTTACCATTCATATTATCTGACCCGCGTCAAACCTGAAACTATCCTTACACAATGAGCGCCTACCAGGGGAGATTATCCCGCCTACCAGGTGAGATGACCCCGCCTATCAGGTGAGATGACCCCGCCTACCAGGTGAGATGACCCCGCCGATCAGGTGAGATGACCCCGCCTACCAGGTGAGATGACCCCGCCTACTAGGTGAGATGATACCGCCTACCAGGTGGAAATGACCCCGCCTATCAGGTGAGATGACCCCGCCTACCAGGTGAGATGATACCGCCTACCACGGGGAGATGATACTGCCTACCAGGGGGAGATGATACCGCCTACCACGGAGAGATGATACCGCCTACCAGGGGGAGATGATACCGCCTACCACGGGGAGATGATACCGCCTACCAGGGGGAGATGATACCGCCTACCAAGGGAAGATGATACCGCCAACAAGGGGGAGATGATACCGCCTACCACGGGGAGATGATACCGCCTACCAGGAGAGATGATACCGCCTACCACGGGGAGATGATACCGCCTACGACGGGGAGATGATACCGACTACCACGGGGACATGATACGCCTACCACGGGGAGATGATACCGCCTACCACGGGGAGATGATACCGCCTATCAGGGGGAGATGATTCCGCCTACCATGGAGAGATGATTCCGCCTACCAGGGAGAGATGATTCCGCCTACCATGGAGAGATGATTCCGCCTACCAGGTGAGAACATTCCGCCTATCAGGTGGATATTATTCCACCTACCAGGTGGAGATGATACCGCCTACCCGGGGGAGATGATACCACCTACCAGGGGGAGTTGATACCGCCTACCAGGGGGAGATGATACCACCTACCAGGGGGAGTTGATACCGCCTACCAGGGGGAGATGATACCACCTACCAGGGGGAGATGATACCACCTACCAGGGTGAGTTGAAACCGCCTACCAGGGGAGATGATTCCGCCCACCAGGGGAGATGATGCCGCCTACCAGGGGAGTTGATACCGCCTAACAGAGGGAGATGATTCCGCCTATCGGGGTGATGATACCACCTATCAGGGGGAGATGATACCGCCTACCAGGGGGGATGATTACGCCTACCAGGGGAAGATGATTCCGCCTACCAGGGGGAGATGATTCCGCCTACCAGGGGAGATGATACCGCCTACCAGGGGGAGATGATTCCGCCTACCAGGCTTAGATGATTCCGCCTACCAGGCTTAGAAGATCCCGCCTACCAGGGGAGATGATTCCGCCTACTTGGGGAGATAATTCCGTGAGAAAGAGCTATACATATGTCAGCAGCATCATTTGTAACTATTCTTTGGTAAATACGCCACGCACTCACAACCTGTTGTTCCGTTGTCAAATACCGTAACCACGTGACTACCAGATCGTAGTTAATTAGGTTAATATACTTTATATATCGCGGGGACGGATAACCTCAGGCATGAGGTGTCGTGAGTGATTGGTATAAGTTGGGAAAACGTTTTCACAATCGATCTTAAATAACTTAATATAAACTAAACTCCTACCACATCTTTGTCACCTACATTTTCAAAAATACTAGAAAACCCATATGATATGACTAAACCCAACAGTATTGGAAATACTATTTACGGCAAACTGGAGGTCATCATTAAGACAGCTTCCTATATCGCTTTGACTCTGGTGACGGTATAGACGTGAACAAAATGAAGAAGACAAAGAATCCGCGGTCTTGTTTAAGAATCGTAGAATAAAGCACGGTCATGAGTTCGGATGCGCAGTAATATACGCATCCGAACAAGTGACTGTGCTTTATTATAAATAAACCACAGGTACATATGCATTATCTCGATTCTAACATAGCTAATATTCCACATTAAACAACACATCAGGACAAAGTCACCGCTGCAATATTTTTTCATCGGAAGGCTTTTAACTTATTTGCCGTAGCTGTGTTTTAAAGGCAATTCATGCACATCTTGGTTTCTTCTATGTTTATATAGCTGAAACCGCTGATTGTGTTATGACATCTTTTTACAAACATGTGTCACTGTACATTTCTTTAACAATGCCAGCGTCACAATACTAGACCAAACTTGAGAGCAATAAGACATCATATCAAGGTACAGACAATAACTCATATGACGTCATATGCAGACGACACCGAAATATGGCTTACAAAGCTGACACGTAAAACTTATTAATTGTGGTTGACCCATTAATGCGACAGTCTCGGTGAATTTGTTAACTATTAGGATAGTTTGTGTTCGACTGAGACAGTCGTAGTGCGCGGTCATGTTCGGTTTTATCCCTTACTGAGACAGTCGTAGTGCGCGGTCATGTTCGGTTTTATCGCTGACTGAGACAGTCGTAGTGCGCGGCCATGTTCGGTTTTATCCCTGACTGAGACAGTCGTAGTGCGCGGCCATGTTCGATTTTATCCCTTACTGAGACAGTCGTAGTGCGCGGTCATGTTCGGTTTTATCACTGACTGAGACAGTCGTAGTGCGCGGTCATGTTCGGTTTTATCCCTGACTGAGACAGTCGTAGTGCGCGGTCATGTTCGGTTTTATCCCTGACTGAGACAGTCGTAGTGCGCGGCCATGTTCGGTTTTATCCCTGACTGAGACAGTCGTAGTGCGCGGTCATGTTCGGTTTTATCTCTGACTGAGACAGTCGTAGTGCGCGGCCATGTTCGGTTTTATCCCTGACTGAGACAGTCGTAGTGCGCGGCCATGTTCGGTTTTATCCCTGACTGAGACAGTCGTAGTGCGCGGCCATGTTCGGTTTATCCATGACTGAGGCAGTCGTAGTGCGCGGCCATGTTCGGTTTTATCCCTGACTGAGACAGTCGTAGTGCGCGGTCATGTTCGGTTTTATCCCTGACTGAGACAGTCGTAGTGCGCGGCCATGTTCGGTTTTATCCCTGACTGAGACAGTCGTAGTGCGCGGCCATGTTCGGTTTTATCCCTGGGTCTCCGGCTTCCAGGGAAGAGAGAGAAAATGTGTGAGCTACGCGGAATCCGGTAATGCTGTCTTGGCTTCCTTGGTGTATAGCACACATGTACGTGAGACTAACTCTGTGTTTATAGTTACATGGAGTTCATTTGCAGATGGTTGGGTAATGCTCAGAAACTTTTCTGAAATTTCTAGTGACCCGAGACGAGATAGATAACAGGGACTATAGCGGATTGGTAGACGAGAACGCTAACCACTAGGCCACCATTAAACACCTAGTACATGTAATTCCAGTAGGAAGTTGAAGCTTTTGAGTTTCATTTTTTTTCTTGTTCGCTTTTATGTTTGTCAGTGTGTTTCAGTATGTTCCTTTTTGTGACTGTCGTACACCTACTGTTGATGTTCAGTATTTCCTTCCCTGTACGATTTTCTGTTTTAATTTTTGTTTAATATAATGTCTCTTTTCGGACAATTCATTGAGAAAAATAATTCGAGTAGGTTACGTTGCCATTAAGAAAGGAGGTTGCGAAGATGAACCTCCGCTAATATGTGCGTGTATAAGTGTATACGTTTTTGATACTTTTTGTTCGAAAAATACACATTGTATTTGATAATACTTGTATGTGTATTCACGCTTTTAACGCCAGATGAACAAATACTTTTAAATGAATATAGACTGTCATTCAAAACCGACTTTAACGGCAACCGAAAAGTGGAAGCAAACCGTTAGTCTTCATGGATGTCTGGTGTCTCTTAACACGTTAAATGTACTAGCTGTCTTAGTCTGGTTCCCGTTCCCCAATCTTACATTTCATGTTTTTTGCTGCGTAGATTGTAAAGATCGGGAACCAGACTACTAGCTGTCTTTGCAACCATGTTTTGTAAAAGTGGGAATTGATCACATGTGATTTTAATACCATAGGTTTGTCTGTATATCTTAAAACTTATATAGTTAAGTAGTCTAACGGAGCATATAAGTGGGACAATAACCCGCGCGTATTTTATCAAAGCATAAAACATAATACTACGCTAATTTTCACATTTTAAGCATACTTTGTCTGAACTTAGAATTCACAATGAGAACACTTGTCGTTACATACGTTTACAATCTTGAGACAAATTTATACCACGTTTCTTATTTATTTCATACACAAATACAGTATAGCGGGGAGCGGTGGTCTAGATGTAGGGCGCGCGCTTTGGGATCAAGACGTCCCGGGTTAGATCCCCGTCTGCGCCACTGCTTAATTTCTCTGAGCAATAATAACCAACATGCTCCACTCGGCCATTATGTGAATTGGTACCTGTGAGGGTGGTGTCTGTCAATGTTCGATATTCCTGGGCGTCGCAGATCGATGTTGGCTACACACACACCAGGAGAGAAATAGTTCCCCCAGGGAGACTCGAGCGCAGGTTTCCATAGGTAGCCAAATGACCTAGTCGGGGGAGTTAAAAATGTCAAAGGGTGGCTGAACGGCTAAACTGTTGACCTAACTGAAGTTGAAGAGGTTTATTTTTCTATAAATAAAGAGTAGTTTTCAGACAGTTGTTCTTGTTTTCTCAAAATATCGATTTTGTACTTACGACCTTCTCATTCTATCGATATAACAGCGAAATCATTGTTCATTCTCTGATTGGATTTGAGTACGTGCAATGTTTGTGTACGTGCCTTTTTGTGCACGTGCATTTTGGTGAATGGTTATAATATTTGTGTACGTGCCTTTTTTTTGCACGTGTATTTTGGTGAATGGTTATTATATTTGTGCACGTGCATTTTGGTGAATGGTAATAATATTTGTGTACGTGCATTTTGGTGAATGGTAATAATATTTGTGTACGTGCATTTATTCGGTGTATGTGGTTTGCTCGTGTATGTTTGTATTTGTATGTACGTGTATTTTTTGTGCACGTGCATTATTTGAGTATGTGCAATGTGTTTGTACGTGTATTTCTTGTGCGCGTTGATTTGTGATAATGCTTTAGTTATGTGTACGTGGTATGTTCCTGAGTGTGTACGTGCTTTTTTGTCTTCACGTGTACTTTTATGAACATGCGTTTGTGTGTACGAGCATTTTTTGTAATAGTTTGCCTGTAAGATCTAACAATATTTACTGGTGTATGATTGGCCATTATCAAAAGGTGTGTAACATTTACTTACGTCTGATTGGCCATTATTAAAAGGTGTGTCACATTTACTGACGTCTGATTGGCCATTACTAAAAGGTGTGTCGCCTTTACTGACGTCTGATTGGCCATTCAGTTATTTTGTAATTGAACTATACTCTTACTTACAAACATACACGACAAGAAAAATACATCACGCCCAAATAGACGATCACAAAATACATTGAATTGCATACATATGCTAACACAAATACCGTTAACTAACACATTTTCGTGGGTATTAAATTTCCTGGATTTTGATAAAAAGGTATTTTCGTGGGGGCATATGTTAGTTGGTTACCTACCAAGGAAGATTACACTCATGTTCTGTATTTGTGAGATCAATTAATTTTGCGAGTACAATTAAAAAGCTTAATAACAAAAGTACACGTCCTATATGTTAACAAACATGTTCGTACAAATATGTCCTCACATACCGAGACTTGAGTTTTTCAGAAAATCATTGGCATACTCGGGTGCTAAATTGTGGAACTCACTTCCATATGATATAAAAGTATCTGAAAGTGTTAACACATTCAAAAGCAAATATCTAAAGTGGTGGATCAACAAACCATTCCTTTCATTTGAAAGATCATTTAGGTCCTGGTCTTAGCTCCAACCGGTTGTGTCAATGACTTACTGTATCCATTCCTTATATATGCATAACAGTACATTTTAAACTAAATTTGTTTTCAGCCAAGTCATAATTTTGTTTTGTTATTGTTGTTATTGTTAATTGTTATCTTCTGTTATTACTGTACATATTATGTAAATGTGTTAATGAGGCTCACAGGGAAGACTGGGTATACCCAACTATGTTGCCTCTTTACATAAGTCTTTATTATTATTATTATTACATACAAAATTCTGCAATTTCGTTATCCAGCACAAGGCTGCTTCGTATCTTTCAAAATTGCATGTGCATTATATATGTGTTGTCGATTGTCCTTGTGGTGTGTGGTGTCCGGTTATTGTTTTCTCGTCACATGGCCCTCGTTCCGTTTTGGTTTGACTAGCTTAGGCGGCAGACTTTTGGGACGGGTTGCCGTGTTTTTAGTGCTTTGTGTGTGTTTAGTGTTTTGTGTGCTCGGCTGGTTAAGTTGAGTGATGCCTTCCCTGTCTGACTCAATACAATCTTGTTTTATGTGTATACCATACACACAATATCACCTTAACAAATGTACACGTAAAAAGAATGCCGAGCATAGCCTTAATTTGCCGGTTTCTAACATTGACCCTCGCGAACTGCTTCAGAATAATAAATCGAGGATATTTGTTAATTTTGGTGTAAGATCTAATTTTATTTCGCCGAGTGATCACAGAAAATCAATATTTTCACGAGTGGCGTAGACATGAGTGAAACATTAATTTTCTGTGATCACGAGTGGAATAAATTGATCTTACACCAAAAATCTACAATTTTTCTGTTTATTATATGCCTCAATTCCTCTTAAACATTTTCCGTAATTGGCTTAATTGGAAAAATCATGTCGAAATTAGAACGTCACGACATGAGAATTATGACGTCATGATGATGTAACGCATATTATAAAGCCCGGTGCCGTTGACGTTACGTTTCTTTTTCTGTGTGAAAGTGGTAATTTCACTGTTATTTTCACTGTTATTTTCACTGAAAAAATCTCCATAATCCATTGAAAGCAAATAATAAATTCGGTTTTTAACTTTTTATTTTCACAAGACATATACATCAGTGTGGCGAATCACGTGATCTAACGAATAACGTTGGTAGTCCGAAAAATGGCGTCTTTCGTCGCAAAGGTGAGTTTTTTCTTGATTATTACAAGCATATATTAAAGATGGTTATATTATATCGCCTAAAGAATATCTCATATGTATAGAAACACTCGGGAATTGTCGATGTTGCTGTATCTTTCGCTATTTTTAATTGATGCTCGACCAAACGCATTTTCGATGCCGTTTTCAATAAATAACGTTTGAATCATATCAAAGACATTTTGCATATTTTTGTTATGCATATGTATTGTTTAGGTTTAGAAAGTACTTTTTTTTAAAAATCCTGGAAATTGTGATTTTGCGTCAAAATTAAGAGAATAATATCGTTTGCAGTCATTATGTAATGAATAACGTTTGCGTCCAAAATTAATTCTGTAAAGTTCTACTGATTTCCAACGCCATGTTGTAACTGTTATTAATGCTAGGTAGATGCTGTGTACGTAAACACATACATTTATACACCTAAGCGTACATTTTAACACAATACATGAAGTCCGTACCTAAATGACTAGTTTGTTAACATTAACAATTATATGTTAGAACTAACCTATCAAAGGTTTCTGTGCTATCGGATGTTATAATTTTCTATAACTAAGCATTTTTTATAATCTTTCAGACTGAAACATGCCGTCCATTGCAAAATCACACCTGTACAGGGTAAAGCGAAGGAGAAACACAATACAGAAGACACTCACGACTTTCCTTAAAATAAAGAAGCCAGTGGTTAAAGTGTTTACACCTGAAAAAGAACTTTTGTCTCCATAGTCCATGTCCCAGGCCTTGAAAATTGAAGGTTCATTACCAAAGAGGTGAACAGATCCAACAATGATTTTCGGTTAGCTTGATATATCAGCAGTCTGAAAACGGTTGATGGACTTGCGGGTCACTTTGCCAAATGACCTTTTGGCGGCCATCTTTAAAGATGGCCGCCATTATTTTAAGCAATCATAAGCTTTGGGAAAACTTGAATTATTCCTCACTAAATAGGGCTATCGGCTTGCAATATGTCTTAAAATGTTCGTATTTCAACCCCACATCTGCTGATATATAAATCATAATATTATAATAAAGTGATTACTTCGACATTTATGGTATTCTAAGAAAACTTTGTTATTTTTCACTTTTTTCATTATTTTTTCTCTTGCAACTCCGATTGGGATTTGTATTTAGCCATTTTTTTTTGTTTGTTTTATTCAGAGGGTAATTCTAGGCATCCATAATATACATCACATTGATAGATTTTCACTTTGAAGTCAAAAATTGGTCAGGAATATATGACAACTGATATCTAATTAAATGGATATTTTTAAGACGCATGCATATATCTTTTGCAATAATCTCAGGAACAACCATTAATTTTGGTTTATTATTTCAAAGTTGCTTTGCTTGTTCATATTCACATATCTATACATGTGTAGGTATCTGAAAATCGAATCCTTTGCCTAATAGGATGTGGGTATGATACCGGACCCCAGCTAGAAGTCTTGCAGGCGAGGGTCCGGCTATTAGTACAGGATCATACACGCCATGGGTCGAGTGTTTCAGTATAACTTAATCTTTGATTCTTTCTTTCCTAAATAGTGAATCATTAGCGAATTGCATTCCTATTCAACACGAATGTATGCCAAATTTTAGGTTCCTAAGTTATATGTTGTCTTCTGAAAAGTACGTTTTGGTGACGTTTTAGAGAAGTCATAATGAAATATATTATTATCTCAAACGAAGGGTTCTGTATCTGGCATCATCAGACTTACCTTCTTGGTCTATATGATTACCATCACTGACAGTCATGTTTAACTTAAAAGATTAAAAACTGCTGCATGAATTATAACGATTTCTTTGGGGAGCCTAGATGTAGGGTGTATTGCTTCGGGATCGAGAGGTCCCCGGTTCAATCCTCACCTGGACCACTGCTTAATTTCTCTGAGCAAGAATAATCCACCTTCCCCACTTACCCAAATGGATACCGGAGGGGGTCAAAAGCCTGCCAGCAGCCAACACCGCCGAGCGAGTGTAACAACTGACGTGAGACTCGATGAGTAAATGTACAGTCGGTCGAATGGTCGAATGTCTGAAAATTGACTTTAACTGGGTGTTTTTTACATACAATATAATTTTAGTATCGAAGACGCAAGTCATTTGTTCCTACATTCATGGCCAGTGTTTATATTAAGAGTCATACCCCTTGATTGCAGGGCTAGGAGTAGATGTACACTGTTTTTGTAGGTATTCATGACAATGATGACCGGCGTTAGTCGTACCCCTTGATTGTAGGAAAGCAGTAGGACTAGCAGTTGCTATGCCTAATGTTATTCGGTAACTGTTACCAGTGGTAGTTGCACCCAATGGTTGTAGGGAACCAATCTGGCGGGGAATTACTTATCTACATGTACCTCATTGGGACAGGAATAGCAGCAAACCGTGAAGTAAGACGCATCATAGGATCTTGTAGGTATAGCTTCGCCTGTTGAATATGGATAGCCCAAGACACAAGCACAGACAAAGTGATGTGGGGGATAGCCATTTAATAGGAGAGGAAGTGTTGTTCCTGTCATTGGTCGTTATCCCTTATCAGTATATGTAATAGCTGAACTTGACTGCAGAATGTACCCCATAGGAACCAAAGTGGATGTACTATGTGGTGGACTTTACTCCCATAGAGAGAGAAAATGATGTACAGGCAGTAGCATATACCTTATTGGGACTGAAATGGACAGAAGCATTTCCGAAGGAAGGTTCTTCTATATATTAAGAAAATGGATGGATTTAATCGGTGGAATTTTCCCCATGGGGTTAAGGATGGTTTACTTAGAAATATGGTGTACTTTAAGGACCAGGAATGACTATACCGATATAATAACAAGCCCAATATGGTAAGGAATGACCATGCATATTCACCTACTAGTATTAAATCAGAAATGACTGTGACCATAGTACCCCCAATAAGATCAGGAATGAATGTGTCCATCAGTAGAATGTACCTCATATAGACATTATAAATGGAAGTTCCAATCTTTATTAGTAACATATTATGTAACCCATATGACCAGGAATGATTACCATTAGCAGAATGTACCATATATGGTCAGGAATGGCTGTACTCATTCTACCCCTCTGTATGATGGACACCATATGGTCAGGAATGCCCGTGCCCAACTGCATAGTTACGAAAGGCTGTATGTATGTATCTGTATGTATCAAGTATTGTCAGTAATGGCTGTACTCATATGCAATATGTATGACATAGTTATGGTCAGGAATAGTTGTATACCCAATACCCATCTGTACTATGGATTCCATATAAGGAATTGATATACCTATAAATAATATGTGCCCCACATGACCAGGAATCTATGTACCCATGTGTAGGCTGTACCTAACATGGTTGGGAATGACTGTCCCCATCTGTACTGTGGACTCTATATGGCCAGGAATTAATGTACCCATATGTAGTCTGTACCACACATGGATAGGAATGGCTGTACCCATCTACTACGGACTCCATATGGTCAGGAACAATTGTACCTATCAGTAGAATGTACTTCATATGGTCAGGAATAGTTGTTCCTTCATGTAGCATGTTTTAGTACTCATATGGTTAGTACGTGTGCTAAGTATGATATGTGGTCAAGAATATCTGTATTCATGTGTAGTATGTACCCAATACGGTCAGGAACGAATGAACCTATCTGTAATATGTATCTCGTATGGTTACAAATTACTGTACCCATCTGTCGTACCGGTGTGCATTAATAACCCATATGGTCAGGAATGGCGCTGTCCATCCGTAATATGTACAAAACTGGATTGACTGTAGCCGATACATACTAGTAATCCATGAGTTCAGGACTAAGTGTGCTCATCTATGGGATGTACATCACGGAGCAATATCGTATGACCCAACCCAACAAGAAAAGTATACCCATATGTAATTGTGGATGCACACATCTAAAGGTAGTGCCTGCAGGCTTGGCAGAGATAGTCGGTGATGCTGAAAACATTTATAACTCGCAGGATAAATATCCCCGTGGTTGACAACTTGTAGTTGTATTTGTAGTTGTAATTATTTAAACCTTTCAGTAAGGATAACTTCTTAATATTCCATATGGGGTCATGTGCGTTTCTGAAGAGACAGCAAGTAGAAGTGACTGTGGTGTGATACAAGGAATCTGGATGGGATACGTCCCTAGCTCTTTCCGAACAGATTCATTTTTGGTTCTTCAACGTGCCCAGCGTATAGCACCGATACTCGTTAGAATATCACACGGTTAACAACCAGTTCATCTGTAGTTGGGTGGGAAATACTGAACACTGGTCAATGAAATTTCGAACCAGGGACCTCCGGATTGGTAGTCAAGAGCACTAACTCCTCAGCCACCATCGTGTCACCAATAGTCTGACTACCCGACTAGATCATATATTTGTTTCAATCAATTATCATTATTTCATTTTCAATTTTAGCTAGATTTTATTTTGGGCTTGATTATCTCCTATGTTTGAGGGTGCAAAGGGAATTAATTTCAGGAAAAAAGAGTAGACTGAAGAGTTGTCTCCTTTAATTAAACATAGACAGACTATGTCACCAATTACAACCTTGGTTGTGGTAGGGTTGTGGAGGCTTTAAAAGTGTGTGTATAGTTTTACAAATTCTATTAAGAATGGTTATTTAAAGGTTACTAAGGTCCACCTGAGTCAGAAAAGTAGTAAGCTAGACACTAGACAAAGAACAACTGATTCAATATATAATTTTGTTTATTTTGTATCCCCTCTATTCCTTATTGTTTCCCTTCGAATACGTTCCTGCTTTCACATTTTCATTTCATAGTGAATGCGCGAAACTAATAGAATTTAACAGTGGGAGGTATGAATTCTTACATGCTTTACTATTATTAAAGAAGAATATGAAAACAACGTTAAAATAATGTATTTTTAATGTAATATTCGGAACTTTATAAACAAAAATATAAATGTATAACTCATATCAAATTATTTTCCAATCATTTGGAGTCATGTATATGTTTATTTTCCGTTTCGCTGAATAGTTATTCAAGTTTTCCTGTCAATAACAATTTTTTTTTAAAATAATATCATATGAACTCATACAACTGACCGGATCCGAGCCGCCAAACCATCCAGCTATGGGTCAGGTACCACACTAACACCCTTGTGGCACGGTACTGGACACCCTGGCATATATATACGAATCATATCAACAAAGTAGCCATGGAATAACAAAAATCTTCTTTCCTGAGATTGTTGGAAACGGTCTATTCATAGCCCTAAAATATCTATTTAATTTAGGCATTAGTTGTCATATATTCCTGACCAATTTTGGACTTCGAAGTTAAAATCTATCAATGTAATGTATATTATGGATGCCTAGAATTATTCTCTAAATGTAGCAAACAAAAACTGGCTAAATACAAATCCAAATCAGAATTGCAAGAGAAAAAATAATGACAAAAAGTGAAAAATATCAAAGTTTTCTTAGAATATCAATGAATTCGAACTAATATCTTTATCATAATGTTATTATGTATATGTCAACATATGTTGGGTTGAAATACGAACATTTTAAGACATATTGCAAGCCGATAGCCCTATTTAGTGAGGAATAATTCAAGTTTTCCTAAAGCTTATGATTGCTTAAAATAATGGCGGCCGCCAAAAGGTCATTTGGCAAAGTGACCCGCAAGTCCATCAACCGTTTTCAGACTGCTGAGATATCAAGCTAACCGAAAATCATTGTTGGATCTGTTCACCTTTTTGGTAATGAAATTCGGTCTGTCACATGGACTACCAAGAAAACATAATTCTTCATTGAAGAGCCTTATTCAGTCGCCTTTTGATAAAACGTTAAATCAGACAGGAAACATACACCGTCGAAATTCCCTCTGTCCAAAAGGGTTAAAAGATCGTTGAACACGGAATTTCCTCGCCAAGCGATAGAAGACTCTAATACTTGTGATATAATTTTTGACATAGTAGAGGATTACGAAAATGATACGTGTGTCTCAGGTTAAAAGTAGTGTTTGTTGTCAAGGATCGTTATGTGGCCACATTATACCGAAGGCGAAATAAAAATGGTACCAGTGTTTTGTTAATTGACGATAAGATAAAAAAGGGCTGGGTTATTTTCTCTCATTGCTGCAGAAACGACATGTCCAGAGTAATTAATACAGGTTTCACTACCGATCTAACATACATTATGACAACTACATGTATAGTTCATTTGTAAGACATCAAGCCATGCAATATCATTCATATACATGTACGATGTATGCCTGGTGAAAAATTAAAATATATATGTACATGTATATCACAATGGTTTGCGTTTATTAGTCAATTTTGAATTTATTGGCTTAAAAAATATAAAAAGTACGAACAGAAAAACAGAAGAAATAACACTGATTAATTAGACAGAACTAACTTGTGTTGTGTAGTAACATTTCTTATAATCCACCAAACTAACAATATACAGCAGAATCATAGACTTACGAACGACCGGTACTGACATCTTAACTTCACGAGTTCACATCGTGTATGCTTGACGTTGAAAACGTGAATTTGTGTAGTCAAAATCGTGAATTCATGAAGTTTAAATGGCACTACCGGTCTTTCGTATATCCATATTATGCTAAAAGGCAATAGTGCTAAGATGAAATCTATATCAAGAGCGCTCACCTTAGTTTTCGGTTTGTAAAAGTTTATTTAAACTAGTGAACAAGTACATTGTATTTAAACCGTCCTGAAAATTAACAAACTCGTACATTTCATGGAGACAAACCTTTTTAAGCAAGTTTCATGATGATCGAGTTTTCCCGAGAGACCAAATGATCTAGTTTTTTACTTGTTATAACATTCATGTACACAAATGAACAGAACAGGTTACAAGAGCAGATGAAAATTATGGCTTCAATGTAAAATTTAAACATACTAGTTGTACATGACGGAAAGACGGCATACACCCAAACATCCTAAATATTCACATTGAGTACTTAATTCGTATTATTGTAATACATAAACAACTTTTAAACGAATATAGAAAGACAGTAAACTCTACCTGAGGACTCGAATTAGAAATATAACAAATACAATTGTATTTGTAAGTCTTCCCACAGACACAGCACCTGTGCTTTCTTTCTCCGTTATGTTTGGATTTATGGTCCTTCATCTTCCACGGTGGGGAATCACGTGGTTTGAATGGTAGTCCGCACTCAAAAAATGGCTGCCAATCGGCGTCGGATAAACCTATATTTTGAGGTAAATATATATCATCGAGTCCCGTTTGGATCTGGACACCCGACCAGCACGCAATGGCTTCTCCGCTGAATCTTTTGGTACCTTGCTTTCTATGATTGGTTGTGTCGTTTCCTCAAACACTTCGAAATTGTTCCGTAAAAACAAAACGTTAGCGGGGTAGGTACCATGATAAAGATCATTTTATGGCTCTTTTCACCCTTATATCATGCATATTCCAACGATCCAAGTTTGTGAACAGTTCGCATACAGAATCGGATACAACGAATATCAGAATCTGATATTTGGTGCGTTTCTAAACAAAATAACAGACAATTTGCATGAAAGATAGGGTGCACGTTTTTGTTTTTCATTAATGCGGGATAGGCCGCACGATACATTTCGGTCAGCATAGTTTTCACCATTGTTATCGATATGGATATCTATACCGACATCCGGTATTTACTGTTTTACACACAGTCAGTATGTTTTATCCATTTTATCATATCGTGTGTCACAATAATTTAAATTATTGCAATATAATAGTATGTCCATATCCTTATCATAGAATCCATTAAATATAAATTAGTGAGAATTTCAATGGAATCAATTGCCAAGTAAATGTTGCATTGTTCTTACATTTCTGTCTCTTACATATTACTGGCAAATAAATTGTATCACCCATTGTGTGTATGCAATTACGAAAGGAAGCAGTTATTTAAAGGACCATTCAGTTAAATAGCACCTCAGATAAGCAGATTCTACATTGACTCCTTAAGTTAGAAATGTTGTGTCGATGAAAGATTGCTGTGCCATAATGACTTTTTACTTATCACGCAGTGTTCTTGCGACAGAATTAAAGATACCTTTTGTATGATTGTTTGGATATTGAAAACGACATAAAGAACACGTTCGAAAATCAATGATTTATTCTATCCAAGCTGCTTGTTAAAACGGCCATAATCAGATATACGTATATATATATGCTTATAGGCTAATATTTTGCATTTGTACATAGGGCAACATTCAATTCAACATCCATTGGAATCCCCGATGTATTTGCGATGTCACTAACTGTCACAAGACCTTCCGAAGCTTCCCCGAGATATCGGGAATTTCCCTGAGACATCGGGGGAACCTCCCTCATGTATCGGGAACCTCCTAATTTCAATCCATAGTACACCCTGAGGGAGTTGGACCGTCGCATAAAGTCGAAAAAAAATCGGGAGTTCTCCGGATCCCTCCAGAATGATCATGATTCCTCCCGATTTTACAAATTGTCTCATCAAGCTCCCTTTATACCACGAGGACCCTGCTCCCGATGCACCAGCAATATCATTAATTTCATCGGGAGTACATCGCCAAGGCAGAAAATACCCAGTGAGACCTAAGCATTAGACCTGCCGTCCACTAGACACCAATGTCATGCGGAAGGGTAGCCGATTACTGTTTGCTAGCTTCGGGAACCTTTCAGTATCATTATCAATTACAATGTTCGGAGCTTTGGCATCGGGTCCTTTTTCTGAAGTATTCGTAGATAGGCATACGAAATGTTGCAATACAAACGCCGAAACATATCCGAATTAACCGAATGCAACGCGAATACATTTTAGGATTTTGCACCGAATTTTCTCGATCGTGTGGAAAGGTTGCGGTTTCATTGCAGAATATGCAGAAGTGTTTACGAATCGATGCCGATAGAATGCCGAAATGTTGCCTATGTATATAAACGATGTCGGACTACTTGTTATATCTTGTTATCAGTTGCTAGTTGAACACGAAGGGTAGAAGACACCTTTATCTTACTAGTTTCAGCTATAAAAACCAGAAGACATTGTTTCAGCTATACAAACTAGAACTGTCGCCATTCGGCAGACTAATATACCCCCGCGTGGCAAAAATCATTGCAGCTAATTCTTTTCTATATGCACATCTACATGTTGAGGATGTTCATCTGTTAAAGTTTGAAGCAAATGCTGCAAAAACTGTAGGAGGAGTTGCGTCCACAAGAACTGTTCACTATATATTGTAAAGTGCATAAAAGTACAAAGGGCCATAATTCTGTCAAAAATCGTCGCAGCGCAAATTCTTTCCTTTATGCACATCTGCATGTTGAGGTTGTTCATCTGTTAAAGTTTGAAGCAAATGCTGCAAAAACTGTAGGAGGAGTTGCGTCCACAAGAACTGTTCCCTATATATTGTATAGTGCATAAAAGTACAAAGGGCCATAATTCTGTCAAAAATCGTCGCAGCGCAAATTATTTCCTTTATGTACATCTACATGTAGAGGTTGCTCATCTGTTAAAGTTTGAAGCAAATGCTGCAAAAACTGTAGGAGGAGTTACGTCCACAAGAATGCGTCTATGGACGGACGGACGGACAGACAGACAGACAAGCTGAATCGAATATACCCCCTTACAACTCGTTGTGCGGGAGACGTAAAGATGAATTACCAAGTTTCAGCTATAAAAATAACTTATTGAGCTAATGAAACTGACTCTTGGTAGATACACCGGTAGTATTTTTCCTGTTTGTGCCTTCGTTAGCTGAAAACTGTCGAGCACTTGTTATGTCATAGTTTTCAATATAAGGTCTGGAACAACCCTATTGGATAGCTTGCCCTTGATTTGTCGGACCATGATGAAAGCGATATATCTAAGATTAAAACTGACCTCATCGCTTCCTTTGTCGCTCTTATATAGTTCAGGAAATACGACTACGA
Organism: Spisula solida; assembly: GCA_947247005.1. NCBI lineage: Eukaryota > Metazoa > Mollusca > Bivalvia > Venerida > Mactridae > Spisula > Spisula solida. The sequence goes on along the minus strand of OX365962.1, from coordinate 18,130,430 downwards.
TTCGGCATACCTTCCGTTAACAACTGGAGCCTTCGGCAACTATTCGGCATGTTTCCTAGAATGATCGGCATACCTTCCGTGTGTAGAACTTATCCATTTGTCGCCGTCGGCAGCATATCCTTCAGGAACCGTTCGGGATGGCTAAAGTATTACGAAGTCTCACAGAAGGCTTCGCGAAGATGCCGAGTGAATGACGAACACCCAGAACTGTTGCCGATGGTTTTCCGATTTCCCCGAAGCACTTCGGAACACGTAATTGAGAATTGCAAGCAATACAGAAGTCCCCTACCGGTTTGAAGCCATTTTCAATGTTTCTGTTGCCATAGCAACCACATTTTTTTGTCAGAATCAAGGTATTTTTAAACGTGCATAATTCCATTATTGCCCTCTATCCACATACCAAGTTTCATAAACCTAGCTTGGAAACTGTATGAGTTATAGAAGGATCCAGATTTGGGCATATGTCCACTCTTTCTGTCGCCATAGCAACCACAAATTTGGTCAGAATCAAAATATTTTAGACGTACATAATCCCCTCATTGCACTCTATCATCATACCAAGTTTAATAAACATAGCTTGTAAACTGTTTGAGTGATGTCAGGATCCAGATTTTTTGACAGACGGACGGACGGAGGGCAAACCTATAGTCCCCTCCGGTCAAAAACCGATAGGGGACTAACAAGACATTTATAAATTTTAAAAGTTGAACGCCGAAGACTTTTCGGTCCCGAAGTATTCAGAAGCGCTCAAGAATGACACGGGAGGGTTCCAGAACATCTTAAAATAAACCGAACTATCCCGATTTCGGGAACCGTTCGGGGTTGTAGTGGACGATATGTTAGAACGGAAAGAAATCATAACGATTCACGCGCGCTGTTGCGTATGTGCATTTCGGGCCCCGCCGACGACACTAAACGATTTTACGAGTCATATGAACTGTAATCCCTAATTTTATTTTTGTGATTTCTAATGGATTTTCTGTAATGAAATAAAAAGAAACACGCATTGGACATGATGTCTGGGTAATTAAAGGTCCTGGAAGTAGAAGCTTATTTATAAAGTCGGTATGGCATAACATTTCTTTAGACGAAGTCGACAAAATTCTCGAACTAAAATACATTATTTGGAAAAATATGGGCATAAATTGATGTGTTTATGCTATAATAGCATTTACGCATGGTTTTCGTGTCATAACAATTGCAGAGTCCATGACTGGAGCGTTGGTGCGTATCTGGCTTGTGTACCAATCGTTACTCGGGTTTCTACAGATGCCATAACACGAACAGGCATGATTAACCCTGCATTGATATATCTTTTTGTCTCATTTTATAACATTTTATGGTTATTTAACTTCATTCTCCTCATCTGTCTGAAAAAAGTAAACACAAACATTTACAGGTCATGTAACGATTCTTTTAAAACTTACCCGAGAGTACAAATTGGTATTGAAAATCACAAACATAAATACAACCCAGCAGTATATCTAAAAAGTAGTAAAGTTAAATCAATACAATACAAAATGTTTATTGCATAAAACATACACACATATGCTTGTAGTAAGGTTTTATCAGACAACTGTACTGTTTTGTTGTGTACGAGGAAGTTATGTGAACAGTAGACCGTCTTGTAGAAATTGTAGATAAAATGCAATCCAAATGAAATGGTGTATATTTTGTATCGTTGTATTCTTTATTCAATGTCTAGGAATCAATAAATTGAGAAAAAAATTAAACAGAATTGCTACTTTTACAAGACTAGTGTAACACTTCTTTGACAATTGATTCCATTGAATTTCTCACAATTTACATTTAATGGATTCTATAACTAGGACGGACATGTATTGAAAATTGAAATACATGTAATCTAAATTATTGTGACACACGATATGATAAGATTGATAAAGTATACTGATGATAGCGACTGTGTGTAAAGCAGTAACTACCGGATACCGATATTCAGATCGATAACAGTGGTGAAAGCTATGCTCTCCGAAATGTATCGTGCGGCCTATCCCGTTTTGATGAAAAAAATATAATCATGCACCCTATCTTTCATGCAAAGTGTCTATTATTTTGTTCAGAAACGCACAAAATATCAGATTCTGATGTTCGTTGTATTCGATTCTGTGGGCGACATGTTCACACACTTTAATCGTTTGAGTATGCATGACATAAGGGTTTAAATAGTCATAAAATGGCCTTTATGATGGTACCTACACCGCTAACATTTTGTTTTTACGGAACAATTTCAAAGTGTTTGAGAAAACGACGCAATCAATCATGGAAAGCAAGGTACCAAAAGATTCAGCGGAGAAGCCATTGCGTGCTGGTCGGGGTGTCCAGATCCAAACGGGGCTCGATGATATATATTTACCTCAAAATATAGGTTTATCCGACGCCGATTGGCAGCCATTGTTTGAGTGTGGCCTACCATTCAAACCACGTGATTCCCCACCGTGTCTTCGATGAGTCCTGCTCTTGATAATCACACAAGTCACATCTAATATGACGAAGCAGTTCAGCATTAGTAGCAAACACGCTACAGCATATACTACACACATAATGTTTAGTCGCACCGTGTACACAACATCTATGCTGAGTTATGCTACCGAGGGAGAAGAAATGCTTACCACAGCAAACATACCTCGCACCTCCCGTGTGTCTCCTTTCGTGCTGAGTCAAGTTACTCTTTCTCGAAAACGACCTTCCACACGTTGCACACATGTTTAAGGTAGGTTCTGAAAAGTGAAATAACGGAGCAATAAATATATGCATTGCGTAATACATATACCGGTATATGAGCCAGTCTCCAGGAAAACCTGCTATTTTGACAAAAATATTTATTTTGAAATTTTCCATAGTTTGAAAGAATAATCTTAATGAAGCAAAATACAAAAGACATTTTGTTAATATTTTGCTTTTTAAGGAAGTTACAGCTGTTCTTGTAGTGTCCCCTTTCGGAGCTTTTTTTGTATGACGTCGCAAACGTCATTCAAACGTCAATTGACGTAACTATAACACGTTATTCACAATTACACCATTTGATAAATTATTGACATAAATTGTTCAAAATGGTATCACATTTTAGCAGTATCTTTTAATTTTTAAAATATTTATCAAAATCAAAATTGTTCGCATTCAGAGAAAGGCTACTATTGTTTTAAACAACTAACTCCTTGTTTTTCTCACTATGAGTGCCTTTCCGAAATAGGTCACCATAGCAACGAAGTATGTGATTTCGACATAATTCATGGGAAAATTTAAAGCTAAGGTATAGTACTATATGATTAAACTACATAAAATAGAATCAATGGATATGTATTTTTTCTTTTATAAGAGCTTTTACGAACCTTGTTACGTAATGGTAATTACATAATGTCATTATAGCAGGTTTTCCTGGAGACTGGCTCATATATATATATATATATACACAATGCACATGTAATGAAACGTTCTAAATAAGGTGACTTTCATCAAAATATGGTGGCGCTTAGGTCGTACATCGACAGTCAGATGTTTATTCATTTTTATTTGAAATAAATAAACAGCTCTTAGCTCGTTGGTCGCAGCTCTTAGATCGTTAGTCGCAGCTCTTAGCTCGTAGGTCGCAGCTCTTAGCTCGTAGATGTGTACTCATTGGTCACAGGTCTCAGTTTTTTGGTCCAAGCTCTTAGCTCGTAGGTCGCAGCTGTTAGCTCGTATGTTGCAGCTCTTAGCTCGTAGGTAGCAGCTCTTAGCTCGTAAGTCGCAGCTCTTATCTCGTAGGTCGCAGCTCTTAGCTAGTAAGTCGCAGCTCTTAGCTCGTAGGTCGCACCCCTTAGCTCGTAGATGTGTACTCGTTGGTCGCAGGTCTTAGGTCGTTGGTCCCAGCTCTTAGCTCGTTGGTCGCAGCTCTTAGCTCGTTGGTCGCAGTTCTTAGCTCGTATATCGCAGCTCCTAGCTCGTAGGTCGCAGCTCTAAGCTCGTAGATGTGTACTCGTTGGTCGCAGGTCTTAGCTCGTTGGTCGCAGCTCTTAGCTCGTAGGCCGCAGCTCTTACCTCGTAGATGTGTACTCGTTGGTCGCAGGTCTTAGGTCGTTGGTCCCAGCTCTTAGCTCGTAGGTCGCAGCTCTAAGCTCGTTAGTCGCAGCTCTTAGCTCGTAGGTCGCAGCTCTTAGCTCGTAGATGTGTACTCGTTGGTCGCAGGTCTTAGGTCGTTGGTCCCAGCTCTTAGCTCGTAGGTCGCAGCTCTTAGCTCGTAGATGGGTACTCGTTGATCGCAGCTCTTAGGTCGTCAGTCGCAGCTTTTAGGTCGTTGGTCGCAGCTCTTAGCTCGTAGGTCGCAGCTCTTAGCTCGTTGGTCGCAGCTCTTAGATCGTTAGTCGCAGCTCTTAGCTCGTAGGTCGCAGCTCTTAGCTCGTAGATGTGTACTCATTGGTCACAGGTCTCAGTTTTTTGGTCCAAGCTCTTAGCTCGTAGGTCGCAGCTGTTAGCTCGTATGTTGCAGCTCTTAGCTCGTAGGTAGCAGCTCTTAGCTCGTAAGTCGCAGCTCTTATCTCGTAGGTCGCAGCTCTTAGCTAGTAAGTCGCAGCTCTTAGCTCGTAGGTCGCACCTCTTAGCTCGTAGATGTGTACTCGTTGGTCGCAGGTCTTAGGTCGTTGGTCCAAGCTCTTAGCTCGTAGGTCGCAGCTCTTAGGTCGTTGGTCGCAGCTCTTAGCTCGTTGGTCGCAGTTTTTAGCTCGTATATCGCAGCTCCTAGCTCGTAGGTCGCAGCTCTAAGCTCGTAGATGTGTACTCGTTGGTCGCAGGTCTTAGGTCGTTGGTCCCAGCTCTTAGCTCGTAGGTCGCAGCTCTTAGCTCGTAGATGTGTACTCGTTGGTCGCAGGTCTTAGGTCGTTGGTCCCAGCTCTTAGCTCGTAGGTCGCAGCTCTTAGCTCGTAGGTCGCAACTCTTAGCTCGTAGATTTGTACTCGTTGGTCGCAACTCTTAGGTCGTTAGTCGCAGCTCTTAGCTCGTAGGTCGCAGCTCTTAGCTCGTAGGTCGCAACTCTTAGCTTGTAGATGTGTACTCGTTGGTCGCAACTCTTAGGTCATTAGTCGCAGCTCTTAGCTCGTTGGTCGCAGCTCTTATCTCGTAGATGTGTACTCGTTTGTCGCAACTCTTAGCCCGTAGATGTTTAGTCGTTTGTCTCAGCTCGTAGGTCGTTAGTCGCCGCTCGTTAGTCTCCGCTCGTAGGTTTTTAGTCGCAGCTCGTAGGTCGTTGGTCGCAAGTTTTAGCTCGTAGATGTTTACTCGTTGTTAGCAGTTTGTAGGTGGTTGTTGGCAGTATGTAGGTCGTTGATGGCAAATTTTCATCAGTTTTCAGTTTTTGTTCTTGATAACTTGAAAACCAATGGAGATATCAACTTTAAATTTTAAACATAAGCTCACAACAATAAAACACCATGTTATTGCAAGTTACATTACTCTAGTTACAATATGTGAGGCCCTTTGTTAAGTTCTAATTTACTCATTTTTCATCTTTTTTCTTTGTAAGTAAAAAACCATAGCAGATATTTAAATGAAACTCGCTTTACTTATTGCCAGTGATAATACGCATATCTGTAGCAAAGGGCGACAAAAGTGTATCAAAAACTAGGTCACCAGTTTACATAAAAGAAAAACCTTGTGAACACTCTAGATGTCACATTTTTCAAATAATCGTAATGAAACCTGGTTAAAATTTACATCTCTTTAAAATCTAGGTCAAGTTCGTAATTGGGTCAGCTGGGGTCAAAAACTAGGTCACCAGGCTAATTCAGAGATAAACCTTGTTAACACTCTAGAGGTCACATATTTTACATAATCTTAATGAAACTTGATCACAATGTTTGTCTCTATGAAATCTAGGTCAAGTTCGTAACTGGGTCATGTGTAACATTATGAAATCTAGGCCCAGTTCGCAACTGGGTCATCTGGGGTAAAAGGCTACAAAGGGGTTACAAACTAGGTTACTAGGTCACATCAAAGAAAAACCTTATTAACACTCTAGAGGTCACACATTTGACATAATCTTAATGAAACTTGGTCACAATGTTTATCTCTATCAAATCTAGGTCAAGCTCGTAACTGGGTCATGTGTAACATTATGAAATCTAGGCCCAGTTCGCAACTGGGTCATCTGGGGTAAAAGGCTAGGTCACCAGGTCCCTGATTCTACCTAAACTGCTAGTCATCAGGTGAGCGCTATAAGGCCAATGGCGCTCTTGTTAACATACTAACTGTAAATTTGTTCATTGCACATGAACTACACAGTCTGACATAGCATAGCAGCGTGATTTCTAAATGGCATCCATTGATGAATTATAACGGTCGCCTCCTCTTTAGCCTAATGGAAGAGCGTCCGCTTCGAGTGCGGGGTCCATAGTTCGATCTCAGGCCGCGTCATACCAAAGACATAAAAAGTGTATCTAAAATGTCCTTGCCACTAATAGTCCATGTGACAGACCGAATTTCATTACCAAAAAGGTGAACAGATCCAACAATGATTTTCGGTTAGCTTGATATCTCAGCAGTCTGAAAACGGTTGATGGACTTGCGGGTCACTTTCCCAAATGACCTTTTGGCGGCCATCTTTAAAGATGGCCGCCATTATTTTAAGCAATCATAAGCTTTGGGAAAACTTAAATTATTCCTCACTAAATAGGGCTATCGGCTTGCAATATGTCTTAAAATGTTCGTATTTCAACCCAACATATGTTGACATATACATAATAACATTATGATAAAGATGTTAGTTCGAATTCATTGATATTCTAAGAAAACTTTGATATTTTTCACTTTTTGTCATTATTTTTTCTCTTGCAATTCTGATTTGGATTTGTATTTAGCCAGTTTTTGTTTGCTACATTTAGAGAATAATTCTAGGCATCCATAATATACATTAAATTGATAGATTTTAACTTCGAAGTCCAAAATTGGTCAGGAATATATGACAACTAATGCCTAAATTAAATAGATATTTTAGGGCTATGAATAGACCGTTTCCAACAATCTCAGGAAAGAAGATTTTTGTTATTCCATGGCTACTTTGTTGATATGATTCGTATATATATGCCAAGGTGTCCAGTACCGTGCCACAAGGGTGTTAGTGTGGTACCTGACCCATAGCTGGATGGTTTGGCGGCTCGGATCCGGTCAGTTGTATGAGTTCATATGATATTATTTTAAAAAAAAATTGTTATTGACAGGAAAACTTGAATAACTATTCAGCGAAACGGAAAATAAACATATACATGACTCCAAATGATTGGAAAATAATTTGATATGAGTTATACATTTATATTTTTGTTTATAAAGTTCCGAATATTACATTAAAAATACATTATTTTAACGTTGTTTTCATATTCTTCTTTAATAATAGTAAAGCATGTAAGAATTCATACCTCCCACTGTTAAATTCTATTAGTTTCGCGCATTCACTATGAAATGAAAATGTGAAAGCAGGAACGTATTCGAAGGGAAACAATAAGGAATAGAGGGGATACAAAATAAACAAAATTATATATTGAATCAGTTGTTCTTTGTCTAGTGTCTAGCTTACTACTTTTCTGACTCAGGTGGACCTTAGTAACCTTTAAATAACCATTCTTAATAGAATTTGTAAGACTATACACACACTTTTAAAGCCTCCACAACCCTACCACAACCAAGGTTGTAATTGGTGACATAGTCTGTCTATGTTTAATTAATGGAGACAACTCTTCAGTCTACTCTTTTTCCTGAAATTAATTCCCTTTGCACCCTCAAACATAGGCGATAATCAAGCCCAAAATAAAATATAGCTAAAATTGAAAATGAAATTATGATAATTGATTGAAACAAATATATTATCTAGTCGGGTAGTCAGACTATTGGTGACACGATGGTGGCTGAGGAGTTAGTGCTCTTGACTACCAATCCGGAGGTCCCTGGTTCGAAATTTCATTGACCAGTGTTCAGTATTTCCCACCCAACTACAGATGAACTGGTTGTTAACCGTGTGATATTCTAACGAGTATCGGTGCTATACGCTGGGCACGTTGAAGAACCAAAAATGAATCTGTTCGGAAAGAGCTAGGGACGTATCCCATCCAGATTCCTTGTATCACACCACAGTCACTTCTACTTGCTGTCTCTTCAGAAAAGCACATGACCCCATATGGAATATTAAGAAGTTATCCTTGACTGAAAGGTTTAAATAATTACAACTACAAATACAACTACAAGTTGTCAACCACGGGGATATTTATCCTGCGAGTTATAAATGTTTTCAGCATCACCGACTATCTCTGCCAAGCCTGCAGGCACTACCTTTAGATGTATGCATCCACAATTACATATGGGTATACTTTTCTTGTTGGGTTGGGTCATACGATATTGCTCCGTGATGTACATCCCATAGATGAGCACACTTAGTCCTGAACTCATGGATTACTAGTATGTATCGGCTACAGTCAATCCAGTTTTGTACATATTACGGATGGACAGCGCCATTCCTGACCATATGGGTTATTAATGCACACCGGTACGACAGATGGGTACAGTAATTTGTAACCATACGAGATACATATTACAGATAGGTTCATTCGTTCCTGACCGTATTGGGTACATACTACACATGAATACAGATATTCTTGACCACATATCATACTTAGTACACGTACTAACCATATGAGTACTAAAACATGCTACATGAAGGAACAACTATTCCTGACCATATGAAGTACATTCTACTGATAGGTACAATTGTTCCTGACCATATGGAGTCCGTAGTAGATGGGTACAGCCATTCCTATCCATGTGTGGTACAGACTACATATGGGTACATTAATTCCTGGCCATATAGAGTCCACAGTACAGATGGGGACAGTCATTCCCAACCATGTTAGGTACAGCCTACACATGGGTACGTAGATTCCTGGTCATGTGGGGCACATATTATTTATAGGTATATCAATTCCTTATATGGAATCCATAGTACAGATGGGTATTGGGTATACAACTATTCCTGACCATAACTATGTCATACATATTGCATATGAGTACAGCCATTACTGACAATACTTGATACATACAGATACATACATACAGCCTTTCGTAACTATGCAGTTGGGCACGGGCATTCCTGACCTTATGGTGTCCATCATACAGAGGGGTAGAATGAGTACAGCCATTCCTGACCATATATGGTACATTCTGCTAATGGTAATCATTCCTGGTCATATGGGTTACATAATATGTTACTAATAAAGATTGGAACTTCCATTTATAATGTCTATATGAGGTACATTCTACTGATGGACACATTCATTCCTGATCTTATTGGGGGTACTATGGTCACAGTCATTTCTGATTTAATACTAGTAGGTGAATATGCATGGTCATTCCTTACCATATTGGGCTTGTTATTATATCGGTATAGTCATTCCTGGTCCTTAAAGTACACCATATTTCTAAGTAAACCATCCTTAACCCCATGGGGAAAATTCCACCGATTAAATCCATCCATTTTCTTAATATATAGAAGAACCTTCCTTCGGAAATGCTTCTGTCCATTTCAGTCCCAATAAGGTATATGCTACTGCCTGTACATCATTTTCTCTCTCTATGGGAGTAAAGTCCACCACATAGTACATCCACTTTGGTTCCTATGGGGTACATTCTGCAGTCAAGTTCAGCTATTACATATACTGATAAGGGATAACGACCAATGACAGGAACAACACTTCCTCTCCTATTAAATGGCTATCCCCTACATCACTTTGTCTGTGCTTGTGTCATGGGCTATCCATATTCAACAGGCGAAGCTATACCTACAATATCCTATGATGCGTCTTACTTCACGGTTTGCTGCTATTCCTGTCTCAATGAGGTACATGTAGATAAGTAATTCCCCGCCAGATTGGTTCCCTACAACCATTGGGTGCAACTACCACTGGTAACAGTTACCGAATAACATTAGGCATAGCAACTGCTAGTCCTACTGCTTTCCTACAATCAAGGGGACCGACTAACGCCGGTCATCATTGTCATGAATACCTACAAAAACAGTGTACATCTTCTCCTAGCCCTGCAATCAAGGGGTATGACTCTTAATATAAACACTGGCCATGAATGTAGGAACAAATGACTTGCGTCTTCGATACTAAAATTATATTGTATGTAAAAAGCACCCAGTTAAAGTCAATTTTCAGACATTCGACCATTCGACCGACTGTACATTTACTCATCGAGTCTCACGTCAGTTGTTACACTCGCTCGGCGGTGTTGGCTGCTGGCAGGCTTTTGACCCCCTCCGGTATCCATTTATACATTTGGGTAAGTGGGGAAGGTGGATTATTCTTGCTCAGAGAAATTAAGCAGTGGTCCAGGTGAGGATTGAACCGGGGACCTATCGATCCCGAAGCAATACACCCTACATCTAGGCTCCCCAAAGAAATCGTTATAATTCATGCAGCAGTTTTTAATCTTTTAAGTTAAACATGACTGTCAGTGATGGTAATCATATAGACCAAGAAGGTAAGTCTGATGATGCCAGATACAGAACCCTTCGTTTGAGATAATAATATATTTCATTATGACTTCTCTAAAACGTCACCAAAACGTACTTTTCAGAAGACAACATATAACTTAGGAACCTAAAATTTGGCATACATTCGTGTTGAATAGGAATGCAATTCGCTAATGATTCACTATTTAGGAAAGAAAGAATCAAAGATTAAGTTATACTGAAACACTCGACCCATGGCGTGTATGATCCTGTACTAATAGCCGGACCCTCGCCTGCAAGACTTCTAGCTGGGGTCCGGTATCATACCCACATCCTATTAGGCAAAGGATTCGATTTTCAGATACCTACACATGTATAGATATGTGAATATGAACAAGCAAAGCAACTTTGAAATAATAAACCAAAATTAATGGTTGTTCCTGAGATTATTGCAAAAGATATATGCATGCGTCTTAAAAATATCCATTTAATTAGATATCAGTTGTCATATATTCCTGACCAATTTTTGACTTCAAAGTGAAAATCTATCAATGTAATGTATATTATGGATGCCTAGAATTACCCTCTGAATAAAACAAACACAAAATGGCTAAATACAAATTCCAATCGGAGTTGCAAGAGAAAAAATAATGAAAAAAGTGAAAAATATCAAAGTTTTCTTAGAATACCATAAATGTCGAAGTAATCCCTTTATTATAATATTATGATTTATATATCAGCAGATGTGGGGTTGAAATACGAACATTTTAAGACATATTGCAAGCCGATAGCCCTATTTAGTGAGGAATAATTCAAGTTTTCCCAAAGCTTATGATTGCTTAAAATAATGGCGGCCATCTTTTGGCAAAGTGACCCGCAAGTCCATCAACCGTTTTCAGACTGCTGATATATCAAGCTAACCGAAAATCATTGTTGGATCTGTTCACCTCTTTGGTAATGAACCTTCAATTTTCAAGGCCTGTGACATGGACTATATCACTCGAATCTCGCATCAGTCGGAATGGGAAGAAATTATTTGGAATAAAGATAAAAAAGACTTTTAAAAATGCTGTTCGAATACTTCGAATACACTCCAACTACAATTTGAATATACTTCGAATATTTTTGGAATACACTACGAATACACCTGAAATGGCAGCGGAGAATATCTACGCATGTTTTCACAAAGCGATGTACAGTTATGCACGGGATTTGGCACGAGACTTGTATCTCATAACAGTTCATAACACGGTTCTAAGTAATGTTTCAAATACTGTCGGGTTGTTGTAAGTACATTTAAACTGTAACTAGAATACAGTTAGAATATTTCTTCCGACTTCATTAAATGTTGCATCACCATAGCGTTAAACATCAGCAAAAAGGGATCATGTTTCTGGGAGAAAACAACATCAACGGTATGAACTACAACGGTTTTATGCTTAGGTCCCACTGAACTCTTACGACATGCTCTTGCATGTTAAGTTCACGCGTGAGTGCCCTCTCCACGATCTGACCGCGATCTTCTACAAACCTTTGTCCATGAAATGTTGAACATTCCCACAGAAGCGTATTAGAAATGTGATGTTGTTTATGAGTAGCTTTTGTTGTTACAACAAATGCAGCACGAACAAAACATTTAATTCACATTTTGGAACTGTGAATTTGGCATATGAGACTTAAAAACGGTACGTGATGTTACAATCTTGTTAACTGTTGTCATATAATTTTGATAGTTGATTGAATGTATATGTTTATATGACAAGTGTCACTGTCCGTTCCAAGGCGGAAGCCCTTTAGTCAACATTCCTCTGTGTATGTACTGTCCACTTTATAGTATAATTGGAACAGTACAAAAATATTTGGCCACTGTGCCTTTTGTTAAACTTTATTAATTTTGTATGTGCCATTCTGCAAATTCGTTGTCCAGCACAAGGCTGCTTCGTATCTTTCAAAATTGCATATACTCAGTGTCTGTTGTGGATTGTCCTTGTGGTGTATGTTTTGTCCGGTTGTTAATTTCTTACCAACTGGCTCTTGTTCCGTTTTAGTTTGACTGACTTAAGCAGCAGACTTTCGGGATTGGATGCCCGGTTTTGTATTACATGTTCCTGTGCTAGTTTTTTATGTTGGGCATGTTCCGAGCCTTTTCGGGTGAAGTTGTATATTTTCTGTGCCTTTTGTTTTCGCGTGTCCCGCGGTTTCTGTTGGGTGGGTCGGTGCTACTTCCGGTAGTTTCGTATTTTGTTTAATTATTATAATATGGGTTTGTATCGGGATTTTAACGCCAATTTCGTTAACAATCGAGTTTTTCATTTTTAAATAATCGATAATATGCCATAATTTCTCAGTATTTAATTTTTTGACCGGGGCCAAAAGGAGCTAGGAGTTATGTTATAGATATACGACGAAAACTGTCCATTATGAAAAATATTGGACTATCTGAGGCGCGCCAGCGCCGAAGATAGTTCAATATATTTCATAATTGACAGTTTGAGTCGTATATCTTACTTAAACTATTGTTCAAACAAATATTTTTTTAACTAATCGGGATTTTGCAATCATACGTTTACTATACTACAATAATTGTTCACAAAAGCAGATAAATATGGAGGTGAAAAGACAATTTAATAATCGTTCCTTCTTTCTAATGCAACAAAAATACCCCTTCCATAACTTCTTTCACTGTGTACACATTAACGGACACGTGAAAAAAACATCTCACTCACTATAATCCAACAACAATGAATGTACACACCACGTTGACATCATGACTAGATTTTACTAGTTGTATTTGGGTTGTACCCGCATAAATTGTCACACAAAAATGGCGACTTCAGACAGTGGAGATGAAATATTTATAACACAATCAAACTACAATGATGGAATATGTGAAACACCCAATTTTGATCTCAAAATGGATTTATTTTCCGATATATCTGATGGGGAAAGCGAAGGGCCAATTGTGTCTTTCTGACCTGTTATTGGTGTTAGTGTTTCACCAACACAACATGTGGATGACTTTGATGATGGTGACGACCAAGCTCTGGTCATTGCTTCTCAAGAAACCGAAGCTACTATTTCTTCAAACACTCGATTTGGTAAACCGGTGGACAAAAGTGTTCTTACAAAAATGTTACGTAACTCGGTTCCCAAAAATACGATGAAAAAAAGCACATGGGCCGTTAATATATTTGCTTCATGGCAAAAACATAGAATGAGCAACTTCAGTCATGAATGTGGAATGGGTGACCTACTAACACTCAGTGATTCAGAGTTAAATTCTACGCTATGCTACTTCATAGCTGAAGTAAAAAACAAATCTGGTGAGGAGTATAATCCTAAGACCATCTACGAAATAGTTATATCGATACAACACTATTTGCGTTATAACGGTCACAATGAAAATTTCTTAGATAGTGAAGATTTCTTTGGAATGAGACGGGTATTAGATGCGAAAATGAAGGAACTTTCAAAACAAGGAAAAGGAATAAATCGGAAGCAAGCAGCTGTTATTACAATCCAGCAGGAAAACACTCTCTGGGAAAACGAAATTCTTGGTTCGGATTGCCCGAAGAAATTATTGGACACCATTTTGTATTTGTTTGGACTTAATTTTGCGTTGAGAGCTGGACAGGAGCACAGAAACATTAGAGTCGGTAACCTATCTCAAGTGAAGCTGTATAAATCACCAGATGAAAGTACGGAGTACCTAGAATACACTGAAGACGTTTCCAAGACCAACTCAGGGGGTTTACATCACAGAAATGTTCAGCCCAAAATCACCCGAGCCTACGAAAACATAAACCAACCTGAGCGATGCATTGTGAAGTTGTACAAGTTGTACATGAGCAAAAGGTGGGTGTTATTTACCTTATTACTTGTAATACTAGTAGGACATTGTATAAATATGCCAGTGCACGTATTCTGTAGCCGCTCCTGGTATGCACGTATCCCGAAACTGCCCCTGGCATGAACGTTCCATGTAGCCGTCTCTTGTATATTTACATCATGTAGCCGCCCCAGGTATTCACATATTTTGTAGTCGTCCCTGGTACATATGTATACTGTATCCGCCCCGGGTGTACACGTATCTTTTAACCGCCCCTGGAATAATTGCATCCTGTAGCCGGCTCTTATATAGTTTTTATCATTTTGCCATCCCTGGTATATGTGTACCCTGCACCCGCCCACGGTATGCACATATCATGTTGCCGCTTCTAGTACATTTATATACCGTATCCACCCCTAGTGTACGCGTATCCTGTAGCCGCCCCTGGTAAAATTGTATCATGTACCCATCCCTGATATGCACGTATCCTGTAACCGCCCCTGATATGCACGTATCCTGTATCCGCCCCTGATATGCACGTATCCTGTAACCGCCCCTTATATCAAAGTATCCGGTATCCGCCCCTGATATGCACGTATCCTGTATCCGCCCCTGATATGCACGTATCCTGTATCCGCCCTTGATATCAAAGTATCCTGTATCCGCCCCTGATATCAAAGTATCCTGCAACCGCCCCTGATATCAAAGTATCCTGCATCCGCCCCTGATATCAAAGTATCCTGCATCCGCCCCTGCGTGGTATGAATAAGTGGTGCGTTTTTAAGGTTAATTCACGAGTAGAAACATTGTTATTTTTCTGGTTGGTGAATTGTGTGTGCCATTATCGTATTCCGGGGAAAACACATTTTTGCACCCCGGTGTTACTTAAGGATCCACACGATGAGCGTATACCATTTTCAAGCTGTTCTGTCAGTTTATTGCAACTAAACAATTGTGCAAACATTAATCTTACATGTTTTAAATGTTTCTGCAAGTGTTTCTACGTTGCAAACTTTATTTGATTTACATAATAATTATACGATGCATTCAAATTTCTCTTAGAAACCTCGCTGATCTTGCCGGTCAAATATCTCATTTGCATAAAGATGCTACTATTATTTCACGTTATGTTTTTCTTATTACAGTCAAGGTTGCAATATCTACATGTATTTTAAGGTATTAATATACACTTCTTCTTCATAGAAATTTGAGATTGATGATATGCAACAGTAAATACTTTTAGAAAACAAGATATCCAGCGACATTGCACAATAAGGAAGATTATTTAGGCTACTGCGCAGTATATATTTGAAAAATAAATATTCATTACAACATATGTATGAACCTATTTTACTACATTATATCCGTTGCAGATATCATGACTGTAAATATGGTACAACCTCTTCGGAGCGGCCCTCTGTAACTCTATAACAACAACTTCCAAATTTGCCTAAGCATGTAATTACTATTTACCTCTGTACAACGGCCAATTTATGCAGCTACCAAAGGATGGTGTTCTACAGTGGTTATACTGTAGTAATCACATTGACTTCAAAGTTTTGTTTCAATAATGTACAACCGTCTTAACTATTTATGGTGGAGAAGAAATATACCCTTCCAAATAAAACAGGGTTCACATGGTGCTATTTCGACCGACGTTTCATAATACGTCTAACTCCGATAGTAAAACATATTAAATGTGTATAAGAGTTGTTGTTCGCTGAAGAACGTTGACGAACGTCTGTTCATTGCAAGTTTTACACGTGCAGACACGTTATCGACGTTTGGAAATCTACCTACGTTGACGTTCGTTTCGCGCAGTTTGTAAACGTTCAGTAAACGTTGTCAACGCTTGTTCCTACTGCCAAACGAATTCAAGCCTTAGCCCCAAAAACGTTCGTAAATGTTGATTTGCGCCTGAACTCAACGTTCGTTATGTAAACAAAAGAATCCTGCTCACGAACGTAATGTTGTCCATGATCGTGCTCATTGTTTGGGTATTCGACACTCAAGCTCATTGTTTGGGTATTCGACACTCAAGCTACTGCAGGTGCAAACGACCACGTGCAACCAAAATTAAGACTGATGGTCATCACTGTGTGGTAGCCTGTATGCCAAAAAATGCGCTGTGGGTTCAAGATGGCGGACGACAAACGCGAGGAAAGTAAGTGTTTTTTGTTTTCGACCCAATCTTTTTTAAAAAAGACAACCTACATTGTGAATGAATCATGAAATGAAAGAGCTTAAATTAGCAATTCTAATGTAACGTTTGTTATGAAATGCCAACGTATTTCTGTAAAGTTTAACTGAACACGATGTTTTGTGAAAGTTGAAAAGTAAATCGAGAGACAAGAAGAAAATTGACGATATTTTCCCCAGTAAGAATACCAGTACATAAATAATCACCCAAATCTGTAGAAATCGTCCTCCCCGTTACACGTACCCATTGTTTTCTGATAAAAAATCACTTGGTAAGATGTTTGAAAGGATTGAAATTTTGGCTACTGTACTGTGCTGTGCAAAACGTGAACACTAAAAAACACACCACTGTATAGCGCTGTGAATTCAATTTCTGTGTAGCGCTGTGCTGCAAAACTAGCCAAAAATCTGTACAGCGCTGTGCAATTTTGAACTGATTGAGCTGGTGGCGAAAGTTATTTCTGTTCTATCGATGTAATATTCTGATACCAATTTCTTTTTATGTCATAATCATATTGTTATTAAAACATAAGCTTGACATGGTGTTTTATTTTTATTCTGCAGATTTGTGATGAACAATCCAACGCATACGTTGTAGTAAATGACGGCAGAGCAGGTTGATGCAGAAACTTTGATACTTCTATAAGTATTTCATTGTTTTGCTATTCTACAATGTCCCCGATATATATTGTGTTTGAACTGTCCATCCGGATGTCCGTCTGAGCACAGTTATTGGACCGTCGGTCATTGGATCGTCGACCATCCACACATATTGTCGGCCATCCACACATATCGGCCATTTGACCGAGTCGGTAATCCACACTTATCAACCAACCGCAATTTACCTTGAAAACGGCATCCGATTAATTCAACAACGTTTTCTGTTCAATGCCGACAACTTCTGAAGTATGATGATATATCCTGTGCTATCATACAAATTAATACAGTGTGTTAAAATTTTGTTTTCAAAATTTTAATTCATATCATGTTTTATTTGAGCTATTTGTCATAGTGGACAAAATCAATTTCTTACTGTAATAGCGTCATTCCATACCGTCCAGCAAGAATACAACAATATAACCTTCTGAAATTTAACATGACAATTTTACAGTTTTCTAAAGTCAGAAAAATAAGCTTTTTAAAAAAACTTTTTTACACTATGTATATAATTATGCTAAAGTACTCATGTGGCCATGGTTTACATTAACCATTAGTTATTTGAAATAACAGCCTGATCGATAGCCTAGTGGTAGAGCGTCCGCTTCGAGTGCCGGAGGTCCAGGATTCAATTCCAGGCCGCGTTATCATGCCAAACAGGAATCAAAATTATACCAGAAATTCCAATGCTAACCTCGGGGCAATGGGTAGCATCCGAAACATGAGGTGTTGAGAGTGATTAAAAATAGTTGGAAAAACACCACACTCGACCTTAAATAACTCTGTTAAAGTTGTTAATTCATAGCTTTAAAATTATACGTTCTTATATATTTCAAATTGACACCAAATTATATTTCGTGAATGTATTCTAAAAGGAAATATGTGCAGGACTATATCATCTATATTTAAAATCGACTCCAATATTTCGTGAATGTATTCTAAAAGGCAATCTGTGCAGGACATTGTCATATATATTTCAAATTGACACCAATATTTCGTGAATGTATTCTAAAAGGCAGTCTGTGCAGGACTACATCATCTATATTTAAAGTTGACACCAATATTTCGTGAATGTATACTAAAAGGCTAACTACGCAGGACTACATCATCTACATTTCAAATTGACACCACTATTTCGTGAATGTATACTAAATGGCAATCTGTGCAGGACTACATCATCTATATTTAAAATTGACACCAATATTTCGTGAATGTATTCTAAAAGGCAATCTGTGCAGGACTACATCATCTATATTTAAAATTGACACCAATATTTCGTGAATGTATACTAAAAGGCAATCTGTGCAGGACTACATCATCTATATTTAAAATTGACACCAATATTTCGTGAATGAATACTAAAAGGCAATCGGTGCAGGACTACATCATCTATATTTAAAGTTGACACCAATATTTCGTGAATGTATACTTAAAGGCAACCTGTGCAGGACTACATAATCTATATTTCAAATTGACTCCAATATTTCGTGAATGTATTCTAAAAGGCAAGCTGTGCAGGACTACATGACTTAATTGTTTAAACGTCAAACATACACTCGTCAGAATGACAGACACTATCAACCAATACTTCCTTATTGAAACAATTATAACCATGTTAATTGTTAAACTATACCGAGACAAGCCACACAATGACATATTTATGAATCCTGGATGATGTTGCAAATAGTTTCATTGTGATGATAAGTTTGTGATGTAATAATTGAAATTTGCACGAAGTGACTGGTTTAATCACCGATACGCCCTTCATGGCTTTCCGGAAGTTTGACATTCCACTGAAACTATGGATACAATGGTCGTGTCAGGTGACGATAAAATATTCAATGTCACAGTGACGATTGTGTTTGCGGTTTGGACACACCATGTGATAAGTGACGTAATTTTTTGCTAAGAACGCAAGTAAAAATATGTAAAACATAAAATTACTATCTACGCAACGTAATACTTTTCAACAGAACCCGACTCAACTGTCTGGATAGCAGTTGAGTCGGTTTTAGGCAGAAATGTGCCATTTAGCGCACACACTATAAGTGGTATAGGAGGCACTAAAGGACGGTACGCTTACAAGTCATATTATCTGACCAGCGTCAAACCAGTCCTGAAACAATCCTCATAAAATGATCGCTTACAAGGAGAGATGATTCCATCTACCATGGGGGGAGATGATTTCGTCTACTGATTCCGTCTACCAGGGGGGGGGAGATGATTCCGTCTACTGATTCCGTCTACCAGGAGGGGGGATGATTCCGTCTACCAGGGGGGGGGGAGAGATGATTCCGTCTACCAGGGAGGAGATGATTCCGCCTACACGGGGGAGATGATTCCGCCTACCAGGGCAAATGATATCGCCTAACAGGGGGATATGATTCCGCCTACCATGGAGATGATACCGCCCACCAGGGGAGATGATTCCGTCTACCAGGGGAGTGGATTCTGTCTACCAGGGGAGATGATACCGCCTACCAGGGGAGTGGATTCTGTCTACCAGGGGAGATGATTCCGCATAATAGGGGAGATGATTCCGTCTACCAGGGGACATAATACCGCCTAACAGGGGGGATGATTCCGCCTACCAGGGGGAGATGATTCCGCCTACCAGGGGGAGATGATTCCGCCTATCAGGGGGAGATGATTCCGCCTACCAGGGGGCAGATTATTCCGCCTACCAGGGTGAGATGATACCGCCTACCAGGTGGGGATGATTCAGCTACCAGGGGGGGGAATGATACCGCCTACCAGAGGGGAGATGATATCGCCTACCAGGGGAAGATGATACCGCCTACCAGGGGAGATGATACCGCCTACCAGTGGGCGATGATACTGCCTACCATGGGTGAGATGATACCGCCTACCAGTGGGCGATGATACTGCCTACCATGGGTGAGATGATACCGCCTACCAGGGGAGATGATACCGCCTACCAGTGGGCGATGATACTGCCTACCATGGGGAAATGATACCGCCTACCAGGGTCAGATGATACCGCCTACCATGAGGGAGATGATACCGCCTACCATGGGGGAGATGATACTGCCTACCATGGGGGAGATGATACCGCCTACCAGGGGAGATGATACCGCCTACCAGTTGGCGATGATACTGCCTACCATGGGTGAGATGATACCGCCTACCGGGGTGAGATGATACCGCCTACCAGGGGAGCTGATACCGCCTACCAGGGGAGATGATACCGCCTACCAGGGGAGATGATACCGCCTACCAGGGGAGATGATACCGCCTATTAGTGGAGATGATACCGCCTACCGGGGTGAGATGATACCGCCTACCAGGGGAGCTGATACCGCCTACCAGGGGAGATGATACCGCCTACCAGGGCAGATGATACCGCCTACCATGGGGAGATGATACCGCCTACAAGGGAAAATGATACCGCCTACAAGGGGAGATGATACCGCCTACCAGGGGGAGATGATACCGCCTATCAAGGGAGATGATACCGCCTACCAGAAGTAGATGGTAACGCCAATCAGGGGAGATGATTCTGCCTATCAGGGGAGATGATTTCGTCTATCAGGAGAGATGAAACCGCCTACCAGAAGTAGATGGTACCGCCCATCAGGGGAGATGATTCCGCCTAACAGAGGAGATGATTCCGCCTACCAAGGGGAGATGATACCGCCTACCAGGTGGAGATGATACCGCCTATCAGGGAAGATGATACCGCCTACCAGGTAGAGATGATACCGCCTACCAGGTGGAGATGATACCGCCTACCAGGGGTGATGAATCCGCCTACCAAGAGGAGATGAATCCGCCTACCAGGGGGAGATGAATCCGCCTACCAGAGGGAGATGATACCGCCTACCAGGGGAAAATGAATCCGCCTGCCAGGGGGGAGATGATACCGCCTACCAGGGGGAGATGAATCCGCCTACCAGGGGGGAGGTGATTCCGTCTACCAGGGGGGTGATTCCGCTTATCAGGGGAGATTATACCGCCTACCAGGGGAGATGATACCGCCTACCAGTGGAGATGATACCGCCTACCAGGGGAGATGAATCCGCCTAACAGGGAACATGATTCCGTCTACCAGGGGAGATGATACCGCCTGCCAGGTGATGATTCCGCCTACCATACGAGGGATAATCCATATATAACGGGAAAATGCTTATAATTTTGTTATTACTGAGTATTTTCTGAAAACATATCATGTGGTGGTTAATACATATATTAGGAGAAATCTTTTTTTTAATATATCGAAAAATAAATTGAACATTTTTGCCGACCTATGAAACCGGTAGGCGGGGCAACGTCATTTTTGCACCTTGTAACGTTATTCAGAATTTAACTTTGATCAATTTGACGATTTCATTCCTTAGGGCTTACTGTATTAATTCTTAAAAACTTTTCAGAATATCATCCTTTCATATTTATACGTCTTCGCCAATACTGTACCATACAAAAAATTCTCACGATAGTCATCCGTAGGAATTTCAAACAAAACATCCAACATTTTCGTATGGAACGCCATAGCTGTCTTTTGTTGATGCATGTCATGTTAAATTGTTATAATATCATTTGAACATGTCTATACGACATGTTAAATTGTTACAACAACGTCTTAAATTGTCGATAGGGCATGTGAACTTCTCAAGTCACACTGTTAAACTGTCCAAGTATCTTGTGAACATGTCTATATGCCATGTTAAATTGTTAAAATAGCTTCTTATCATGTTCATTGGGCATGTGAACTTCTCAACAGAACGTGTAATACTCTTAAACGACAGTGATTAATTGTTAAAAATCATTTGAAGATGTCTATAAGCTATGTTAAATTGTCAAAATAGCTTCTTATCATGTCCAATAACCATGTGAACTTCTCAACAGAACGTGTTATATTGTTAAACAACAGTGGTAAATTGTTAAAATATCATTTGAAGATGTCTACATGACATGTTAAATTGTTAAAATAGCTTCTTATCATGTCCAATAACCATGTGAACTTCTTTATAGAACGTGTTATATTGTTTAACAACAGTGGTAAATTGTTAAAATATCATTTGAAAATGTCTACATGCCATGCTATAGTGTTAAAACGATATGTTAACATGTCAACGGGGCATGTGAACTTCTTAATAGACAAAGATGACGGAAATTGTTCAATATGCACGCGGGAGGAACTTACGTTATTGATGACGTCATACAAATTTGAACAACAACAACACTGTCTATTAAGAAGTTAACATGTCTCGTCGACAAGTTAAAATGTCGTTTTAACACTATAACATGTCGTATAGACATCTTCAAATGATAGTTTAACAATTTACCACTGTTGTTTAACAATATAACACGTTCTAATAAGAAGTTCACATGCTGAATGGACATGATAAGAAGCTATTTTAACAATTTAACATGTCATATAGACATCTTCAAATGATATTTTAACAATTTACCACTGTTGTCTAACAATATAACACGTTCTATTAAGAAGTTCACATGGTTATTGGACATAATAAGAAGCTATTTTAACAATTTAACATATCATATAGACATCTTCAAGTGATATTTTAACAATTTACCAATGTTGTATGACAGTATAAACCGTTCTGTTGAGAAGTTCATATGGTTTTTGGACATGATAAGAAGCTATTTTAACAATTTAACATGGCATATAGACATGTTCACATGATATTTGGACAGTTTAACATTGTGACTTGACATACAATAATGTTGCACTGAGAAGTTCACATGCCCTACCGATAATTTAAGACGTTGTTGTAACAATTTAACATGTCGTATAGACATGTTCAAATGATATTTAAACCATTTACCACTGCCGTTTAACAGTATAACACGATGTGTTGAGAAGTTCGCATGCTCATTCGACATTGTAAGACGTTGTTTTAACAATTCAACAAAGCATATAAACATATTCAAATGATAGTTTAACAATTCATCATTGTAGTTAAAGTCTAACAGGATAATACGAAAATTTGAGAAGTTAACACGTTCTTCTAACATTATCAAGCGTTTTTCAACAATTTACCATGTAACGTAGACATATACAAATGGTGATTTGACAATTTATCGATGTGGTTTAACAGTATAACACGATGGCTTGAGATATTATTGTATTCTTTTAACAATTTAAGACATTGTTTTAACAATATAACAGGGCAAGTTAACATATTCAGATGATAGTTTGACAAGTCAACACTGTGGTTTGACATATTAACACATTGTACTAAGAGGTTCACATGTCCTACCGACAAGTCAACATGACAAGCGTCAACAAAAGACAGCTATGGCGTTCCATAGTTACCATCAGCCAGGCGAGTCTTATGTAACCACAAGTACCAATTGTCCTCACATTGCTGTTGCTTACATGGAAACTGTGAGGGTTTGAATTGGCGCTAAAATTCTGAAAACTTCGAAATATGCCCCGCCTTGGCGTACCGAGGGTTACGTTAGCAACCATAGATTTTAGCATTGTGTCGCTGTAATCATGGAAATTAAGGGGAACATTGCTAATTTATGTTATTACTACCAGCCAAAGAGTGAGTAAAATCTAACAAATCATAACAAAAATATAAGCATTTTCTCGTTATGCCTTTCCGCTACCATAGCGTACTAATGCGGACTCGCCGGGATGGCCATTTCGGCCTTCCGTACTTTTTGACCTAAATGCCCAAATTCAAGAATTTTGCTGTCATGGGTACACAGGCCTCCCAGACTACACGATATTACCGGCCCAGTGTCGTGCACAGGTTTTTGGGCCCGCTAAACCCCTTTAAAGAGGGCTTTGAACGTAGATTCTACAAAACTTAAATTACTGGTCCTACCCGCCATTGCGGTACGATTCCCTGTGGAATTGCATTAACATTTAGCGCAAAAAAGTTTTTATTTATCTATAGACGGAATATAAGGCAAGACAAAGGGGTCAAGATCAATACCCTAAAGGGGCCAAAAAGTAGGACTGTCAAGCTAAAAAAAAAAGAAGTTTTTCGCGCAAGGGTCACCGTCACATCGTCATTTCCGGTGACCTTTAGTCGAAATGTTGACAATTTTTCCTACTTTCGGTTAGGGGCAAGTGTGTAGCATCCGGATGTATCGAGTTTTTATCAGTGCTGCAAGTCAATAGTGTCTCAGGGACGGGGTATAGGGACCTAATGAATTTCTCACCGCCAAAAAATCGCGGTAGCGGAAAGGATATGAGTCAAAAACTAAATTTTGCGTTGTTTGCCCTTTTTATCCATGAAATATCGCTAATATATCGAAAAAATGGATTTCAGACCCAAATTACCACTAAAACGGGCATTTCTGGAACATTGTATATCCTTTCCGCTTCCATAGCGTACTTAATTCCACGAACAAACTTAAGTTATTTAACAGCTGAGACTGTCATTTAGAATTTAGTATAGGACTACGATAATAGCCTTGTGATTTCGATTGATTCCAGAAACTGGGTATTTATTGCTAAATTATGTTGTTGTAAGCGATGTTTGTATAAAAAATGCTCTAGTTCTGTTAGTTAGATTAACGAAGAGGGAAGCAGCTAGCAAGAACCAGGATCAGACACGATATATGTGTGAGGCTTTGCGTACCCACACAACTATCAAAGAGGATTTATACGAGTACTATGGAACGCCACAACTGCCTTATGTTTCGCTTTGATCATTATGTGTGATGGCTACATTAATATATGTGATTGTTGTACCATAATGATAAAACGGTCAGTTATATTGATGTAGCCAACACTTACCTACTTTTTACTTATTGTCCGTTATGCCCTCTGGCATGTAGGGCCACACCCAAAGGGATAAACCGCCACATTAGGCAGTTATGGCGTTCCATAATACACCGCGCGGTCAAAGTTAGGACACACAAGAGGCAAGCTATTTTACAAACCAGTTACTATCCTCTTTTTGCATATGGTAATTCGTCATCAAACATAGTGGTTAAAAGATTAAATTACAAGTTGTCGAGTGCAGCTTTCAACTGTTTAACATTTTAATTTCCCCTGGTCATTGGAAACCTTCGAGTCTTCCTGGGGAGACTATTTCTCTCCTGGTGAGTATGCAGCAAACATCGAGGTTTTATGCCCAGGAATATCGAACATATACATGCATCGCCCTCACATGTACCAATTCACACCTTGGTCAAGTGGACCATTGTGGTTTATTCTAGCTCCTCGGATAAATTCAGCACTGGCGCAGACGGTGATCAAACCCGTGACAACCATATCCCGAAGCGCGCACCCTACCTCTAGGACACTACTCTAGGTCATCGCTCTGTATAAAGACAGACGCAAGTCGTACATATCTCGTCGAGTAACAAGATCAGGTTGGGCACTGTGCGAGTACGTATACTCGCTGATGATTTGTCGATCGTATACTCGCTGATGATTGGTCGATCATTTGTTAACCTTTATTTTTTCATTGGCTAATAATTACCGTACGGTGCTATAACCTGCTCTTCCTCAACCAACTATCAACTTCTTATTGTCTACCATCAACAAGATTTACTGTAGTTACACGGGTATACTATTTACTGTAGTTACACTGTTATACCATTTACTGTAGTTACACGGTTTTACCATCTACTGTAGTTACACGGTTATACCATCAACTGTAGTTACACATTAATACAATTTACTGTGGTTACACGTTTATATCATCTACTGTAGTTACACGGTTATACCGTATACTGTAGTTACACGGTTATACCACTTACTGTAGTTACACGGTTATACCATTTACTGTAGTTACACGGTTATACCATTTACTGTAGTTACACGGTTATACCATATACTGTAGTTACATGGTTTTACCATTTGCTGTAGCTACACGGTAAATTATTTACTGTAGTCAATACATTTACTCTCTATTCGTTCGTTCAAATAATCTTCGACTGTGCAAACAACTGCGAACAAATAAGTCTTGATATACCTTATGTTAGAGTATTCGGTTACTTCAATCAAGATATTTGAGGCGAAATATATTTATACAAAAGGCGATGAATATTTGTACGACATAGTGCAATACAATATCATGGAAACATTGTTCTTTAAACCCGTTAATGTAGTTTACTATAGAGTAATTGAATACTGTTTAGATTCTATACCCCGGCAAAAGATATATGTTGTGTAATAATAGTTAAGAATTTATAGATTTAATTTCCGCAAATGTATTCACGGTGTGCAACTGTCTGGAACATTTGGTGAATCTAAGGCTACCTGTACATTCGTTCAGATGACACTAAACTGCGTACATAGGAAGTTGAAAGTATTCTCTCGAACAAAATGGCTGAGGGTTTTGAAGAACGATTCCGTCGTCTCGCAGTGGGAAGTTCCGACGCTTCCGTGAATGTGAGCTCGTCGGAAGATTTTGAATATATGTGTAATGCTTGTAAAACTAGCGGAGATCATGTTGAAGCCAAGGGATATTGTGTGGATTGTGCGGAGTATCTGTGTGTATCCTGTCTTAAACCTCATTTTAAAATCCAATCATTAAAGGGACACGTTCTCTTCCACTTAGACAGTAGAATGACCAAGCTGTCTGATATCAATGCCGTCTACCACATTACAGAACGTCAGCAACAAACAACGGAGGATAACTCATCTGATACTATTGAGGATATTGATAACTTAACATTTCTTAAAAGTTTGAACATCAAGGCCGGGAGTGACGACAAGGATTGTGATATTGCAGCTATCGTCGTTTTATCGGGACAATTGTTGGCTGTAGCTGATAGTAACAACAACAGTGTGAAGGTTGTGGACTATAGTACTGATACTGTCAGGGACACTGTAAAACTGAAAAATTATCCATACTCTATGACACGTTTACCCCAAGATCAGCTTGCAGTTACTATCCCTGACCATCAATGTATTAATATCCTTTCGACACTACGTGGTTTAAAGGTAATCAAAACAATCCGTGTGGACGGGATTTGTCATGATATGGTTTACTTTAACGGGAAACTTCTGGTGTCCTTCCAATGTCCACTGATGTTCCAAGTTCTTGATGTGAACGGGAAAGTTCTTGAAAAAATAATTCCAGGACAAGATGTGACGTCATTGTGTTCGTTTCCAGGATACATTGCTTTAAGTCCGGATCAAAGAACAATATATATATCGGACTGTGAAAAGGAAATATGTTTGAGTGTAGATATGAAGGGAAATAAAATTACTGAGTGCAAGGAACTTACATTCCCTGCTGGTATTGTATGTTCTCCTAAACTTTCGTACATCATTGTCTGTGATCAGGACAAGCATGTTGTCAGAAAACTGACAATGGATTTACAATGTGGTGATATTTTGCTGAACAAGAGTGATGGTTTGATGTTTCCCAAGGTATTGTGTTATTGTCCTGAACAACGTTATGTGATTGTAAGCAGTATCAATGAAGAAGCGGAACACTGTAATTATATACGTATCTATCAGTATTAATGAGAACATCTAATCAGTGACACGTACAATTATGTGTTATATATACACGTACAATTACCGGCGAACATTCTAGAACCGCCATTTTGAAATCTGATAATCTTCTACATTAGACAAAGTGTTAATCAAAGATACATTTCAACAAAACACGTGTTGAAATTAATTATAATATTTACTCATTGTTTCGGCATTTTGCCTTCATCAGGAAATGCATTAATGAAAACAACGGACGTGACGTCATGCATAATGACGTTACGTTAATTGATGGAAAATATTAATGAAACAGGACAAGATATGACAGTTTTAAAGCAAACCAATGTGGTTACATGTATATAGTTTCACCTGTGAAAGGTGTAGTTACTACTCATTGTGACATGTTTCGATATATGAAGATTTGTAGAATATTATTTGACGTGTCTGTGTCATGAACAAATATACAGATCATTTATTATACTATATTAATAATCACATGGCTGCGAGAGTGATAGATATTAGTTCCTTCAATTCGTGCGGAGTTCTATAAACAGTGAACATATAACTACATGTACGAGTGTAGTGCGATGTATATAACAATTCGTGCAGAGTTCTATAAACAGTGAACATATAACTACATGTAAAAGTGCAGTGCGATGTATATAACAATTCGTGCGGAGTTCTATAAACAGTGAACATATAACTACATGTAAAAGTGCAGTGCGATGTATATAACAATTCGTGCAGAGTTCTATAAACAGTGAACATATAACTACATGTAAAAGTGCAGTGCGATGTATATAACAATTCGTGCGGAGTTCTATAAACAGTGAACATATAACTACATGAACGAGTGCAGTGCGATGTATATAACGATTCGTGCGGAGTTCTATAAACAGTGAACATATAACTATATGTACGAGTGCAGTGCGATGTATATAACAATTCGTGCGGAGTTCTATAAACAGTGAACATATAACTACATGAACGAGTGCAGTGCGATGTATATAACGATTCGTGCGGAGTTCTATAAACAGTGAACATATAACTATATGTACGAGTGCAGTGCGATGTATATAACAATTCGTGCAGAGTTCTATAAACAGTGAACATATAACTACATGAACGAGTGCAGTGCGATGTATATAACAATTCGTGCGGAGTTCTATAAACAGTGAACATATAACTACATGTACGAGTGCAGTGCGATGTATATAACAATTCGTGCAGAGTTCTATAAACAGTGAACATATAACTACATGTACGAATGCAGTGCGATGTATATAACAATTCGTGCAGAGTTCTATAAACAGTGAACATATAACTACATGAACGAGTGCAGTGCGATGTATATAACAATTCGTGCAGAGTTCTATAAACAGTGAACATATAACTACATGTACGAATGCAGTGCGATGTATATAACGATTAATGTGTTTTTATAAACCAGTACTGTTTAATGTAAAAAACATTCTGTTTAATAGACAAGTATAAACATTTAAGACATAATATAATATCGTTACAGATGAAAGGGAAACAACTCACTGATCTGAAGTGAGTTTTATACTTAAAGTTGTCTCCCGTACGGAGCTATGTATTATAAAGGTTGAGGTTTAACTTCATAAAGAGAGTACTATATGACAACTATATGGGTGATTTTAATGTGGGTGGTGCAGTTATACCTTTGCAGACAGTTTCTCGTAACAAACGCTGTTCTTGAAACACCATTACATTCAGTAAACATTGTCTAAGTTATATGAATTGTGTGGTGCATTGTCTCGTCATAAGAGACAGTGAGAGTGTTGGTTTATTCAGAGAGATAGAACCACTCGTTGGACTGGCGTAGTGAACAATAAAACGGCTGGTGGAGTAACGCGCGCGTGGACGGGTCATATAGCATACGAAGCCAGCCGAACTTGAAACAATATACATTTGTATATTGTGTATTTTACATGTTTGAATAAATCAGTGATGGATTTGTTGATTTATAAATGTGTTAGTAGTTGTACGAGGGGTGATCAATATATTCGTGAACTTTCGTTCTAACTTGTATATGTGTTACCTTAATCATCTTGACCTGTATACTGTAGTCATTATATAGTGTTTTAATCAGAGCTTAATTTCTATTAAACAGTACTTTTGAATATGTACATACATGCAGAAAAGGCTATATAAATATGGTATGATAATAAATGACAATATTTGGTTCGTTATTTAGTCCTAATGTTGTTTTAGTAAACCTTATTGAACTGAAACTCTTGAATGAGTTTAATGTGGTCATATAATACATGCTGACATCACTAAAGGCTACAAATTCAAGACGAAATGTGTCAACATTGGATGAAAAAAGGCGTAAGTATTTTATTTCTTTACCGGTTTATATGATATACGCGAGTCTAAGGGGAAATGTGTGTTTTCCATTACATGTATGGGTGCTGGAAAACGGCCCAGCTACTAAAAAATATCAGATACTTTTTCCCGTAGACGGGCGTTGTTTCATAGAAACCGATGAATAAATAATCTTGGATTTGTAGCCTTTAGTGGTATGCTACATTGTACAATGCAACTACCGGCCTTAATAGTGATAAAGTGCAATATCCATAATAATAATATGGAGAAGTTCAGGGTTGTACAAGTTTACCGATTTGTAATATTCAACAAGATTATATTAAGTCAGACAGGGAAGGCAGCACTCAACTTAACCAGCCGAACACAGAAAACATTAAAACACACAAAGCACCCAACTGAAAACACGGCATCCCGTCCCGAAAATCTGCCGCCTAAGTCAGTCAAACTAAAACAGATTGAGAGCCATGTGTCGAGGAAAATAACAACTGGACATTACGCATCACAAGGAAAATCTACAACATATAATTATATATATTGTACATGCAATTGTGAAAGATACGAATAGACTTGTGATAAGAACAACGAAATTGCAGAATTTCACATACAAAATGAACAAAGTTCAACAAAAAGGCACAATGGCGAAATAATTTTGTAATTTTGTATTTTTACTATAATGTGGACAATACATACATAAAGGAAGGTTGACTAAAGGGCCTCCGACTTTGAACAGACAGCGACAAATGTCACTTGGGGGCTTAAACGTTTTACAGTGCACCATGAAACCTCACACATAACTCAAAAACGTGGATGTAGTGCAAATGCTTCATTCCTCCATAATGATTGCAATCTTTACATCGATGTTTCGTTTGTTACTTTTAAAGATCTCGACTTCATTGTATTATGTACATACATGTATATGGAAATGTTTAAGATTGAGTCATCGACGCAAAACGGTTTAAAACTGGTAAGTTGAATAATTTTAAATTTGTCCTCGAAAAAACCACAAATCACGATTTTAAACATTATACTATAGTATTCAATTGTCCAACACAATACATAGTGGATATTTATATCCTTGATTTACCAGACAAACGTACTAGTTTGAGGGATAAATAAACTTGAGGAAATATTCGATAAAATACTGATAGCACGCGGCGGAAGGCGTGGGCTTCACCACGTGACTGCGCATGCGTCATACCAAAGTCGGGAAATTCCTGACTTTCAACCATATCTATAATTATCCTCATAGCATAAAACAAAATCTGCGTAAAGGTCAGCTGAATGAGGTTGGTTCCCTCTTTTTGGCTAATGGATATTACGGGCCCATCGTCGTGTACAGGTTTTGGGGCCCGCTGCCCCCCTTTAAAGAGGGCTTTGAACGTATTTTTCGAAAACTGAAATTACTGGTCGTACCCGCCATTGCGGTAAGATTCCCTGCGGAATTGCATTAACATTTAGCGCCAAAAAGTTTTTATTTTTCTATAGAAGGAATATAAGGCTAGACAAAGGGGTCAGGATCAGTGATTTAAAGGGGCCCAAAAGTAGGCCTAACAAGCCAAAAAACCAAACATTTCCGGTGACCTTTAGTCGAAATGTTGACAATTGTTCCTACTTTCACTTTGGGGCAGGTGTGTAGCATCCCGATGTATCCTACTTTTATCAGTGCTGCAAGTCAATAGTGTCTCATTGACGGGGTATAGGGACCATATGAATTTCTCATAGCCCGCCAAAATAATCGTGGTAGCGGAAAGGATATACGCAGCAACTTCACAATGTTATTTAATTTTGTTTGTACTACAAATACAGTGTGTTAAAAAGTTTGTTTTCATAATTTTAATTTATATCATGTTTTATTTGAGCTATTTGTACGTAGTAGACAAATTTTATTTCTTAAATTAATAGCGTCATTTCATACCGTCCAACAAGAATACAACAATATAACCTTCTAAAATTTAACGTGACAATTTTACAGTTTTCTAAAGTCAGAAAAATAAGCTTTTTAAAAAAACCTTTTTTTACACCCTGTATATAATTATGTTAAGTACTCATGTGGCCATGGTTTACATTAACCGCCTCATTGATAGCCTAGTGGTAGAGCGTCCGCTTCGAGTGCCGGAGGTCCAGGATTCAATTCCAGGCCGCGTTATCATGCCAATCAGGAATCAAAATTATACCAGAAATTCCCATGCTAACCTCGGGGCAATGGGTAGCATCGGAAACATGAGATGTTGAGAGTGATTAAAAAATAGTTGGAAAAACATCACACTCGACCTTAAATAACTTTGTATAAACAAATTGTTAATTCATAGCTTTAAAATTATACGTTCATTTATATTTCAAATTGACACCAAATTATATTTCGTGAATGTATTCTAAGAGGAAATCTGTGCAGGACTACATGATCTTTATCTAAAATTGACACCAATATTTCGTGAATGTATTCTAAACGGCAATCTGTGCAGGACTACATCACCTATTTTTAAAAATTGACCAATATTTCATGAATGTGTACTAAAAGGCAAGCTGTGCATGACTACACCATTTATATTTAAAATTGACATCAAAATTTCATGAATGTATTTCAAAAGGCAATATGTGCAGGACTACATCATCTATATCTAAAATTGACACCAATATTTCGTGAATGTATTCTAAAAGGCAATCGACGCAGGACTACATCATCTACATTTCAAATTGACACCACTATTTCGTGAATGTATACTAAATGGCAATCTGTGCAGGACTACATCATCTATATTTAAAATTGACACCAATATTTCGTGAATGTATTCTAAAAGGCAATCGACGCAGGACTACATCATCTACATTTCAAATTGACACCACTATTTCGTGAATGTATACTAAATGGCAATCTGTGCAGGACTACATCATCTATATTTAAAATTGACACCAATATTTCGTGAATGTATTCTAAAAGGCAATCTGTGCAGGACTACATCATCTATATTTAAAATTGACACCAATATTTCGTGAATGTATACTAAAAGGCAATCTGTGCAGGACTACATCATCTATATTTAAAATTGACACCAATATTTCGTGAATGAATACTAAAAGGCAATCGGTGCAGGACTACATCATCTATATTTAAAGTTGACACCAATATTTCGTGAATGTATACTTAAAGGCAACCTGTGCAGGACTACATAATCTATATTTCAAATTGACTCCAATATTTCGTGAATGTATTCTAAAAGGCAAGCTGTGCAGGACTACATGACTTAATTGTTTAAACGTCAAACATACACTCGTCAGAATGACAGACACTATCAACCAATACTTCCTTATTGAAACAATTATAACCATGTTAATTGTTAAACTATACCGAGACAAGCCACACAATGACATATTTATGAATCCTGGATGATGTTGCAAATAGTTTCATTGTGATGATAAGTTTGTGATGTAATAATTGAAATTTGCACGAAGTGACTGGTTTAATCACCGATACGCCCTTCATGGCTTTCCGGAAGTTTGACATTCCACTGAAACTATGGATACAATGGTCGTGTCAGGTGACGATAAAATATTCAATGTCACAGTGACGATTGTGTTTGCGGTTTGGACACACCATGTGATAAGTGACGTAATTTTTTGCTAAGAACGCAAGTAAAAATATGTAAAACATAAAATTACTATCTACGCAACGTAATACTTTTCAACAGAACCCGACTCAACTGTCTGGATAGCAGTTGAGTCGGTTTTAGGCAGAAATGTGCCATTTAGCGCACACACTATAAGTGGTATAGGAGGCACTAAAGGACGGTACGCTTACAAGTCATATTATCTGACCAGCGTCAAACCAGTCCTGAAACAATCCTCATAAAATGATCGCTTACAAGGAGAGATGATTCCATCTACCATGGGGGGAGATGATTTCGTCTACTGATTCCGTCTACCAGGGGGGGGGGGGAGATGATTCCGTCTACTGATTCCGTCTACCAGGAGGGGGGATGATTCCGTCTACCAGGGGGGGGGGGAGAGATGATTCCGTCTACCAGGGAGGAGATGATTCCGCCTACAAGGGGGAGATGATTCCGCCTACCAGGGCAAATGATATCGCATAACAGGGGGATATGATTCCGCCTACCATGGAGATGATACCGCCCACCAGGGGAGATGATTCCGTCTACCAGGGGAGTGGATTCTGTCTACCAGGGGAGATGATACCGCCTACCAGGGGAGTGGATTCTGTCTACCAGGGGAGATGATTCCGCATAATGGGGGAGATGATTCCGTCTACCAGGGGACATAATACCGCCTAACAGGGGGGATGATTCCGCCTACCAGGGGGAGATGATTCCGCCTACCAGGGGGAGATGATTCCGCCTATCAGGGGGAGATGATTCCGCCTACCAGGGGGCAGATTATTCCGCCTACCAGGGTGAGATGATACCGCCTACCAGGTGGGGATGATTCAGCTACCAGGGGGGGGGAATGATACCGCCTACCAGAGGGGAGATGATACCGCCTACCAGGGGAAGATGATACCGCCTACCAGGGGAGATGATACCGCCTACCAGTGGGCGATGATACTGCCTACCATGGGTGAGATGATACCGCCTACCAGTGGGCGATGATACTGCCTACCATGGGTGAGATGATACCGCCTACCAGGGGAGATGATACCGCCTACCAGTGGGCGATGATACTGCCTACCATGGGGAAATGATACCGCCTACCAGGGTCAGATGATACCGCCTACCATGAGGGAGATGATACCGCCTACCATGGGGGAGATGATACTGCCTACCATGGGGGAGATGATACCGCCTACCAGGGGAGATGATACCGCCTACCAGTTGGCGTTGATACTGCCTACCATGGGTGAGATGATACCGCCTACCGGGGTGAGATGATACCGCCTACCAGGGGAGCTGATACCGCCTACCAGGGGAGATGATACCGCCTACCAGGGGAGATGATACCGCCTACCAGGGGAGATGATACCGCCTATTAGTGGAGATGATACCGCCTACCGGGGTGAGATGATACCGCCTACCAGGGGAGCTGATACCGCCTACCAGGGGAGATGATACCGCCTACCAGGGCAGATGATACCGCCTACCATGGGGAGATGATACCGCCTACAAGGGAAAATGATACCGCCTACAAGGGGAGATGATACCGCCTACCAGGGGGAGATGATACCGCCTATCAAGGGAGATGATACCGCCTACCAGAAGTAGATGGTAACGCCAATCAGGGGAGATGATTCCGCCTATCAGGGGAGATGATTCCGTCTATCAGGAGAGATGAAACCGCCTACCAGAAGTAGATGGTACCGCCCATCAGGGGAGATGATTCCGCCTAACAGAGGAGATGATTCCGCCTACCAAGGGGAGATGATACCGCCTACCAGGTTGAGATGATACCGCCTATCAGGGAAGATGATACCGCCTACCAGGTAGAGATGATACCGCCTACCAGGTGGAGATGATACCGCCTACCAGGGGTGATGAATCCGCCTACCAAGAGGAGATGATACCGCCTACCAGGGGGAGATGAATCCGCCTACCAGAGGGAGATGATACCGCCTACCAGGGGGAAATGAATCCGCCTGCCAGGGGGGAGATGATACCGCCTACCAGGGGAGATGAATCCGCCTACCAGGGGGGAGGTGATTCCGTCTACCAGGGGGGTGATTCCGCCTATCAGGGGAGATTATACCGCCTACCAGGGGAGATGATACCGCCTACCAGTGGAGATGATACCGCCTACCAGGGGAGATGAATCCGCCTAACAGGGAACATGATTCCGTCTACCAGGGGAGATGATACCGCCTGCCAGGTGATGATTCCGCCTACCATACGAGGGATAATCCATATATAACGGGAAAATGCTTATAATTTTGTTATTACTGAGTATTTTCTGAAAACATATCATGTGGTGGTTAATACATATATTAGGAGAAATCTTTTTTTTAATATATCGAAAAATAAATTGAACATTTTTGCCGACCTATGAAACCGGTAGGCGGGCCGACGTCATTTTTGCACCTTGTAACGTTATTCAGAATTTAACTTTGATCAATTTGACGATTTCATTCCTTAGGGCTTACTGTATTAATTCTTAAAAACTTTTCAGAATATCATCCTTTCATATTTATACGTCTTCGCCAATACTGTACCATACAAAAAATTCTCACGATAGTCATCCGTAGGAATTTCAAACAAAACATCCAACATTTTCGTATGGAACGCCATAGCTGTCTTTTGTTGATGCATGTCATGTTAAATTGTTATAATATCATTTGAACATGTCTATACGACATGTTAAATTGTTACAACAACGTCTTAAATTGTCGATAGGGCATGTGAACTGCTCAAGTCACACTGTTAAACTGTCCAAGTATCTTGTGAACATGTCTATATGCCATGTTAAATTGTTAAAATAGCTTCTTATCATGTTCATTGGGCATGTGAACTTCTCAACAGAACGTGTAATACTCTTAAACGACAGTGATTAATTGTTAAAAATCATTTGAAGATGTCTATAAGCTATGTTAAATTGTCAAAATAGCTTCTTATCATGTCCAATAACCATGTGAACTTCTCAACAGAACGTGTTATATTGTTAAACAACAGTGGTAAATTGTTAAAATATCATTTGAAGATGTCTACATGACATGTTAAATTGTTAAAATAGCTTCTTATCATGTCCAATAACCATGTGAACTTCTTTATAGAACGTGTTATATTGTTTAACAACAGTGGTAAATTGTTAAAATATCATTTGAAAATGTCTACATGCCATGCTATAGTGTTAAAACGATATGTTAACATGTCAACGGGGCATGTGAACTTCTTAATAGACAGTGTTGTTGTTGTTCAAATTTGTATGACGTCATCAATAACGTAAGTTCCTCCTGTGTGCATATTGAACAAAGATGACGGAAATTGTTCAATATGCACGCGGGAGGAACTTACGTTATTGATGACGTCATACAAATTTGAACAACAACAACACTGTCTATTAAGAAGTTAACATGTCTCGTCGACAAGTTAAAATGTCGTTTTAACACTATAACATGTCGTATAGACATCTTCAAATGATAGTTTAACAATTTACCACTGTTGTTTAACAATATAACACGTTCTAATAAGAAGTTCACATGCTGAATGGACATGATAAGAAGCTATTTTAACAATTTAACATGTCATATAGACATCTTCAAATGATATTTTAACAATTTACCACTGTTGTCTAACAATATAACACGTTCTATTAAGAAGTTCACATGGTTTTTGGACATGATAAGAAGCTATTTTAACAATTTAACATGTCATACAGACATCTTCAAATTATATTTTAACAATTTATCACTGTTGTCTAACAATATAACACGTTCTATTAAGAAGTTCACATGGTTATTGGACATAATAAGAAGCTATTTTAACAATTTAACATATCATATAGACATCTTCAAGTGATATTTTAACAATTTACCAATGTTGTATGACAGTATAAACCGTTCTGTTGAGAAGTTCATATGGTTTTTGGACATGATAAGAAGCTATTTTAACAATTTAACATGGCATATAGACATGTTCACATGATATTTGGACAGTTTAACATTGTGACTTGACATACAATAATGTTGCACTGAGAAGTTCACATGCCCTACCGATAATTTAAGACGTTGTTGTAACAATTTAACATGTCGTATAGACATGTTCAAATGATATTTAAACCATTTACCACTGCCGTTTAACAGTATAACACGATGTGTTGAGAAGTTCGCATGCTCATTCGACATTGTAAGACGTTGTTTTAACAATTCAACAAAGCATATAAACATATTCAAATGATAGTTTAACAATTCATCATTGTAGTTAAAGTCTAACATGATAATACGAAAATTTGAGAAGTTAACACGTTCTTCTAACATTATCAAGCGTTTTTCAACAATTTACCATGTAACGTAGACATATACAAATGGTGATTTGACAATTTATCGATGTGGTTTAACAGTATAACACGATGGCTTGAGATATTATTGTATTCTTTTAACAATTTAAGACGTTGTTTTAACAATATAACAGGGCAAGTTAACATATTCAGATGATAGTTTGACAAGTCAACACTGTGGTTTGACATATTAACACATTGTACTAAGAGGTTCACATGTCCTACCGACAAGTCAACATGACAAGCGTCAACAAAAGACAGCTATGGCGTTCCATATTTTCGCGCGTAGTTCTGACGTGACGTCCACTTTGCGTTAGATTTCTATTCTCTTCACAGCTCATTTTAAATACGTAATTATGTTCACTAATCGAAGCTTTTGACATAAATGATTACGAAATGATTCATGGATATCGTGCACAATTTTATTATAACAAAAGTCTTGTTTTCTTCAAAACTAAGTATTTTATTGAAACTGTTTTGTCGTCGGTAATGTTTGCTATCACGGAACGATAACACGTGCATGCCGTAACGAATAACAACACAATCCGTGTATGACGGTTACCATCAGCCAGGCGAGTCTTATGTAACCACAAGTACCAATTGTCCTCACATTGCTGTTACTTACATGGAAACTGTGAGGGTTTGAATTGGCGCTAAAATTCTGAAAACTTCGAAAAATGCCCCGCCTTGGCGTACCGAGGGTTACCTTAGCAACCATAGATTTTAGCATTGTGTCGCTGTAATCATGGAAATTAAGGGGAACATTGCTAATTTATGTTATTACTACCAGCCAAAGAGTGAGTAAAATCTAACAAATCATAACAAAAATATAAGCATTTTCTCGTTATGCCTTTCCGCTACCATAGCGTACTAATGCGGACTCGCCGGGATGGCCATTTCGGCCTTCCGTACTTTTTGACCTAAATGCCCAAATTCAAGAATTTTGCTGTCATGGGTACACAGGCCTCCCAGACTACACGATATTACCGGCCCAGTGTCGTGCACAGGTTTTTGGGCCCGCTAAACCCCTTTAAAGAGGGCTTTGAACGTAGATTCTACAAAACTTAAATTACTGGTCCTACCCGCCATTGCGGTACGATTCCCTGTGGAATTGCATTAACATTTAGCGCAAAAAAGTTTTTATTTATCTATAGACGGAATATAAGGCAAGACAAAGGGGTCAAGATCAATACCCTAAAGGGGCCAAAAAGTAGGACTGTCAAGCTAAAAAAAAAAGAAGTTTTTCGCGCAAGGGTCACCGTCACATCGTCATTTCCGGTGACCTTTAGTCGAAATGTTGACAATTTTTCCTACTTTCGGTTAGGGGCAAGTGTGTAGCATCCGGATGTATCGAGTTTTTATCAGTGCTGCAAGTCAATAGTGTCTCAGGGACGGGGTATAGGGACCTAATGAATTTCTCACCGCCAAAAAATCGCGGTAGCGGAAAGGATATGAGTCAAAAACTAAATTTTGCGTTGTTTGCCCTTTTTATCCATGAAATATCGCTAATATATCGAAAAAATGGATTTCAGACCCAAATTACCACTAAAACGGGCATTTCTGGAACATTGTATATCCTTTCCGCTTCCATAGCGTACTTAATTCCACGAACAAACTTAAGTTATTTCTCAGCTGAGACTGTCATTTAGAATTTAGTATAGGACTACGATAATAGCCTTGTGATTTCGATTGATTCCAGAAACTGGGTATTTATTGCTAAATTATGTTGTTGTAAGCGATGTTTGTATAAAAAATGCTCTAGTTCTGTTAGTTAGATTAACGAAGAGGGAAGCAGCTAGCAAGAACCAGGATCAGACACGATATATGTGTGAGGCTTTGCGTACCCACACAACTATCAAAGAGGATTTATACGAGTACTATGGAACGCCACAACTGCCTTATGTTTCGCTTTGATCATTATGTGTGATGGCTACATTAATATATGTGATTGTTGTACCATAATGATAAAACGGTCAGTTATATTGATGTAGCCAACACTTACCTACTTTTTACTTATTGTCCGTTATGCCCTCTGGCATGTAGGGCCACACCCAAAGGGATAAACCGCCACATTAGGCAGTTATGGCGTTCCATAATACACCGCGCGGTCAAAGTTAGGACACACAAGAGGCAAGCTATTTTACAAACCAGTTACTATCCTCTTTTTGCATATGGTAATTCGTCATCAAACATAGTGGTTAAAAGATTAAATTACAAGTTGTCGAGTGCAGCTTTCAACTGTTTAACATTTTAATTTCCCCTGGTCATTGGAAACCTTCGAGTCTTCCTGGGGAGACTATTTCTCTCCTGGTGAGTATGCAGCAAACATCGAGGTTTTATGCCCAGGAATATCGAACATATACATGCATCGCCCTCACATGTACCAATTCACACCTTGGTCAAGTGGACCATTGTGGTTTATTCTAGCTCCTCGGATAAATTCAGCACTGGCGCAGACGGTGATCAAACCCGTGACAACCATATCCCGAAGCGCGCACCCTACCTCTAGGACACTACTCTAGGTCATCGCTCTGTATAAAGACAGACGCAAGTCGTACATATCTCGTCGAGTAACAAGATCAGGTTGGGCACTGTGCGAGTACGTATACTCGCTGATGATTTGTCGATCGTATACTCGCTGATGATTGGTCGATCATTTGTTAACCTTTATTTTTTCATTGGCTAATAATTACCGTACGGTGCTATAACCTGCTCTTCCTCAACCAACTATCAACTTCTTATTGTCTACCATCAACAAGATTTACTGTAGTTACACGGGTATACTATTTACTGTAGTTACACTGTTATACCATTTACTGTAGTTACACGGTTTTACCATCTACTGTAGTTACACGGTTATACCATCAACTGTAGTTACACATTAATACAATTTACTGTGGTTACACGTTTATATCATCTACTGTAGTTACACGGTTATACCGTATACTGTAGTTACACGGTTATACCACTTACTGTAGTTACACGGTTATACCATTTACTGTAGTTACACGGTTATACCATTTACTGTAGTTACACGGTTATACCATATACTGTAGTTACATGGTTTTACCATTTGCTGTAGCTACACGGTAAATTATTTACTGTAGTCAATACATTTACTCTCTATTCGTTCGTTCAAATAATCTTCGACTGTGCAAACAACTGCGAACAAATAAGTCTTGATATACCTTATGTTAGAGTATTCGGTTACTTCAATCAAGATATTTGAGGCGAAATATATTTATACAAAAGGCGATGAATATTTGTACGACATAGTGCAATACAATATCATGGAAACATTGTTCTTTAAACCCGTTAATGTAGTTTACTATAGAGTAATTGAATACTGTTTAGATTCTATACCCCGGCAAAAGATATATGTTGTGTAATAAGAGTTAAGAATTTATAGATTTAATTTCCGCAAATGTATTCACGGTGTGCAACTGTCTGGAACATTTGGTGAATCTAAGGCTACCTGTACATTCGTTCAGATGACACTAAACTGCGTACATAGGAAGTTGAAAGTATTCTCTCGAACAAAATGGCTGAGGGTTTTAAAGAACGATTCCGTCGTCTCGCAGTGGGAAGTTCCGACGCTTCCGTGAATGTGAGCTCGTCGGAAGATTTTGAATATATGTGTAATGCTTGTAAAACTAGCGGAGATCATGTTGAAGCCAAGGGATATTGTGTGGATTGTGCGGAGTATCTGTGTGTATCCTGTCTTAAACCTCATTTTAAAATCCAATCATTAAAGGGACACGTTCTCTTCCACTTAGACAGTAGAATGACCAAGCTGTCTGATATCAATGCCGTCTACCACATTACAGAACGTCAGCAACAAACAACGGAGGATAACTCATCTGATACTATTGAGGATATTGATAACTTAACATTTCTTAAAAGTTTGAACATCAAGGCCGGGAGTGACGACAAGGATTGTGATATTGCAGCTATCGTCGTTTTATCGGGACAATTGTTGGCTGTAGCTGATAGTAACAACAACAGTGTGAAGGTTGTGGACTATAGTACTGATACTGTCAGGGACACTGTAAAACTGAAAAATTATCCATACTCTATGACACGTTTACCCCAAGATCAGCTTGCAGTTACTATCCCTGACCATCAATGTATTAATATCCTTTCGACACTACGTGGTTTAAAGGTAATCAAAACAATCCGTGTGGACGGGATTTGTCATGATATGGTTTACTTTAACGGGAAACTTCTGGTGTCCTTCCAATGTCCACTGATGTTCCAAGTTCTTGATGTGAACGGGAAAGTTCTTGAAAAAATAATTCCAGGACAAGATGTGACGTCATTGTGTTCGTTTCCAGGATACATTGCTTTAAGTCCGGATCAAAGAACAATATATATATCGGACTGTGAAAAGGAAATATGTTTGAGTGTAGATATGAAGGGAAATAAAATTACTGAGTGCAAGGAACTTACATTCCCTGCTGGTATTGTATGTTCTCCTAAACTTTCGTACATCATTGTCTGTGATCAGGACAAGCATGTTGTCAGAAAACTGACAATGGATTTACAATGTGGTGATATTTTGCTGAACAAGAGTGATGGTTTGATGTTTCCCAAGGTATTGTGTTATTGTCCTGAACAACGTTATGTGATTGTAAGCAGTATCAATGAAGAAGCGGAACACTGTAATTATATACGTATCTATCAGTATTAATGAGAACATCTAATCAGTGACACGTACAATTATGTGTTATATATACACGTACAATTACCGGCGAACATTCTAGA
This sequence comes from Spisula solida, assembly GCA_947247005.1. Classification (NCBI taxonomy): domain Eukaryota; kingdom Metazoa; phylum Mollusca; class Bivalvia; order Venerida; family Mactridae; genus Spisula; species Spisula solida. Next base: position 18,087,812 of record OX365962.1, on the reverse strand, counting down.
ACCGCCATTTTGAAATCTGATAATCTTCTACATTAGACAAAGTGTTAATCAAAGATACATTTCAACAAAACACGTGTTGAAATTAATTATAATATTTACTCATTGTTTCGGCATTTTGCCTTCATCAGGAAATGCATTAATGAAAACAACGGACGTGACGTCATGCATAATGACGTTACGTTAATTGATGGAAAATATTAATGAAACAGGACAAGATATGACAGTTTTAAAGCAAACCAATGTGGTTACATGTATATAGTTTCACCTTTGAAAGGTGTAGTTACTACTCATTGTGACATGTTTCGATATATGAAGATTTGTAGAATATTATTTGACGTGTCTGTGTCATGAACAAATATACAGATCATTTATTATACTATATTAATAATCACATGGCTGCGAGAGTGATAGATATTAGTTCCTTCAATTCGTGCGGAGTTCTATAAACAGTGAACATATAACTACATGTACGAGTGTAGTGCGATGTATATAACAATTCGTGCAGAGTTCTATAAACAGTGAACGTATAAACTACATGTACGAGTGCAGTGCGATGTATATAACAATTCGTGCAAAGTTCTATAAACAGTGAACATATAACTACATGTACGAGTGCAGTGCGATGTATATAACAATTCGTGCAGAGTTCTATAAACAGTGAACATATAACTACATGTACGAGTGCAGTGCGATGTATATAACAATTCGTGCAGAGTTCTATAAACAGTGAACATATAACTACATGAACGAGTGCAGTGCGATGTATATAACAATTCGTGCAGAGTTCTATAAACAGTGAACATATAACTACATGTACGAATGCAGTGCGATGTATATAACGAATAATGTATTATTATAAACCAGTGCTGTTTAATGTAAAACACATTCTGTTTAATAGACAAGTATAATCATTTCAGACATAATATAATATCGTAACAGATGAAAGGGAAACAACTCATTGATCTGAAGTGAGTTTTATACTTAAAGTTGTCTCCCGTGCGGAACTCAGTATTATATAGGTTAAGGTTTAACTTCATAAAGATAGTACTATATGGGTGATTTTAAATGTAGCTGGCACAGTTATACCTTTTCAGACAGTTTCTCGTAGCAAACGCTGTTCTTGGAACACTATTACATTCAGTAAACATTGTCTAAGTTATATGAATTGTGTGGTGCATTGTCTCGTCATAAGAGACAGTGAGAGTGTTGGTTTATTCAGTGAGATAGACCCGTTCGTTGGACTGGCGTAGTGAACAAGTGGAGTAACGCACGCGTGGACGGGTCATATAACATACGAAGCCAGCCGAACTTGAAACAATATATATTGTGTATTTTACATGTTGGCATAAATCAGTGATGGATGTGTTGATTTATAAATGTGTTAGTAGTTGTACGAGGGGTGATCAATATATTCGTGAACTTTCGTTCTAACTTGTATATGTGTTACCTTAATCATCTTGACCTGTATACTGTAGTCATTATATAGTGTTTTAATCAGAGCTTAATTTCTATTAAACAGTACTTTTGAATATGTACATACATGCAGAAAAGGCTATATAAATATGGTATGATAATAAATGACAATATTTGGTTCGTTATTTAGTCCTAATGTTGTTTTAGTAAACCTTATTGAACTGAAACTCTTGAATGAGTTTAATGTGGTCATATAATACATGCTGACATCACTAAAGGCTACAAATTCAAGACGAAATGTGTCAACATTGGATGAAAAAAGGCGTAAGTATTTTATTTCTTTACCGGTTTATATGATATACGCGAGTATAAGGGGAAATGTGTGTTTTCCATTACATGTATGGGTGCTGGAAAACGGCCCAGCTACTGAAAAATATCAGATACTTTTTCCCGTAGACGGGCGTTGTTTCATAGAAACCGATGAATAAATAATCTTGGATTTGTAGCCTTTAGTGGTATGCTACATTGTACAATGCAACTACCGGCCTTAATAGTGATAAAGTGCAATATTCATAATAATAATATGGAGAAGTTCAGGGTTGTACAAGTTTACCGATTTGTAATATTCAACAAGATTATATTAAGTCAGACAGGGAAGGCAGCACTCAACTTAATCAGCCGAGTACAGAAAACATTAAAAACACACAAAGCACAATACCCAACTGAAAACACGGCATCCCGTCCCGAAAATCTGCCGCCTCAGTCAGTCAAACTAAAACGGAACGAGAGCCAGTTGACGAGGAAAGTAACAACTGGACATTACACATCACAAGGACAATCTACAACATATATATAGTGTACATGCAATTTTGAAAGATACGAGGTAGACTTGTGATGAACAACGAAATTGCAGAATGGCACATAAAAAATAAACAAAGTTCAACAAAAAGGCACAATGGCGTAATATGTTTCTAATTTTGTATTTTTACTATAAAGTGGACAATACATACATAGAGGAAGGTTGACTAAAGGGCTTCCGACTTCGTACGGGCAGCGACAAATGTCACTGGGGACTTAAACGTTTTACAGTGAACCATTGAAACCTCACACTTAACTCAAAAACGTGGATGTAGTGCAAATGCTTCATTCCTGCATTGCAATCTTTACATCTATGTTTCGTTTGTTTCTTTTGAAGATGTCGACTTCATTGTATTATGTACATATATGGAAATGTTACAGATTGAGTCATTGACGCAAAACGGTTTAAAACTGGTTAGTTGAATAATTTTAAATTTGTCCTCGAAAAAACCACAAATCACGATTTTAAACATAATACTATAGTATTCAATTGTCCAACACAATACATAGTGGATATTTATATCCTTGATTTACCAGACAAACGCACTTGTTTGAGGGATAAATAAACATGAGGAAATATTCGATAAAATACTGATAGCACGCGGCGGAAGGTGTAGGCTTCACCACGTGACTGCGCATGCGTCATATCAAAGTCGGGAAATTCCTGACATTCCACCACATCTATATCCTCATAGCATAATAAAAAATCTGCGTAAAGGTCAGCTGAATGAGGTTGGTTCCCTTTTTTTGACTAATGGATATTACGGGCCCACGGTCGTGTACTGGTTTTGGGGCCCGCTGGCCCCCTTTAAAGAGGGCTTTGAACGTATGTTTCCAAAACTGAAATTACTGGTCGTACCCGCCATTGCGGTAAGATTCCCTGCGGAATTGCATTAACATTTAGCGCCAAAAAGTTTTTATTTTCTATAGAAGGAATATAAGGCTAGACAAAGGGGTCAGGATCAGTGATTTAAAGGGGCCCAAAAGTAGGCCTAACAAGCCAAAAAACCAAACATTTCCGGTGACCTTTAGTCGAACTGTTGACAATTGTTCCTACTTTCACTTTGGGGCAGGTGTGTAGCATCCCGATGTATCCTACTTTGAAAAGTGCTGCAAGTCAATAGTTTCAATTCCAGGCCGCGTTATCATGCCAAACAGGAATCAAAATTATACCAGAAATTCCAATGCTAACCTCGGGGCAATGGGTAGCATCTGAAACATGAGGTGTTGAGAGTGATTAAAAATAGTTGGAAAAACACCACACTCGACCTTAAATAACTTTGTATAAACAAATTGTTAATTCATAGCTTTAAAATTATACTTTCATATACTTTTCAAATCGACACAAATAATATTTCGTGAATGTATTCTAAAAGGAAATATGTGCAGGACTACATCATCTATTTTTAAAATTGACACCAATATTTCGTGTATGTATTATAAAAGGCAACCTGTGCAGGACTACATCATCTATATTTAAAATTGACATCAATATTTCGTGTATGTATGATAAAAGGCAATATGTGCAGGACTACATCGCCTTTTTTAAGAATTGACACCAATATTTCGTGAATGTATTCTAAAAGGCAGTCGACGCAGGACTACATCATCTATATTTCAAATTGACATGTATTGAATGATTGTATTCTAAAAGGCATTCCGTGCAGGACATTATCATTTATATTTAAAATTGACTCCAATATTTCGTGAATGTATTCTAAAAGGCAATCTGTGCAGGACTGCATCACCTTTTTTTAAAAATTGACACCAATATTTGGTGAATGTATTCTAAAAGGCATTCCGTGCAGGACATTATCATTTATATTTAAAATTGACTCCAGTATTTCGTGAATATATTCTAAAAGGCAAGAAGTGCAAAACTACATCATTTATATTTAAAATTGACTCCAATATTTTGTGAATGTATTCTAAAAGGCATTCTGTGCAAAACTACATCATCTATATTTAAAATTGACACCAATATTTTGTGAATGTATTCTAAAAGGCAAGCTGTGCAGACTACATGACTTAATTGTTTAAACGTCAAACATTCACTCGTCAGAATGACATACACTATCAACTAATACTTCCTTATTGAAACAATTATAACCATGTTAATTGTTAAACTATACCGAGACAAGCCACACAATAACATACTTATGAATCCTGGATGATGTTGCAAATAGTTTCATCGTGATTATAAGTTTGTGATGTAATAATTGAAATTTGCACGAAATGACTGGTTTAATCACCGGTACGCCCTTCATGGCTTTCCGGAAGTTGGACATTCCACTGAAACTATGGATACAATGGTGGTGTCAGGTGACGATGAAATATTCAATGTCACAGTGACGATTGTGTTTGCGGTTTGGACACACCATGTGGTAGGTGACGTAATTTTTTGCTAAGAACGCAAGTAAAAATATGTAAACACTAAATTACTATCCACGCAACGTTAAACTTTTCAACAAAAAGTCACAATTTTTGCTCGAAACCGAATCAACTGTCAGGATAGCAGTTGAGTGGGTTTTAGGCAGAAATGTGGCATTTTGCGCACACACTATAAGTGGTATAGGTGTCACTAAGTATTGTAGCTTTACCATTCATTTTATCTGACCCGCGTCAAACCTGAAACCATCCTTACACAATGAGCGCCTACCAGGGGAGATTATCCCGCCTACCAGGTGAGATGACCCCGCCTACCAGGTGAGATGACCCCGCCTATCAGGTGAGATGACCCCGCCTACTATGTGAGATGATACCGCCTACCAGGGGGAGATGGTCCCGCCTACCAGGGGGAGATGATACCGCCTACCACGGGAGATGGTCCCGCCTACCACGATGTCATACCGCCTACCACGGGGAGATGATTCCGCCTACCAGGGGGAGATGGTCCCGCCTACCTAGGGGAGATGATACCGCCTACCAAGTGGAGATGATTCCGCCTACCAGGGGGAGATGGTCCCGCCTACCACGGGGAGATGATACCGCCTACCAGGGGGAGATGATACCGCCTACCACGGGAGATGGTCCTGCCTACCACGGGGAGATCATACCGCCTACCACGGGGAGATGATTCCGCCTACCAGGGGGAGATGGTCCCGCCTACCACGGGCAGATGATACCGCCTACCAGGGGGAGATGATTCCGCCTACCAGGGGGAGATGGTCCCGCCTACCACGGGGAGATGATACCGTCTACCAGGGGGAGATGATTCCGCCTACCAGGGGGAGATGGTCCCGCCTACCACGGGGAGATGATACCGCCTACCAGGGGGAGATGATACCGCCTACCACGGGAGATGGTCCCGCCTACCACGGGGAGATGATACCGCCTACCAGGGGGAGATGATTCCGCCTACCAGGGGGAGATGGTCCCGCCTACCACGGGGAGATGATACCGCCTACCAGGGGGAGATGATTCCGCCTAACAGGGGGAGATGGTCCCGCCTACCACGGGGAGATGATACCGCCTACCAGGGGGAGATGATACCGCCTACCACGGGGAGATGATACCGCCTACAAGGGGGGAGATGGTCCCGCCTACCACGGGGAGATGATACCGCCTACCACGGGAGATGGTCCCGCCTACCACGGGGAGATGATACCGCCTACCACGGGGAGATGATACCGCCTACCAGGGGGAGATGATACCGCCTACCACGGGGAGATGATACCGCCTACCAGGGGAGATGATACCGCCTACCACGGGGAGATGATACCGCCTACCACGGGGAGATGATACCGCCTACCACGGGGACATGATACGCCTACCACGGGGAGATGATACCGCCAACCACGGGGAGATGATACCGCCTATCAGGGGGAGATGATTCCACCTACCATGGAGAGATGATTCCGCCTACCAGGGAGAGATGATTCCGCCTACCAGGGGAGATAATTCCGCCTTCCAGGGAGGGATGATTCCGCCTACCAGATGAGATGATACCGCCTACCAGGGGGAGATGATTCCACCTATCAGGTGGAGATGATTCCGCCTATCACGGGGAGATGATACCGCCTACCAGGGGAGATGATTCAGCCTACCATGGAGAGATGGTCCCGCCTACCACGGGGAGATGATAGCGCCTACCAGGGGGAGATGACTCCGCCTACCAGGGGGAGATGGTCCCGCCTACCACGGGGAGATGATACCGCCAACCAGGGGGAGATGATTCCGCCTACCAGGGGGAGATGGTCCCGCCTACCACGGGGAGATGATACCGCCTACCAGGGGGAGATGATACCGCCTAACAGGGGGAGATGGTCCCGCCTACCACGGAGAGATCATACCGCCTACCACGGGGAGATGATTCCGCCTACCAGGGGGAGATGGTCCCGCCTACCACGGGGAGATGATACCGCCTACCAGGGGGAGATGATTCCGCCTACCAGGGGGAGATGGTCCCGCCTACCAGGGGGAGATGATACCGCCTACCAAGGGGAGATGATTCCGCCTACCAGGGGGAGATGGTCCCGCCTACCACGGGGAGATGATACCGCCTACCATGGGGAGATGGTCCCGCCTACCACGGGGAGATGATACCGTCTACCACGGGAGATGGTCCCGCCTACCACGGGGAGATGATACCGCCTACCACGGGGAGATGATACCACCTACCAGGGGGAGATGATACCGCCTACCAGGGGGAGATGATTCCGCCTACCAGGGGGAGATGATACCGCCTACCAGGGGAAGATGATTCCGCCTACCAGGGGGAGATGATTCCTCCTACCAAGGGAGATGATACCGCCTACCAGGGGGAGATGATTCCGCCTACCAGGCTTAGATGATTCCGCCTACCAGGCTTAGATGATCCCGCCTACCAGGGAGATGATTTCGCCTACTTGGGGAGATAATTCCGTAAGAAAGAGCTATACATATGTCAGCAGCATCATTTGTAACTATACTTTGGTAAATACGCCACGCACTCACAACCTGTTGTTCCGTAGTCAAATACCGTAACCACGTGGCTACCAGATCGTAGTTTATTAGGTTAATATACTTTATATATCGCGGGGACGGATAACATCAGGCATGAGGTGTCGTGAGTGATTGGTATAAGTTGGGAAAACGTTTTCACAATCGATCTTAAATAACTTAATATAAACTAAACTCCTACCACATCTTTGCCACCTCTTTAAAATACAAGAAAACCCATATGATATGACTAAACCAAACAGTATTGGAAATACTATTTACGGCAAACTAGAGGTCATCATTAAGACAGCTTCCTATATCGCTGTGACTCTGGTGACGGTTTAGACGTGAACAAAATGAAGAAGACAAAGAATCCGCGGTCTTGTTTAAGAATCGTATAATAAAGCACGGTCATGAGTTCGGATGCGCAGTAATATACGCATCCGAACAAGTGACTGTGCTTTATTATAAATAAACCACAGGTACATATGCATTATTTCGATTCTAACATAGCTTATATTCCACATTAAACAACACATCAGGACAAAGTCACCGCTGCAATATTTTTTCATCGGAAGGCTTTTAACTTATTTGCCGTAGCTGTGTTTTAAAGGTAATTCATGCACATCTTGGTTTCTTCTATGTTTATATAGCTGAAACCGCTGATTGTGTTATGACATCTTTTTACAAACATGTGTCACTGTACATTTCTTTAACAATGCCAGCGTCACAATACTAGACCAAAATTGAGAGCAATAAGACATCATATTAAGGTACAGACAATAACTCATATGACGTCATATGCAGACGACACCGACATATGGCTTACAAAGCTGACACGTAAAACTTATTAATTGTGGTTGACCCATTAAAGCGACAGTCTCGGTGAATTTGTTAACTATTAGGATAGTTTGTGTTCGACTCAGACAGTCGTAGTGCGCGGTCATGTTCGGTTTCATCCCTGACTGAGACAGTCGTAGTGCGCGGCCATGTTCGGTTTTATCCCTGACTGAGACAGTCGTAGTGCGCGGCCATGTTCGATTTTATCCCTGACTGAGACAGTCGTAGTGCGCGGCCATGTTCGGTTTTATCCCTGACTGAGACAGTCGTAGTGCGCGGTCATGTTCGGTTTTATCCCTGACTGAGACAGTCGTAGTGCGCGGCCATGTTCGGTTTTATCCCTGACTGAGACAGTCGTAGTGCGCGGCCATGTTCGGTTTTATCCCTGACTGAGACAGTCGTAGTGCGCGGCCATGTTCGGTTTTATCCCTGACTGAGACAGTCGTAGTGCCCGGTCATGTTCGGTTTTATCCCTGACTGAGACAGTCGTAGTGCGCGGCCATGTTCGGTTTTATCCCTGACTGAGACAGTCGTAGTGCGCGGCCATGTTCGGTTTTATCCCTGGGTCTCCGGCTTCCAGGGAAGAGAGAGAAAATGTGTGAGATACGCGGAATCCGGTAATGCTGTCTTGGCTTCCTTGGTGTATAGCACACATGTACGTGAGACTAACTCTGTGTTTATAGTTACATGGAGTTCATTTGCAGATGGTTGGGTAACGCTCAGAAACTTTTCTGAAATTTCTAGTGACCCGAGACGAGATAGATAACAGGGACTATAGCGGATTGGCAGACGAGAACGCTAACCACTAGGCCACCATTAAACACCTAGTACATGTAATTCCAGTAGGAAGTTGAAGCTTTTGGGTTTCATTTTTTTTCTTGTTCGCTTTTATGCTTGTCAGTGTGTTTCAGTATGTTCCTTTTTGTGACTGTCGTACTCCTACTGTTGATGTCTAGTGTTTCCTTCCCTGTACGATTTTCTGTTTTAATTGTTTTTAATATAATGTCTCTTTTCGGATGATTCATTGAGAAAAATAATTCGAGTAGGTTACATTGCCATTAAGAAAGGAGGTTGCGAGGATGAACCTCCGCTAATATGTGCGTGTATAAGTGTATACGTTTTTGATACATTTTGTTCGAAAAATACACATTGTATTTGATAATGCTTGTATGTGTATTCACGCTTTTAACGCCAGATGAACAAATACTTTTAAATGAATATAGACTGTCATTCAAAACCGACTTTAACGGCAACCGAAAAGTGGAAGCAAACCGTTAGTCTTCATGGATGTCTGGTGTCTCTTAACAAGTTAAATGTACTAGCTGTCTTAGTCTGGTTCCGGTTCCCCAATCTTACATTTCATTTATTTGCTGCGTAGATTGTAAAGATCGGGAACCAGACTACTAGCTGTCTTTGCAACCATGTTTTGTAAAAGTGGGAATTGATCACAGGTGGTTTTAATACCATAGGTTTGTCTGTATATCTTTAAACTTATATAGTTAAGTAGGTTAACGGAGCATATAAGTGGGACAATAACCCGCGCGTATTTTATCAAAGCATAAAACATAATATTACGCTAATTTTCACATTTTAAGCATACTTTGTCTGAACTTAGAATTCACAATGAGAACACTTGTCGTTACATACGTTTACAATCTTAAGACAAATTTATACCACGTTTCTCATTTATTTCATACACAAATATAGTTTAGCGGGGAGCGGTGGTCTAGATGTAGGGCGCGCGCTTTGGGATCAAGACGCCCCGGGTCAGATCCCCGTCTGCGCCACTGCTTAATTTCTCTGAGCAATAATAACCAACATGCTCCACTCGGCCATTATGTGAATTGGTACCTGTGAGGGTGGTGTCTGTCAATGTTCGATATTCCTGGGCGCCGCAGATCGATGTTGGCTACACACACACCAGGAGAAAATAGTTCCCCCAGGGAGACTCGAGCGCAGGTTTTCATAGGTAGCCCAATGCCCAGGGCAGGGGAGTTTAAAATGTCAAAGGGTGGCTGAACGGCTAAACTGTTGACCTAACTGAAGTTGAAGAGGTTTATTTTTCTATAAATAAAGAGTAGTTTTCAGACAGTTGTTCTTGTTTCTCAAAATATCGATTTTGTACTTACGACCTTCACATTCTATCGATATAACAGCGAACTCATTGTTCATTCTCTGATTGGATTTGAGTACGTGCAATGTTTGTGTACGTGCCTTTTTTGTGCACGTGCATTTTGGTGAATGATTATAATATTTGTGTATATACGGGCCTTTTTTGTGCACGTGTATTTTGGTGAATGGTTATTATATTTGTGCACGTGCATTTTGGTGAATGGTAATAATATTTGTGTACGTGCATTTTGGTGAATGGTAATAATATTTGTGTACGTGCATTTTGGTGAGTGGTTATTATATTTGTGCACGTGCATTTTGGGGAATGGTAATAATATTTGTGTACGTGCATTTTGGTGAATGGTAATAATATTTGTGTACGTGCATTAATTCGGTGTATGTGGTTTGCTCGTGTATGTGTGTATTTGTATGTACGTGTATTTTTTGTGCACGTGCATTGTTTGAGTATGTGCAATGTGTTTGTACGTGTATTTCTTGTGCGCGTTGATTTGTGATCATGCTTTAGTTATGTGTACGTGGTATGTTCCTGAGTGTCTGCATAATTTATGTGTACGTGCTTTTTTGTCTTCACGTGTACTTTTATGAACATGCGTTTGTGTGTACGTGCAATTTTTGTAATAGTTTGCCTGTAAGATCTAACAATATTTACTGGTGTATGATTGGCCATTATCAAAAGGTGTGTAACATTTACTGACGTCTGATTGGCCATTATTAAAAGGTGTGTCTCATTTACTGACGTCTGATTGGCCATTATTAAAAGGTGTGTCGCATTTACTGACGTCTGATTGGCCATTCAGTTATTTTGTAATTGAACTATACTCTTACTTACAAACATGCACGACAAGAAAAATACATCACGCCCAAATAGACGATCACAAAATACATTGAATTGCATACATATGCTAACACAAATACCGTTAAATCACACATTTTCGTGGGTATTAAATTTCCTGGATTTTGATAAAAAGGTATTTTCGTGGGGGCATATGTTAGTTGGTTACCTACCAAGGAAGATTACACTCATGTTCTGTATTTGTGAGATCAATTAATTTTGCGAGTACAATTAAAAAGCTTAATAACAAAAGTGCACGTCCTTTATGTTAACAAACATGTTCGTACAAATATGTCCTCACATACCGAGACTTGAGTTTTTCAGAAAATCATTGGCATACTCGGGTGCTAAATTGTGGAACTCACTTCCATATGATATAAAAGTATCTGAAAGTGTTAACACATTCAAAAGCAAATATCTAAAGTGGTGGTTCTCTGGTGGTCAACAAACCATTTCTTTCATTTGAAAGATCATTTAGGTCCTGGTCTTAGCTCCAACCGGTTAATTCAATGACTTACTGTATCCATTCCTTATATATGCATAACAGTACATTTTAAACTAAATTTGTTTTCAGCCAAGTCATAATTTTGTTTTGTTATTGTTAATTGTTATCTTCTGTTATTACTGTACATATTATGTAAATGTGTTAATGAGGCTCACAGGGAAGACTGGGTATACCCAACTGTGTTGCCTCTTTACATAAGTCTTTATTATTATTATTATTACATACAAAATTCTGCAATTTCGTTATCCAGCACAAGGCTGCTTCGTATCTTTCAAAATTGCATGTACATTATATATGTGTTGTCGATTGTCCATGTGGTGTGTGGTGTCCGGTTGTTGTTTTCTCGTCACATGGCCCTCGTTCCGTTTTGGTTTGACTGGCTTAGGCGGCAGACTTTTGGGACGGGTTGCCGTGTTTTTAGTGCTTTGTGTGTGTTTAGTGTTTTGTGTGCTCGGCTGGTTAAGTTGAGTGCTGCCTTCCCTGTCTGACTCAATACAATCTTGTTTTATGTGTATACCATACACACAATATCATCTAAACAAATGTACACGTAAAAAAGAATGCCGAGCATAGCCTTAATTTGCCGGTTATAAGGCCGGCATGTGAGTGCCTCCACCCGTATTTGAACTCGGGTTGTTAGATTAGACGTCAAGCGCGCTAACCATTGAGTTACGGAGGCACACGTGTATACCTAAGACGTACTGACTAAAAAAATACACCTGCACACATGTACACGTGCAGAAAATACACACGTTCATGCACGCATGCATACAACAATAAACACATGTACAAATAGTGCACATATATACAAATACGTTCTAACTATGAAAACAGAAATTATTCGCGTTGGATTATTTCACTAAAATGTATACTTCTGAACTGATAAAACGGTATTAAAACACAGGATGCAGTTCTGTCAGACCTTTCCAACATTGACCCTCGCGAACGGCTTCAGAATAATAAATCGAGGATATTTGTTAATTTTGGTGTAAGATCTAATTTTATTTCGCCGAGTGATCACAGAAAATCTATATTTTCAATAGTGGCGTAGGCATGAGTGAAACATTAATTTTCTGTGATCACGAGTGGAATAAATTGATCTTACACCAAAAATCTACAATTTTTCTGTTTATTATATGCCTCAATTCCTCTTAAACATGTTCCGTAATTGGCTTAATTGGAAAAATCATGTCGAAATTAGAACGTCACGACATGAGAATTATGACGTCATGATGATGTAACGCATATTTTAAAGCCCGGTGCCGTTGACGTTACGTTTCCTTTTCTGCGTGATACTGGAACCAGCTTCTAAAACAGTGAAAATATCAAAGTGGTAATTTCACTGTTACTTTCACTGTTATTTTCACTGTTATTTTCACTGTTATTTTCACTGAAATATCTCAATAATCCATTGAAAGCAAATAATAAATTCGGTTTTTAACTTTTTATTTTCACAAGACATATACATAGTATTATATTGTAGTCTAGCATAAAAACGGTGATTTTGCCCATACGTTAACGTGGCGAAAACCATGCGTAAACATAAAGATTCACGCGAGAACGCGCTGTTAACGTCCAGTTTTACGTATGCTCATTCCAGGGTCTCACCGACGAAAATAAACGATTTTCAGCGTCTTATGAACTGCAATTCCCATTTTATTTGTAACTACTTATTAATTTTCAATAGGATTTAAATATTAAATTTAAACAAACCCGCATTATCCATGTTTTCTTGGTATTTGCCGATCCCGGAAGTCGACGCTCATAACAAAAACTGATATGACGTAACGTTTGTTTTCGCGACATTACGTTTCTTTACGCGACGTCGTCACAAAATCTCCCGCCAAAATTTAATTATTTCGAAAAACAGACGCATAAATTGATGTTTTTTATACTATATTAGCGTTTACGCATGCTTTTTCGTGTTACAACATCTGCAGGGTTAGGGCTTGGGCACCAACCGTCCCTCGGGACTATGCAGATGTTATAGCACGAAAAAGCATGCGTTAACCCTACATGCATACGTACTTACAACTGTACTTGCACATATACTCCCTTTAATAATATTATATGTCCGTCACTTGTATACAAACATTGTAATATCAGTACACTGTATTTTTATTGTTTAATCATTTTAATTGGAAAATAAAGACAGGGGGATCCAATACCCCACTTACTAAGCCCTTAACTAATACACATGCGCAAAATTTAAATCTCCGGAAATTTGAACCTTGTGAAATTTAACCCTCGCGAAATCTAAACATCCCAAAATCTAAACATCGCGAAATTTGAACCTCGCGAAATTCAAACATCACAACATTTAAACATAGTGAAATTCAAACGCAATGAAGTTGAAACATCGCTAAATTAAATTTATCACACCAATGCCGTGATCTTCCATGTGAGAACAAAATTTAATGACGGAACAATGTTCTCCAACACGCGTGATAACAAATGCCTGACGTCACCAGATTTACGGCGCGAAAACGTAACGTTGTTGTGTCAAATTCGTTACGTCTGACGTTGTTTTGACTCGGTAACTATGGTAATGTGATAAAAAGAATCCACCACTCGTTATCTTTTGGATCAACATTTCTTAAACTCGTCACGAAAACAAATTATTAAGCTCACCAAATGCTCGCTCAATAACATAATTATGTTATCTAGATTCGTTTAAGAAATGTCGATCTCCAAAGACAAAGATTTGAACCTCGCGAAATTTAAACCTAGTGAAATTTGAACCTCGCGAAATTTAAACATCGCGAAATTAAAAAAATCGCGAAAAATGCTGATTTTACATTACGAGAACGCTTTTCGGCAACATTTATAAAATACCACAATTTCGTGTAGAGAATATAAGGCTGAGTGATAAATAAGGACGGAGGTACTTGAATCCGTTGATTAATCACCTAGTACATATCCTCGCAATCCCCCAACAAAACTCCGAGTTGAAGTTAAACAATTGTTTTATGAGCTTGTGGCATTTTGATTAATATAAAATGTAATTAAACCTTCCCTGGAATTCTGCAAATTATACAAGTGACACATTTATAAGAAATAGAGTATTTTTATATGTTATTACAATGTATATATTTTGGATTTATTGAATGGAATACCGGTCAGAAAGAATTTGGAATAAGTGAAGCAGTTAACTGTGTTTTATAATATAAATTATGCGTATAATATGCTACATAATACTTTGAATTTAACGAAAACCGTTCAGACTTAGTACAGTTTGGAACAAGCGCAGAGTGAAGGATTTTGATTTTATTTTAATCATTCTTGTCGTCGAAGGATTTCAGAATAACTATCACTGAATGAAAACGGTAATACACATTTAAATTGTAACATCAACATGTTTTTATTTCACTGCAGCGACAAAAACGTTTTTAACTTTTTGGAAGTTTATCCCATTAACATACAGAAAACCAAACGTCATGTTAAAAAGTCAAGGTTACGGTTATTTTACATGATAATTTAGAATATAACCTACATTTGGAGCCAATGAAAATGCCGATCTGCGCTGGTTAAATGCAAATTTAATCATTTAAAATGTTATTATTAACATACTTGACGTCATGTCTTGGTGCTACATTCGATCGACCAATCAAAATGTTGGGTGAAAACTGATACATTCCAGAGTAAGATAGTTTAAATTCTATTTCCGATATATTTAATCACTAAAACTTTGCTCTTAACAGACGTGACGTCATGTGTTGACGTGAATTTCTATCGGCCTATCAAAATGCTGAATGCTACATGTTGTGAGACTATATCGGTATTACTGGTACTTAATAAATTAATGTTTATCTTTTAAAACTCAATTACATTTATACTCGTACAATGTTATTTTCTAAAAAGGTTACTAAAACACGTATTTTTAATAACTACTTAATACGTAATAATTTACATATAAGATAAATCTTAAATAGTGTTTACTTAAGTTGAAGAATGAGCAGCACATCAGCATTGCCCACGAAACGACAAAAAACGCATGCTTTCTTTGTGGTTAGTGTAGCTCTTTACAAAATGCTTCTATACTATGAAAACTTTTAATAATTTTGATTTTCCTGTTTAGCTAGTACAGGGAATATTACGATTTTAAGAAAAAGTTTTCCCTTAAGATGCTTCGTGTATATCAATTCTGGATATGAACACATTTCTCTTTGGTATTTTGCAACATTTTGTGATTTACATTTTTCAAATTTTAGAAATAAAACTGAAACTCAAAATTGTGCACGTTAGCATGACAACCAGTTCATTTATAATAACAAGTGTTGCTGCAATATTTAAACGAGCTTCTAAAAAAGCCCACCCAATGTTTTTTTTTGTTAGAAACAATTAATCAACGAACTCAATTTAAATTAGAGTACAAATACATAATCATAAAAACATCCAGTTTAATATTCGGTATATAGTGAATAAGTGTGTACCTTAATTCGCGGAAATTATTTTTGTTAAATTTGATTGTCGGTTGAGAGTTATCAATCAATGTTCAATTGCGGTTTTCACTTGTTATATATTATTAATAGCTCTTGGTTGGAAACCCGTACAAGTAGGTTATATCGCGTGTATTGTTAAACGTTAAATAACCATGGCGTCTATTCGTAAAGAGCTTTGGAAGCGAACCCGAACTACTTGTATCACACAAACGTTATGTCTCTTTACTCGAAGCTGGGGTGTCATTGATCAATTAGGCAGGGATAAGCTATCGCGCACTACGACTATCGAACGCAATTACCAAAATACATGTATAGTTCGCCGTATGTGTGCTACATGTATTAGCAATGTGGGATTTTCTATGATAGGAGACCATTTTCTGTTTTCGTGTCTCTGTGTTTATGTCCGCATGGTAGTGTGCTTGCTTCCAGTATAATCTGAGGCCCACATGGAAGGTTAGGAAACTTAAACTGTGTAGCCTCGTCAAATACTGTCTTTACTTACGTCTCGGGTTCGATCTACCGTGCTTTGTACGACCAACATCGTTAGTTTCATGGTAAAGCTAGATTCTTATAATCTGTCATAAACACTACCGAAAGTATGCGATGTTTAGCAAAAAAGTCCTTTTTAGTCATTTTCATTGCTTTTCAAGACGTAAAACTTTTTTCCCACGGACCACAATGTCATTCCTGCTACACTTTCATGAAGTGTTTATGTATTAGAATTATAGGACAAATCTATAAAAAAATGCCGGAAAATGCCGAGCATAGCCTTTATTTGCCAGTCAGCTTTCTGCTGAAATATAGCAGGCATATGAGTGCCTCCATGCGTATTTGAACCCGGGTCGCCAGATTAGACGGCAAGTAGGCAACCAAAGAGCTACGAAGGAACATTGGAACATGCAATTTTATTTTTTAAAAATTAGAGGACAAAATATGCAATATTCGTGAATCGTGTCCTTTCAACGATAAAAAAATAAAAAATGCAAAGGAGTTGATTAAACAAGAAATATCTTTAAAAGATATACATCGTTGAGTATATTGACGTACTGCAAATGTTATATGTATGTTTATTAGAATACATTCGCGGAAGGTGTCAAATAGTTATAGACATGAAAAAGTGAATCTGCCACTCACAAATATATCGAAGCAGACACCTTTCTTAGAGACATCCATCCACCATGACAGAGAAATGTCCAGCATAAATGTGATATGTTCCCCCAAAATATGTTGGAAACAGAAGTATGAGAAAGAAAACAGAAGCCAATTGAAACTAGTGTATATTGTATTCTGACTGTAACAAATTACGTGTTATAAGGTGTTATAATTTAAAAACGGGTTGAATCATTGAAAATGGAAGATATCTGGCAGTCATGTAAAGTAATATAAATTGGTGTAAATTTAGTATTTGCTGTTACAATGGGACATGAAACCATATGCATATCCACTTGCAGGGCTCTACAAATCTTTTCAAAACAAAGTAAACCATGGCAACTGACCATGAAAAAATAGAGTTGTCCGAATTATGAGTTCAGTTGTCCCAATTAAAACAAGCAGACGTCTGTCACGTGAATAGTACTGGTAAACCATTATTTACGGTTTTATCTTGGGAAGTCCTATAAGTCACGTCGAAAATAAGCTCTTCATTTCAGGAAGTCCCACACACCCTTCAGATCAGCAGTCAGAAACCCTTACCACTAGACCACTTGTCCACCTATTATTTTGCTTTATAAATGTTTCACATTCATAGTCACATGTTTCAGTTCTTTTGGTAAAATGCACATAATTATGATTAATTGTTAGATAAAATAATTAATGTAACTGCTTTTATAATTCGGCTGCAATATATATAATATTGCGTCTTATGAAATTTTATGCATTTTTTGCAAAATTACAATTTTTTGTTTTAACAGTTTATTGTTTTACTTTTTTTAATATTCACAATAGTTATTTTTGACGATGATATATTAAAACAAGTCACTTCTGGTGCCGGTCGGTAAAGTATCTTATTTAAAGTTATCTTGAATAAAACCTAAACGGCTGTTATTGTATGCCGATGACCAATATTTGTGTTACAAATTACACGCAGATTTTCGTTTATCCACTGGGTCTTGTCTTCCATTCTATGATTAAAGCCTTTTCTATACGAACATAAATAGCTAAAGCATAGTGTAGATACTTTCATAACGAATAAATTGGTATATGATATTTAATGTATTGAATGAAATTGAAACATTTATCAACTACTGTTCTACAGCAAGTGTTAGGAATTACGAACGTAATCAGTAGCGTGTGTTGTAATACGTCTACAGCCTTTGTTTGCTTTTAACGGATGTGTGTTGATTTGGGTAATACTATCTGTTGTCTCAAATTGTATTGAGTTATTTATATATTCACATGGGCCTTATAATGACTTACTGGAATTTGAAATAAACTATCTATCTATCTGTAATTTGGAATACCCAAGTTAGTTATATACCTATAATTAGTAGCAGCAGACAGCATTTATGACGTAGTTGGGAATCCCTCATACATACCTAGTCGATAACGCCGATTGGCTGTTTTTAGATGAGTAACTGCCGTCAATGCAAGTTTACATATTTATATTGCCTGTATAAAGTTAGGCCACGCTTTAGACCACTGTACTTTTCAATACATTACGAATACAAAACATACAAAGTAGCACCTAACTTTATGTGTTAAGATTACTATATTCTGTCCATTTATATTGACCTAAAACTTCGGTGTGGATTTTTTTAGAAACATTTGATTGGCTTATGAAGTAGGTCAATATTCAAGCTAGACAGCTAACGCTGATAAATTCAAAGGTGTTGAGAATTATATAGATCTAGATAAATAAAAATTAGTGGGCTGGCGCACAGCCTTATTTTGTTGCATTTTGTTGCATAACTTAACCTAATTTGCATACTAGAACAATATTTTCAAAGTGTTGCTTCTTCAAATAACTAAATCATGCACTACATATTTATATAAACAGATGGATTTGAACAATTGTAGTACACTCAATGTACTCCCATATACCCCCCTCTTTATACATGCAAAAAGAAAAAGTTAAAAATAGATCTATGAACATACAGTATATACTTTCATTATATCTATTATAATTTATTTACATTCATATGCTATCATTCAAACTAAATTTTATGTTGTTTTTATTAATCACTGACAAATCGAATTTTTAATGTTCGCGCATGCGCACTAGGTAGCGCGATCCTTCATAATGTAAAGCGTTATTTTGTAACAAAGTAACGTCATGTATCTATAATATTGAAAGATTGCAATAAGTTCACAGTACAGTAACATGTCTACTTGATTGATCAGCGCCAACATGACAGACTACGTGAGGCGTGAACTTACTTATACGCCGTCATATATAACTGTTTTTAAAAAAACATTAAAGACATTTTCCATTTAGATGTGGTGGAGTGTAAACAGTGCGTCGTTTTATAGTTTTCTATTCATGTACGTTTGAGTTTTGTGTCGATATATTTGGATTGTGTGATATTGTGAAAAATATAATAAAGGCGTTTTGCCAAAATGTTTTAAGTGCATGGCGCGATTTTAATACGTTTAATTTTTGTTCAATAATTTGGAAATTTGTGATATTTTTTTAAAGAATTTTGTAATGGTATAATTGCATTACTTGACGCTCAACGTATTGGGTTCCAGATCACTGATAGTTGCCTAGTGTCCAGATAATGTTGCTATGTAGTCAACATAATGACTGAAATACTGTTGGCTAGTAGGACTTAAAACAATATTTAAACATGTAAATATTAACCAATTATTCCAGACAAAATAATGAGGTTTAGTGACTGTTTCAGCTGTACTGATCCAGAATTACGAGGAATGTTGCTCTAAAAATTTGGTGTTAAGGTCAAATCGGTATAAAAAAAATTCACAAAAGCATATTTTAGTTTTTTATTGACATAAATCTCAACACACTTCTAAAAAAGATTCGATGTCTCATCAGTAACACGTCACCATAGCAACATATATACGACCCTGCGGATATACATTAATTTCTTCAGTAATGCTAGGGTCACAAAGCTCGTACGATATCCGTACGAATTCATAATTTTGAAATCCTAACAGTTTTTGTATGTTCGTAGCGTCTGGTCACAACTCGTACGGACCACGAACGATATATAGAGATGCATTGGAAAGATATCCGTACGATGCTCGTACGATTTAAGAAAATCCGTACGATGCTCGTACGGACGCCGTGCGAGTTTACCAAAATCAACTCGTAAGGAGCTCGTAGGGCAAATGTGACCTTAGCATTAAACGTGTTACATTATTGCTGATTCTAACAGTGTTTCTTGATTTAAAAACTCAGAAATATGCCATTATGATATTAATGTCTATAACATCATAAAAAATGTTTTATCGAAATTTGGGTGAAATTATAACTTTTACATATTTAACGTTATGACTTATAAGCTATCGTAATAATAATGTTAGATCGAATGAAATCATTCAAACTGCTGATTGATGTCCATGTAAGGTTTATACTCTAAATCGAATATAATTGAATACAAGAAATGGTATAAAATTATTTATAGTGTTTAATGAACGTCGGTCACACTTAATTATTTATTATACAGCGGGTTGAGAAATGAACATATCAAGTACATGGCTTTACAAAATGTTTTGTGTTATTTGTATGTTTACCAGGGCTGGTATTCACAAAGCATCTTAGTAGAAAACTTAGATTTTTCTTAAAAACACCAACATTTCTAAAGTATGTCAGCCTAACATGACAATCACGATTATTGATTTTTTGCAAAGGGTTAAATCATTATGTAAAGAGCTACTATAATCACTAAGAAAACATGGGTTAATCTTCAATTTGTGCACGATATATGCAATACTAATTTTTAACTTAAGTTAAAATATTCAAGTTTTCAACTAAGATGCTTTGTGAATACCAGACCAAGTCATTTTTCTAACTTAAATTTGAAGTAAACTATTTATCCATTTACTAAAACATAAAAATGAGGTTAACGAGGATATTTCAAAAAGTTCCCGGACAACACTCGCCGTAATTATTTTATTTGTTAATATTTTTTTAACTAGATATATTTCGTACTTGGTGTTAAGCTTGTGCTTGTTTAAACGTGGTTGTATCCGCGTCTGGTCAAATATTTGACTACATTGTACACAGCAATTTTTTTGTTTATAATATGCCTCAATTTCTCTTTAAAAAGGTGTCGTAATTGGTTTTAATTGGGAAAAATCACGACGTGAGAATTATGACGTCATGAATGACGTAACGCATATTTTAAAGATCGGCGCCGTTGACGTTACGTTTCTTTTTCTCCATGATACTGGAACCAGTTTCTAAAACAGTTAAATAACAAAATTATAAGTTCACTGTTATTTTCACTGTTATTTTCACTGAAGAATCTCCATAATTCGTTGATAGCAAATAATAAAAGATCCTTACATTTTTAGCTAGATTTTTTCTCAAGTGTAACTTTTTTCCTTACTAACGGAATAAAAATTAACACGACGAGTTAAAGAACATTATCTTTAAAATTGGAACAGTTGAGTTGTATACGATATATTACAGTTTAAAAACACCTCGTGACTTTTAGTGTAGTTATCATTTATAATAACCTCCCTTTACGGCTAATTATGCACAAAATTCGAAGTCCACAGTGTGTCATTTATTGCGGAGTGAGTATATAGGCTTGCTTGAAATATCGATTTTTTGGGGATGTGGATGGTTCCATCTATGTCTGACTCTTGCGTGGATGGCTAGGCGCTGTCGTCGTTTCTGTGTGGCTTTGGATTGTCTGTGCGCTACTGTTTTTACATCACTACAGGCTACAAATCCAAGACGAAATATACTTCACTTTTATTTTATTTCTATACCGATTTATATGAAACATACGCCAGACTTAGAGGAAAAATGTAAGTTTTTCACAAAACATAGGCACACGATCAGCAGCTGGACCGTTTTTACCAGCACCATGTGAAACCTTTGAAAGACGGCTTGAAACTGTAGTCCGATTTTAAACAGGTCCCCAAGAATGTTGGAAAAACTGCTGAAAAAAGATTTTATACTTCGTGGAAAGCATATAACTTTCCCTTAGACTGGCATTACAGTACATAGAAATCGATGAAGAAAATAATACTTCCGGCTATTTTTGTTTTCGAATCGAAGCAAATTTCGTCTTGGCTTTGTAGCCTTAAGTGATATAAAAGTCACGTGGTATTGATACACCGTATTATGTCTATGGGTTGAGTGTATCGGTAACTTTGTTTTAACCGAATTTTAATTGGATTTTAATTGAACCTTTCAATACTGCGAATTAATATTAATTTCGCCTTACGAGTTTTTGCTGATCGTTTTTTATGTAAATTACAATAAATGTTCATAGGAGGCGTTGCTTTCTTTCTTTTCGTCAGCTTCGCTAACTCTAGTTTTTTGTAGTAAATCTTTGAACTGTAAAATAAAGTCTAGATTTATAGCATGTAACTTGTGACATCATTTCGTTTCAAATACTACTTTTTGTCTTAATGTTGTAAAAAGATAAGAGGCAAAGGAAGGCTATGTGTTATACTGTAGTAAAAACTCGAGTGCAAAAACATGATTTTATTTCTAAACCTTGTTAAATTTTAGCGTACAACTGACAGAAATGGTGACTGGATTTAATCACGCTGAACTATACAACATCAAAGGAGACGTGTTTTCTACCAGCGACAATTCACTCGTTACGAACGATATTTTGTGAACATTTTTCATTGTTCGTTTTAACGTTAACCGACGTATGGCTGTGAAGAAGTGCATAAAGTACGTGCAAGGATAGTAGGTTGTGCAGTGTTTTTGTTGGATTTAGTGTCGAGGATGTAACACGTGATAAGTATAAGTGTATATGTGAATCTGATGTTTGCATCGCGGTTGTTACAAAAGTTTTAGTGCGACTCTGCAAGATGACACGTGTTTGGTGCTCGGTGTACGGTGAATGATAGACAGACATGTTGCTACTGACATGTACGATCTACAAACCCGACATGAAATTGTGATATTAGCTATAAACACGAATACATTCTTTTCGTATTGTCACACAACGTTACAACCTCAGGTGGGGCTCTAAAGACATTGTGCACGCACATACACCTAACTCAACGTGTCAAAATGACCTGTGTGAAGATTAATGACACAATATAAAATAATTACGTTAATAATACATCATGATACCAGGCATGCGTCTCACAGCAGCATCAAATTAACTGTAAGTTGTATCTGGCATGACGATATGGTAGTACATGTATATAGGTCTACCATGAGTTTAACACATGGGATACGACATTTATGTAACTTGTTAGTCCGTCCCGAAGACAAAACAACAACATTTGAATTGATAAGTTGATTGGTCATGTTAATTATTGCAACCATAATAGACAGTTACGTCACTCAATTAATGTCGAGTTATTTTAGAACAACTTCTCTCGGACTAGCATAGCGCCATCTAGTGGTTGGTTGTTAACGCATGAGCACGTGTCCGTTCCCGCCAAATCACGTACATAGTGCGTAATTCGGTTTTTTAATTAATGAAAATAATTTCACTTCCCTGTTCTACGGTTGTCAACGTAAGCACGGCGATGAAGTTCCTGTACATACGATACGAACTCTGTCGGTATTCACACATTTAAGTACTCATCTATTGGTGGAATTTAAACCCTACAACTGATGTTAATTATTGAAGGATATATATATATATAAGCTTAGACGTGGTTTTATAAATATATGCATGAGATATTTGGGTTTTAAGCCGTCAGACAGCGTAGCGTTGTTAATGAATGCAGTAGTGCTAAGTGCTGTGTTATAATTTTATTTGTGATGAATTATCAAAATGAGAGATCAGATGAAATTTAAAATGGAAGAACATTTCTAGAGGTCTGTGTCGTAGTTTATTTGGTCAATGAGACCAACTAATTAATCCTTAGTTTTGAAATTTCAACCACGTGTTTTTTCACGAGTTATTCTAAAGATTTTTTAACATTAAGTAGCAACATTTTCGGATATGTCAATTTCGGACAGATGATTCGCCCTACTCTATTAAAGTACATGTTGACACTAATTCAACTATCAAGTATCATACAGCAACGGGAATTATTCACAGAAAGTCGAGCAATCATGGTTGAACCTCCACATCGCTCCAGTTTGTGGCGATTTAACTACAATACTACTATGAATCTTCGAGATGACAATCTGAACTGCGGAGGTTACGACGTAAGTTAGATATTACTTAATATTTATTTCAGTGCTGGTATTCACAAACCATCTTAAGGGAAAACTGAAATATTTGGACTTAAGTTAAAAAAATTGAGTTGCCCCTTTTTCCCAAGAAACCAAGAATAAGCTGAATAACCCATATTTGTTTACTCTATGATTATTGTAGTTCTATACACGATGCTTCTAAACTCGGTAAAATTTGATAATCTTGATTTTCGTGGTCAGTTGATACACTTAAAAAAAATAAGACTGTAAGAAAATTCTAAGTTTTCTCTACAGATGCTTTGTGAATATCAGTCCTGGGCTGGTATTCACAAAGCATCTTAAGCGAAAACTTAAATATTTTGACTTAAGTCAATAATTTGTGAAGCTCATATGTCCCACAATTTGAAAAATAATCCATGTTTTCTTAGTGAATATAATAGCTGTTTACATTATGCTTCAAAACTATGCAATATATTAAGCATATTGATTTTCTTGCTTAGATGATACACTTAAGAAAAAGTTAAGATTTTAAGAAATTTCTAAGTTTTCTGCTAAGATGCTTTGTGAATACCAGCCCTGGTTTTTAAGATTTAATCTTTAGTTTAAACATATTTTATTACCCAAACAATGACATACACATAAATCTATAAATACATAATTATATATACATACACGGGTAAAAGGGTCGAGCCACAAGTTCTAAAACTTAGTTACGGCTCTCCCCTTCAGATTTAATCAATTCCTATAAATATTAATTACTATCAATTTAACCTCTCCAAAGCAATACCTTTTGTATAACGCTCAAACAGTGTGTTTCCCAAAAGTTGTTGCTCTAATTTGGTGGATATTTGATAAAATTGTATTTTCGAGGGGTCGAATATTCGTGTATTACTAAACATGGAAGGATAAGCCCATGGTCTGTATTTGTGAGGCCGATTAATCGTGGTCGAGTTTTAATAACGAAATCAACGAAAATGCAACTCCCTCGAAAAATAATGATTTTGCGGTAACAATATGCCAAGCATACAAAGGACAACTGGTTTCTGTCTCTCGTACCGTTGTGGCGATATATACCCTCCGAAATGAGGTGTTGAGAGTCATTGACATAAATTGTAAGAACCTGATTCACAGCCGTTTTTATCATAGACATAATACAGTATGTAAACAATAGAATCTACACATCCGGGGACGCTTTAAAACTGGTGATTTTATTGATCGATTTAGATTTTCACTTTGACTGTTAATAAGTACAATACATGTAAAATGTCCTTCGCAGACTTGCGTTTTCATAATAATGAGTCGAATTGAATGTCGCATTCAACATTCACAAATTTTTTTTAAAAAACGGTCATAAAAACCGGGTGGTCTTCATAAATTGATATTTTACTGTATCACATGACTTACATTGTATCCGGGTTAGCATGATGGACGAGTACATATATTCTAATACTACACAAGTCTAATTTAGTGTAGTAAAACGTTCACATGACGTCACCTTCTCTCCTAAATGACGTCATTATATGCCGTAAATGACGTTACTGTTTGCGTCGTTTATATAACAGAGTCAGTTTATTCAGTATATTCGTGTTATTGGTGTCATATAACAAAATAATCTAACACTCGTTGTCAATTGAGACAAATTTATATTCAACTCGATGTCAACTGAGACAAATTTATATTCAACTCGATGTCAACTGAGACAAATTTATATTCAACTCGATGTCAACTGAGACAAATTTATATTAAACTCGTGCAGGAAATATATATATTATTAAGCTCGCAAGATGCTCGTTTATTTAATTTTTTCCGGAACTCGTTTAATACAAAGATCTGTATATTTAGATCTTTTTTAAGTATAAGTTTTTTTATTATTATTAAATACCTAGCAATGTATTGTCACGAATACAGGTAAAATCCCACAATTGAATACAACGCGGCAGATTACATTGTCCGTGTCATAGAGGTTTGGTTTACCGAATCCGTATTGTGTTATATGCCGAACATATCCCAGCGTCAATGACGTCATGACGTAAACATTAACCTTTTTATGAATGGACGTGGCGTTATATGCAGAAATATGCCTACGTTCATGACGTCAATGTATACACATTAAATGCATTTTCGAGCATAAAAGTGCTTTTTACACTTTTGTAGGTATATAATAAAACGAATATTACTGCAGTTGTGTTGATCCATTAAGCCGTAGGCCGTATTACCTCTCGTTGCTTGCGCCATACCGCCTAGCGGTCTCGCGAGAAACGGCATTACACAAGCAACTCGGGGCAAAACGGCCCAGTGGTTCAACACACTGCAGTTATTGCGTATACAACAATTGAAAACTCATGATAGATGCTTCATGCAGTTATATATTTCTAACACCGAGTGTTACGCCGTAAGATAATACTGTCCTTAAGCAGGTACTCGTGGGTTCGATCAGCGCTAAGAGCAGTTGGCACTTGTACGATGTCTGTACGCGGTGCTATTTTGTTAGTCCAAAGCGGTTACATATATATAGTTACAAGCATCGCCTAGCGTGCTTGGCGAGCAGGACCCAAAACCTTAAACCCAACTAGTACGGATAATATACGAGGAATGAGACTGAGGTATAACACACATGTACGATGAATGTGACCGAGGTATAACACACATAAATTCATTGATTATATAGCAATGTCGCAAAATCTCACGAAAATTGGTGACATTTAAAGGAATGTCATAACTACTTAATGAAAACATGTTTATACTGTTTTTTTATACAATTTCGTTGCCATAGTGACAGCTTGACAAATGATTATGAGCCTGTACTGTCATACTCTTTTATCAGAATGACCCGCATCATCAGTAAAACCTATCCAATTCTTTTCCCGTCGGCTAAATGTTTTTATTTGTATGCCGTATAATTACTTAAATAGTAAATTAACCAAAAAACGTGTGTTTAAGTCTGTTACCATAGAAACGCCTTAGACAATATAAGTTCTTAATTTTCTTATATAAAATGTATACGTACACGTTGTATTAAAGTTCGTTTTATTTAAGACAGACACGCAGAGTATAAACATAATCACTGTATCATTTCTTGCGACCTAAATAAATCAACTACTAGTTGTTTGGCTTAATATAATCTTTTTATTGTGAACACAAGCACCGGTAAGCTTCAGCCATTGTATGACTTATTTGTACGATTTCTTGCGATCACCGGAAGCTGACTTATTTATACACTTTGACACGTAATAATAATTTCAATGCTACACCGGAAGAATGCGATGACTGCAATACTGCACTGGAAAAGTGCGATAAATACGGACTATCACTGCAGTGTGATGATCCGTTGGACCATATAACCTAGAGTTACTTGTGTAATGCCGTATCTCGCGAGACCGCTAGAAAAGTGCGATAACTGTAAATTAAAGTTGACAGTTAATCATTAGTCACAGCACACCGGTTTACGATCACTTTTTGAAACACCTTTAGGGGAAATTGCTGTTTTTTCTTGAATGCAACGTCGCAATCAAATTCTCGATACGTCGACTATCTTTGCATTTTACTTGCGATTTACCGTTACAATACTATTTCAACAACATGTATTTGCAAGCAAAGCGTAGGAAAGCCGTACGAGCACTTTGCGATGTCTGCGATTTGTATGTATGTCTGCGATTTGTCTGTATGCCTGCGATTTGTCTGTATGTCTGCGATTTGTCTGGATGCCTGCGATTTGTCTGGATGCCTGCGATTTGTCTGGATGTCTGTGATTTGTCTGGATGTCTGCGATTTTTCTGTATGTCTGCGATTTGTCTGTATGTCTGCGATTTGTCTGTATGTCTACCATTTGTCTGATGTCTACGATTTATCTGTATGTCTGCGATTTGTCTGGATGCATGCGATTTCTCTGGATGCCTGTGATTTGTCTGGATGTCTGCGATTTGTCTGTATGTCTGCGATTTGCCTGGATGTCTGCGATTTGTCTGGATGCCTGCGATTTGTCTGTATGTCTGCGATTTGTCTGTATGTCTGCGATTTGTCTGTATGTCTACGAATTGTCTGTATGTCTACGATTTGTCTGATGTCTACGATTTGTCTGTATATCTGCGATTTGTCTGGATGCATGCGATTTGTCTGGATGTCTGTGATTTGCCTGGATGTCTGTGATTTGTCTGGATGTCTGTGATTTGTCTGGATGTCTGTGATTTGTCTGGATGTTTGGATTTGTCTGGATGTCTGCGATTTGTCTGTATGTCTGCGATTTTGTTTCCGTTTGAATATTATTTTGTTTTAATGTTATTTTTGAGAGCAATTAATCGTGCGATCAATACATTGTGTGGCTGATGCGACACTGGCTTTATATTAACCTGTTAAGCGAATCCACTTGTCAGCAAATACCACTATTTGCTGTTCTCATGTTTCGTTCCATGGAGAAAGATAATACATGTATTAAGTTGGACATGGAAGATAGCACTCAACTTAACCAGCCGGGCACAGAAGTCATAAAAACATACAAGGAACAATGCCCAACACACAACCGAACGAGAAAATGATCCGCCAAAGTCCCAGGAAGCTGAACGAACTAGTTTCAGCAATCAAAAAGCTGAATACCCAAGCTGATGAACTAGTTCAAAAGAAAAACGGCTAAAATACCTAGTTATATCTGTGTGAAAGGCCTATACAGACATGTTGGTCTGTACGTAGTATTAATATATTATCGATGCAAACTATGTCTTACAGAGAATATAATTAATTTCATAAGCAACCTAAAATAGAAAGTTTTAATTTTATACCAACAAGTTGATGCAGCTGTTGACGTTTATATAACCTGTTATATTGGAATCTGTCCACCCTTTTTGTAAGACCAAATCTAAATAATACTGCGGTTCTCTATTTCATTATACCTCCGCACAACGAGTTGTAAGGGGGTATCCTGGATTCAGCGTGTCTGTTCGTCTGTCTGTCCGTAGACAAAAAGCAAAAAAAATAGCTGCAATGATTTTTGCCACGCGGGGGTATATTAGTCTGCCGAATGGCGACAGTTCTAGTTTCTTTTATGACTGGGTGATATTTTCCCCTCCTCTAAAGGAGAGGTAGAAGGCGGGTCGAGGATGTCCCACATAGTACCGTGAATGTAAAACATTATCATTGTAGGACTGGTAGCATGCTGCTAGGGTAATTAGGAAAAATCATTATAATATGTTTTTGGAAATTATTTGATGGAAAACAGTCTATGATCCGTGTTGAATTCCAGCCAATTGATTTTAAAACAAATAGGGTAGAAAATTAAGTGTCGGTAGAGTTCCGCCTCTCCTGTCGGACTTTCTAGTACCCTTTTACCAGAACCACACTACATTTTGCTTTCTATCCTTGAATCAAGGGGGCTAATGTTTAAAACTTTTCCCCGTCCGTTCTTATATCAGTTTGTCTTTATTTTCGGTTTTTATAATAGTTTCAATTGTATATTTTTTATTTCGAGTACATGAAAAATGTTTCAACAACTTGGCCATAATAAATTTAATGTATGACTGAATTGTGAAATGGATATGTGAACATAGGGATGATTATAATTCACGAATAGCATACTTGCAAATCAAGATACAAATGTTAAATTAATAAAAATAATGTTTAGTTAGCCTCGAAACCAATACCTTGTGGTCAACACACCGCACTCTTACCCACCGAGCCATCACAGATTGTTATCTAGTAGCAACTTAATAAAGCCACATGTAGCGATAAATGACATGTTTTATTACTTCGGACATTTCCGGACTTGAACGAATTATGCAAGGAGTCTCAGTTTAATCTGGTCAGACACTTTTTTTAATAGCGGCATTCAGTCAGCTTATGAGGCTCACATGGAAGATTAGAAAACCCAATGTGTAGCCCCGTTTAAATTAAGTATTTACTTACTTACTAACTAACTTATGCTATAATAGTATTTAAATCGCGAGGATACTCTAATTAGAGTGATTTGATCACTGATGATGATGACGATGACGATGATGATGATGACGATGAAGATGACGATGACGATGACGATGACGATGACGATGACGATGACGATGACGATGACGATGACGATGACGACGATGACGATGACGATGACGATGACGATGACGATGACGACGACGACGATGACGATGACGATGATGACGATGATGACGATGATGACGATGATGACGATGATGACGATGATGACGATGATGACGACGACGACGATGACGATGACGATGACGATGACGATGACGACGACGACGATGACGATGACGATGACGATGACGATGATGATGATGACGATGACGATGACGATGACGATGATGAAGATGATGATGATGATGACGATGACGATGATGACGATGATATTACTTGAGCTTGATAATCAGCTTTTTTAAAACACAGGTAACTGTATCAGTGATTAAGAGTAAAAAAAAATAATAAAAAATTGGTAAAATTGATTTATTCATAATTTTTGTGAATACATGTACATAAATTTTACCCCAAAAATTGTTTGTTTTTATATTGTTTTTCTTAATCAATGATACAGATACGTGTTGGTTTAAAGGCGTTAAATGTAGTTTCTTGTATTAGATGTTGAGGAAAAAATATTTAATAATAGAATATGTTCAATCTTGATTTATACTCGCATACACAGGATCGTTTTACAAACTATATAATGCACGAACAATCACCGGCTACTTGTTTTCAGTTAATGAAACTACTCTATTTCAGTTTCGAGAATTAAATCCAGATCACTCAAAAACAAGCAAGGTTGTGCTTATTTCGCTTTTGGTTGGTTGGTTCTATAACGATATACTGTCAATATAATTATAATGTCTGAAATAATTCTATTGCTTGTGAAAATATCCACATATTCCACAGGAAACTACCTAGAACGGTCTTTAAAAGTTGTCTTAAAATATACAGAAAAACTACTTCATCAGACAAAATAAAAACGGGTACGTTATAAATTAAGTTCGTCCATTCCTCGTACCGTACCGCGGCCCTGCAACTGGAGTGTGATACCGAAAATACAGTGTTCTTAAATGTCTAGTAGTTTAATGTATTGTCCGGGGCAACACTCAAAAGCAAAAATAAAATACCCCTACAACTTTTACACTTGAAGTAGGATTCCCCCAGGAACACCCACCTGTCCGCCCGCCCCTGGCCCGTCTAACTGTCCGTCTGTTTGTATGTCGAATACTTCGCAAATAACAGGCTAATTGGCTATGCTAAATATATTATATTTATATGTATATGCAAATAAAAGTACAGAAAATAGCACGGTTTAGGTAATGCAAAATCGTTTCGTACTCATGAAATTACTCAATTGAACCGTAGGCATGGTTTCGTCACGGGTAACTGTATTTCTAAAGTGGTCAGATCAGCATGGTATCAATAACAAAAATTGGCTTACGATATCTCAATAAAGTAATAACATTCATAGACAACATTGCTGAACATACCTCCATGCAAAATCCCATCGAAATTGGTCAACTATAGTTAAAAGGTAGTACATTGTACCATGAAATGGATATCACGGTGTCCAGTCAGTTATTGAGGTACATCCAATAAAAGCGACAATGCTATTCTAAACATTTCACGCCATATGAGTTTATTTTCTAATTTATGGACGGATTATTAAAAATTGGTATCAAATTAAAGGCAAAACTTTCTAGTTTCTGGTTATGTAAATATATTGACAATAACACCTGAAGTAATGAAATGTTGATTAAAAACAAAATGCACCTCAGTGACTGTGTGGTCAATTTCCCATGTTATAAACATTTCTCCGATATTATGAATTTTATAAAAAAATAAATTTGTTTACTCTTTATCAATGATACAGTTGCCTGTGGATTGTGTTATGTTAATAAAAGTGCCGACCTTTAGGGGCAACATCTTGTTATCGTCTGACCACACTGAGGTTCCTAGCTTATGTTCGTTTAGGTCTGGCGAGTATCAGTTATATGTGGTTTACGAGAGACATTTTTTAAGTTCCAGGAAAAGAGTTCTATAATGATTATCGTGTGTTCAAATTACTTCAAATTTGGTATTTAAAAACAATTCATGATACGGTGACAACAATATATCGCAACATGTTTGTAGGAATATTTAAACTATGTCATTAATTGACAAAAATAACTCTTACAGACGTTACAATAAATACAATAAGAACGGAACCTTACTATTTAATCGTAAAAAATATGGATACATTCCGAATATGTGTCTTTGTCTCTCTTTGTCTCTCTGCAAAATATCATTTAGATTTAGCAATCGAAGAAAATTCTATAAAACTTTTCATGGAACTAAAAAAAACGCCCCTCGTATATTTTTTATGTTTTATTTTTATAGTAACTTTACTTTATGCTGACGGTACGAAAATGAACGATTGTTACGTGTTGGCATTTTGTACGTACCGTCACTTTGATGCATTAGTATGACTTGCTTTATATTTACTTGCTCGCAACTCTTATCCCGCTCGTCCTATACGGTGGTTACAAAATAGTAAATTAAACAAATTATATGCATTACGCTCTTGACACTTAATTCAAAATATTTGTTTTTTTTCTGCGAACGTTTAACGTAAGAATTACGTCATTCGGAATTACGCGTCCTTTATACCAAAACCTCCGAGCGTTCACCAATTTTAACAAGGTATGCCTAAAATTGAACGTTTGTATAGTAGGAAACAATAAATGCTCGAACTTGTTCGCTACTAAATCAAACAGTACCCGCGAGCTTTTAAATTAATGTTCGCGAATTTTAAACTTTAGAGTCAAGTCAAGTCAAATCATTTATTGGCATAAACATCAAAGTCCATCGCCAAGTAAACAAATATACAAACCAAAAATTAAACTTAAGAAAGAAATACGTTTGCCTTATTTGTGTTGTTTTAGTTTACGACATTAAATTTTCGCGAACTTATCATATTCGCGAATATAGCGAAAATAAACCTGTCTCAAACAATTCTGATTTTTCAGTAAATTACATACAACATGTCGCAATAGTGAAGTTATGTATGCTACCATATACAGTGTAACAATACAACATGACTTTTGGCTACATTTCCAAGAAGAAATTTGTAAACATTAAAACATAAAACAGCCATAAGTATTTGCTTTCTATGAAATATAAAATCATTTTCGGCAGCTTGACCGTTTTTTCCATTACCCTGTGAACCCTACACGATCACGGTTTCAAAGAGTAATGCACAAAAAGCCGCTTAAAAAGAATTTATATTTCATGGAAAGTAAATAATTTCCCCTACCCCTGACGTATGTTTCATAGAAATCGATGAAGAAATAAAATACTTATGGCTTTTTTTACTTTATAATGTTTACAAATTTATTGGAACTGTAGCCAAAAGTCACGTGGTATTGCTACTCTGGCATACTGCATATAGTAAATATATTAATGACCTTAAACGCTATGCACAATGTCTAGAAGATTCGGTCAGTGGAATTTAACAAAGTCTTAAACAAGAGGGCCCAAAGGGCCATAGGTCGCTCACCTGTCATAGTAGTTCAATCACCCCTAATGGTAGCCTCTATTGCATGTACAAGGTTTTCATATTGTCTTATGCTTTATAATTTACATCACATTTAGACCCAACGACATATTGAAGTGATTTGACCTTGAGACCTAGTTTTAGACCCCGGATGACCCAATATTAAATTTGACCTGGATTATTTTGAGATGATCAATGTGACCAAGTTTCACATAGATTAGACCAAAATTGTAACCTCTAGTGACTACACAAGGTTTTTCTATGATTTGACCTTGTGACCTAGTTTTTGACCCCGTATGACCCAATATCGAACTTGACCTAGATTATGTTGAGATAATCATTGTGAATAAGTTTCATAAATATTCGGCCAAAATTGTGACCTCTAGTGACTACACAAGGTTTTTCTATGATTTTACCTTGTGACCTAGTTTTGACCCCAGATGACCCAATATCGAACTTGACCTAGATTTTGTTGAGATAATTATTGTGAGTAAGTTTCATAAAGATTAGGCAAACATTGTGACCTCTAGTGACTACACAATGTTTTTCTATGATTTGACCTTGTGACCTAGTTTTTGGCCCCGGATGATCCAATATTGAACTTGACCTAGATTTTGTTGAGATGATCATTGTGACCAGTTTCATAAAGATTAGGCCAAAATTGTGACCTCTAGCGACTACAAAAGGTTTTTCTATTGTCTGACATTGTGACCTAGTTTTTGACCCCGGATGACCCGATATCGAACTTGACCTACATTTTGTTGATATGATCATTGTGACCAAGTTTCATAAAGATTTAATTAAAATTGTGACCTCTAGTGACTACACAAGGTTTTTCTATGATTTGACCTTGTGACCTAGTTTTTGACCCCGGATGACCCAATATCGAACTTGACCTAGATTTTGTTCCGATGATCATTGTGACCAAGTTTCATAATGATTAAGCTAAAACTGTGACCTCTAGTGTCTACACAAGTAATTGTGGACGGACGACGGACGATGGACGGACGGACGGACGGACGAAGAGTGATCACAAAAGCTCATTCTGTCACTTTGTGACAGGTGAGCTAAAAATGTAAAGAGGCGTTAGAAGTTGCGAAGAGATAAATAAACGGAAGTTGGGTCTGTACGTCTGCCACAATAGCCTAGATAAAATGGTGTAACATAAATGGAGCACTATGTCGTATGTACATTTGCTTACCATGTTTGATTGAATAGCCCCACGTTCAAAATATGTTAGTTTTACTGGTACACTATACAGTGTGATTTATTAAATAGACGAGAGAAAGCCGGAGGATAGTATGTGTAAATCAACGTTGTGTAAATCATGCGTGCTATCCGCCTTCATAGCTTAGTGGCAGAGCGTCGGCTATAACTGGGTAGCAATACCACGTGGCTCTGGGCTACACATACAAGACAAAATTTGCTTCGCTTCGAAAAAAAACATAGCCGTATATGTTTTATTTCTTCGTCGATTTCTATTAAACATTTGCCATTCTTGGTGAAAAATACATGCTCACATGAAAATATAGGATCTTTTCCAGCAGCTTGGCAGTATTTCTAACACCCTGTAAAATGTTCTGAGTGTCGGACTACAGTTTCAAGCCATCTTTTTTCAAGTTTTCACAGGCTGCTAGACAAAATCCTATATTTCGTTGACAGTTTACATATTTACCTTTAGACTGGCGTATGTTTCATAGAAATCGGTATAGAAATAAAATTGTGTCTTTGATCTGTAGCCTTTAGTGATGTCAAAGTCACGTTGTATTAATGCGCAGTGTAATTAGTTATAGAAAGAGAACGCAGACGCGAGGTTGTCTTATTTTGACGAGGGCGTAAGTTAAGCGTTAAGTTTTCTTTATAATTTATATCATTGGCCAGTGATTGGCTATCACTTTGTAACCATAAGGCGTGTCTAAATGTATTACAATGCTGACCGATTAAAATGTCCAATAAAAATCAATACCACGGTGTTGTGATTTTAAAGTTGAGGACTCCGATACAACTCGACCAAGAAAATCGATAGAGGTCACGTTGACCGAAGTAAAGAACAATAGAATTGTATGTCTACAGTGCAGGATAATATTGCACTCATTCCTTTGAAAATTAAGACACACCCCATCAGTTATCATCGGATTTAGCCACACCGCCTCTGTTAACATCAATGTAAATTGCCGTAGCCATGATATAACTGTATTTATTGACTATAGATTTTATGTATGCAAATTAATGTTAATAAACTATATGTTATTTTATGTTATGTTAATTACGCGGGATATTCGATGCACGCCACGTGGCACTCCATGTTACATAGAAAACTTAGTGGTACTTGATGTCCGGTGACGTCACGTGTGATTGATGACGTCATGTACCTTAGTAAACTCAAAACAAAACTAGTTCCAACAAGACGTCCTTTATAATGGCAGTCAGAGCAGTTTTTACATGAGTTGTGAGTTCTCAGTTTGAAGTTATTCAATCGTAGCTGTGTTTTATGGTTAGGTTTAACACAGCTTGGTGTCTACTGTGTATAAACAGCTGACACTACTGGTAGTGTTAGAAAAGTGTACTTTCCACCGCTGATTTCTATAGAAATAAAACACAATTATTAAGGTAACTACGAAAATTCATGATCATCTGACGCCACGAACGAAATTATTAACAAAGAAAACAATTTACTGGGACACCCCTCGTATATATGCATGTACTTTGTATTTCGAACACCGTACATCTAGGTTAGAATAAAATGACGTTCGGAATAAATAATGAGTTAACCGAAGCAAGTAGAAATATGCAGTATAACCTTTGTAGATGAAAAAACACAAATAAAAACCCCCGTATGATGAATGATAGACCAAGTTTTGTAGATTTGATCTATTGGTATAAACATATAATGTTTTTTATTATATACCTAGCAATGTGTTGTCATGAGCACAGACCAAATACAATGCGACAGATTGCATATTCCGTAGCATGCATGTTTGGTTTTCCGAATCTGTAGCATGCATGTCTGATGTGTTATATGCCGAGCGTAAGCCAACGTCAATGACGTAAACATTTACCCTTTTTTAGAATATAACCTACATTATGAGCCAATGAAAACGCCGCATTTTCGCGGTTAAATGAAAATTTAATCATTAAAATTTTCTCTTAACAGACTTGACGTCGTGCGTTGGCGCTAATTTCTATCGGCCAATCAGAATGCAGAATGTTATATTCCAAGTTAGTTAGAACATATTAAGTAAATTTTAATGACTAAAAAGGCCTCGCTTCGCTTCGCTCGCTCTGGCCTTTTTAATCATTAAAATTTACTTAATATGTTCTAACTATAACATGAATTGAAGTCGCGTTATTTGCCGAAAAATCTGCCGACGGTCATGACGTCAAAGTATGTATACTCATTTTCGCGCATAAAAGCGATGCAGTTGTGTTGATCCGTTAAAAAAAGATTATATTAAGTCAGACAGGGAAGGCAGCGCTCAACTTAACCAGCCGAGCACAGAAAACATTAAAAACACACAAAGCACAAAGATCAACTGAACCAACCGAGCACAGGAAACATAAAACTCATAAAGACGCAATGCCCAACTAAACAAGTAATTAAGAATTGCAAGCAATACAGAAGTCCCCTACCGGTTTTAAGCCATTTTCAATGTTTCTGTTGCCATAGCAACCACATTGTTTGTCAGAATCAAACTATTGTAGACGTGCATTATCCCCTTATTGCCCCCTGTCCACATATCAAGTTTCATTAACCTACCTTGAAAAATGTTTGAGTTATGTCAGGATCCAGATTTTTTGACGGACGGACGGAGGGCTAACCTATAGTCCCCTCCGGTCAAAAACCGGTAGGGGACTAACAAGCACAGATCCGCCCAAGTCCAAGCTGTCGAAAAGTATAATAAATGATTACTAGCTGAATGACCCAGTTTCCACAGCAAAATGACTATAATGCCTAGTTCTAGCTGTCAGAAATCTTAAAACGAAGAAGTGCCCAACACACTACCGACCAAGAAAATTAAACACTCCTTGTTCCAACTGTTTAAAAGTTAAATAGAAAATATTCAGCAAACAAAGTTGGAATGCCTACGCTGAATAACCTAGTTACAACAGTAAAACTGCTGAACTACATAGTTTTAGCTGCCTTTAGTCCCAAAAGTTAAGTAACAGTATTAAAACGTTGAAAGGCCCGATTTCAGCAACAAACAATCTGAAAGACATAGCCGTTAATCCGTATATATAGCGGTCTCGCGAGATTCGGCATAGCACATGCAACCCGAGGTTATACGGCCCTATGGATCAACACACTGCAGTGATATTCCGTATGTATAAAAACACATTTCGTCCGTTTCGGAAAGATACTCCATAGTTGTGATTTGGTAGTACTTTATAAAGCGCTCATATCATGCCATTCCTTTCGACGTTCGGCATTTTTTTTAGGGATCTGTATCGACGCCCCGGTCTTTAATTCACTAAATTAAGTACAATTAAAAAAGAAGTACAAAATCGGTCTTACAATATTTAGGTTATCATGTCTCGATATAGATATCCAAGATATTTTAATAAAGAACTTGTTTACAATGCAATTTGAATGTCGTTGAAAGAGAATACCATTTTTTATTAATTTGTCCAAAACATAGAAATCTAAGAACCAGCTATTTTATAACGTATTTTTCTAGCTTGCCAACCATACAAACATGTACATGTCTCAATATCTACGACCTCAACTCGTACCATTTACAAATTGCTAAATACACTTATTATGCTTCTCTGAATAGAACTTGATAATGCCACTTTTTACCAATAAACATAAATTGTTTATACAACCCTGTTATTATAGGAACTTCATTCATCTCATTACTATAATTGTATAAGCTTCACCTTGACCTAATGTTGGACTTATTTACGGACAATGCTTCCACAGGGGGCATAAGCGTTTATTGAACGCAGTCTAGTCCTGTTTATGCTATGTTTAAAGTTTTAACCGGTTTGGGTATTAAATTTGTACTTTTCCCAATTTGGAATAGAACGTCGCTGAAATTACCAGTTCTAAAACCATGTGCTATGTCCCCAAAAATAGAGGAACCACTGCGATAAGGGCTGGTCCTAATAAACAACAAGAAGTACCGACCGTTAAGTTGAATAAGAACGAACAATTATGTACCTTAGGCATGTATTCAATAAACTATGCTAGTAGGTAATAATATCATCTAATATTTGACCAGGTCGGGGCGGCGTGGTTTCAATTGACTTGTGCATGGTGCATAGCAACCATTGGGCATCGTGATGTAACCATGGGTGACCATCGTAGTTACAGGCTTGACAAATTTGTGATTACGCTGTAACAGTAGCAAAGCATGTACATTGTTATTCGAAATCTATTCAAAAATAGACCTGAGACTACTTGATGAATAATAATCCGGCGTTAGAACTATTGTCCTGAATAAAGACTTTATTATTTTGAATAAATATTTGGCGTAT
The DNA here is from genome assembly GCA_947247005.1 of Spisula solida. Classification (NCBI taxonomy): domain Eukaryota; kingdom Metazoa; phylum Mollusca; class Bivalvia; order Venerida; family Mactridae; genus Spisula; species Spisula solida. Next base: position 18,048,650 of record OX365962.1, on the reverse strand, counting down.
ATAAGTGTTTAATTAATTATTCAGTACCGACATCATTTTAAATAAATTACACTATGTTGATTGAGCGTTTCTATGACCCAGACGTTAATAAAATAAGCCTCCTATGATTAAGATGAAGTTGAAATAAAGCATCGGGTCACGTGACCTCTAGCTCATCAATTTTGCAAGAAGAAACTGACACGGTGGTTTCGATTATAACACCGAACGAACTACCGACTTCTCCGTTAATGAATATTAATCACATCATTGGTAAAATGATAATACATATTTTATCATGATAGATCGAGAGCCATAATCCCTCATGTGTTAATCAAATTGAGTGAGGCTATAAATTAAAGTCATAAAATATACTTGGATTCATCAAATTCTTAATATGAAATGCACTCATTTGAAATTAGGTTGCTAACACAAAACTATTGTTTAATAATTAAAAGATAATGCGCTGTGACTTGTATACAAACATTACTATATCATAAAGTTGTATTCATTTGACTGAGTGAAGAAACAGGCAGTGAAAACCAATACATAATCCACTATGCGTAAACATACAAATACACGTACTATTTATTAAAATAAGATATTAGTAATGGTACGGTCACAAAGCTCGTACGATACCCGTACGAATTTATCAACTCGTATGAGTTCACAATTTTTGAAATCCAAACGGTATGCTCTTATGTTACGGTCATATTTGCCCTTCGAGCTCCTTACGAGCTCCGTACGAGTTGATTCTGGCGAAATCGTACGGCGTCCATACGGAGACCGTACGGATATCTAAACTCGTACGAGCATCGCAAGGATTTTTGTGACTCGTAGAGGATTCGGCGACTCGGTGAAAATGTCTGGTCACAGCTCGTACGGACCACGAAAGATCTATAAAGATGCACTCGAACGATATCCGTACGATGCTCGTACGAGTTAAAAAAATCCGTACGGTACTCGTACGAGTCTTCAGTGTCCGTACGAGCGCCGTGCGAGTTTGCCAAAATCACTTACGGAGCTCGTAAGGGGCTCGTAGGGCAAATGAAACCTTAGCATGAGAGAAATTACAATGTCTATATACATAATTATGCATAGTTATTAATCACTCAGGCCTACAGCCTTCGTGATTAATTCCTACGCATATGAACTCTAAACCGTTATCTATTCACCGGTATATCACGCAAAACAGCGATCTATTTCCTAAATAAAGACAATATTTCAGCTGTTTAAATTATGCTAATAGAAGGTTGAGAATAAGGGCGAATTCACCGTACTATATATTAATGATAACTACATACAATGTGGGGTTTCAAAAGGGAAAAAATGGACAATCCATGAAACCCATAATCGAGTATTCACGAGCGTTATGAAATGCTCACATGCTCACCATATTATGCTTATAATAGCGTCACGTTTAGAATCTTTACCATTTAGAATCTTTACAATCTTTAAGACAGCGAAGACGAGCACTTCATTAATTGTGCTACCTCACAATTTGGGATAACAATTGTGTATTGATGCACTATGGAAGTTTGGATGTAAAAATACTAAATTACTACAAAATGTTTCGCAAGTTATTTTAGATGTCAGTGTGGTTGTTTATGTGATATACAGGCAACTATATCAAATTACGCGACTATTTGACAATTTAATTGTATTTGTGCAATTCACCAACACGTGAGGCAGAACCTTTAATTAAGAAATAATGAATACGTGGCTATGTTTTGTTGAGTAATAAAATAAAGGCACGTGTTTGGATGTGTAGTAATTAAATCACGAGTGCGTAGCACGAGTTATTTAATCTACGCATTCAAACAAGACAGGTTGACGTCAAACTACTTTCTTTCCTAGGAACGTTACCGTCAACGTTACGTCATTTGTCATTCTATATGACGTCAAACGTGACGTCATAAATCAGCTATATTTTATCGCGGTAATAAAATATGGTAAGCTCAATATACGCAAAGAAGGCAAATCTCACGTGCTATGTTAGAATATTTCTTTATGACAATGTCTCGCGTTTGTATTCATATAAAATTATACAACAATTGAACATAATGTTTTGTTTTATTAACCTTTAGTTTGTGTTTCCAAGTATGTATATTAAAAACTGAATATATATGAAATATTTACTGTAAAATTACTGTAAAGTAACGTAAACCGCCATGTAACCAAAGTTGCTGAGTCATATTGCCGTAAAAAGACAGACTATGAATAAAATCATTGTTTTATTCGATGAATCAAAACAACCCTCGAAATACCAAAACGCTTGTCACAATCTGTATACACGACGTATAACAGTTAGTTTTGATAAAACTGATGAATTGCTCTTTGTCGTTGATGTAAAAAAATAAATTATATTTATTCGATCAATTGACAATTTTTACGACAATGTAGATTTATTAATAGGTCGTAAAAATCAACAGCAAAGCGTCCAATGTTTTGCGTTCTTTTTTCTTTTTTTCTATCGCTTTAATGTATTTATTATTATTTAATGTATGTAGAATTCGGACATGTATTTCGAGACACTCTGTATATGTTTTATGTATTCTGTGCTCGGCTGGTTCAGTTGGGCATTGTGCCTTGTGTGTTTTTAATGTTTTCTGTGCTCGGCTGGTTAAGTTGAGTGTTGCCTTCCCGTCTGACTTAATATTATATTTTTTATAGTTGATGACATATTTGGTTCTAGACCAATGTTACATATGGTCCATTTCAGCAGCATTGTGTTTACTTGTTTCACTTAAAATACCTGCCAAGTAAATGATGGTTCATAACAATGATAAATTGCTAACTACTTACGACCTGATAAGACCCATACATATTTGAAATCTAGCGTATTTTCCCAAGGTGTTTCTTATCAGCCTATTTTCATGAACATCGGAACTGGTCATGTTAACCAAACAGAAGTTTAAAAAGCTTGTTTTTCCAAAAGTAAAAAGTTCTTTTTGTTTTCTTAAAATATCGATTTTGTACTAACGACTTTCTCATTCTAAGCTAACAAAATAACTGTAAAAAGTAATATAATGCATCGTCAGACGTATTTAATTCAAGAGACTGGAGAATACTAATCTGAATTACTAGCCTTGAGTATACCTTGCTCTTGTAGTTTTAAAACCATCTCATCTTCTAATCTATGCTTGTCTACTGCCTCTTTGTTTTGCATCCCCAGTTTAAAAGACTAAGTACTAGCCTTACCTATGGCATCCTTCATATCTGAAAGTCTAGGAAGTGGAAATGTTATTGGCCTAGTGAGTTTAGTTAGTATTCGATAACAGTTTAAGTTTGACAATTGTTATTGTTGATAGTTTTTTATGTTTCAATCAGTTCTAGCACAATAATACTGCTCGTGTATGCTATATAGAGAACCTATCACGAGTTGTCAATTGATATAATCTTATATCAATCGAGTTTTGGAAAATTTATCAAGCGAGCCTCTGGCGAGCTTAATATTTCTTTAACGAGTTTATTGTTTCTTTAACGAGTTCAGTGTAAGTTTATATCAATTGACAACGAGTATTAGATTCTTAATACCAGTATCATATGACTCAAATAAAACACATTGACTCCGCTATATAAACGACGCCAAAATTATGCACCTATCAAGTTCCCCCCCAGGAGGGGGGCGGCGGGCTGACCCAGGGGAATTTGACATGTTTAAAAAGTCTAAATTCCCACCCTAGAGCAAGGGCAATTTGTCAAAATCCCCTCACTGGGAGATGCTTTACATACCAACCGGGATCAAAATTTCGGCCAAAGTCAAAATTTCCCGGGACTCGGCACCATTCTTTCTGTCAAATTCCCACCTATCGGGAACAGCCTTCTGTCAAAAGTACCGTGTATGCCCCCCGCCGCTCCCCCCGTGGGGGAAAACACTGATGCATTAACGTCATTTACGACATAGAATATTAATTAAGTGACGTCATATAAACGTTTTTACCTGCGAGCCTTGAGCGAGCAGGTATATTGAATATGATATAAAAAGTCCATGGAGGGGCACGTGACCTGTTCTCGATGGTTTACGATTTCAAAAACAAAGATAAAAAAAAAGATGCATTTTGTAAGAATGTCGTGAACCAGACTAATTCCATTATTCCATTGGGATAACATCGGTCTTTGTCGCATTGCAATAGTTTATTTACCGAAGACATCAGAACTGTCCGAAATTTCAGTGAGCGCTAGGCAATATTGAGACCATGGATCTAAACAGCAGGTGCCCACAGCTGCATAAGCACAGCGCTTCCCAGTCAATTGTCATGGAGTTATCGGAATTGGTTTATGATCTTTGATATTGTTGAACACTGAAAACATGTCTTATGATAATACCTTTTAATGAACTGATACTAGGTTTTATTTATAAGCATATAAATATTATATGGAGCAAGGGAGTCATAATAATATATGCAATTAAGTGTCTTGAAAATTGGTTTGTTATACATGAAATTATTTAACAATTTGTTGATAAATTTCGTTTGTCAAATTATCGTGCATATAGTTTTCCCAATTTGAAAGCTACCGGCCTATCGCGCTTATTTTTCTCTCACAATTTTGAGATTTTCATGCTTAATTTTATACACATCAGCTGTTTAAATATGCAGATAGAAGGTCGAGGATCCTGTCAATTCTCTGTCAAATGAAGTCGGTACATCATTTGCTCGCAGGAACTATTTGACTTGTACTACACTAGTGTAGCATAAAAATACACGTACTCGTTATACTAACCCGGATACGACTAAAGTCACGTGATATAAAATAATATGTAAACTCAAAATCCTATAAACATCTGGCGAATACTGAAGGACGAAAAATTATGACTAAGTATGTTTGAAATGACGACACATGTAATCTGTTCTATGCTCTATTAACCCCGTCTTCCAGCTGTCATATAAACTATACACCAGTCACATTCCGTGTCATACTGACCTATTGTACCACTGACAACTTCTCCTACCTTTCTATCGCTCGCATGAGTTAGTAATCTTGTTCATTACATCGTCTCTCTTACCATACACCAACTTTGCCCGTCTCCTGCTTTTCTTTCGCCCGCATCATTTACTCATACGTCAACACACGTCTCCCGTACACTGTCAACACATTTGTCTGGTTATATGTTCTATAGTCTATAAACATGTATTTGACCATCCGTAAATTTTCTTCGCACGAAAGCTGACAACATCTAGCCTTGTGTAAATGCTAACTGGCTTTTATTACTGCGCTAACATCACGATAGAATATGCTATGTTGATTTATTTCAGCTGGTTGAATAGTTGACTGACACAGTTTAGGTTAAAGGTTAGAACCTGGGGATGGGGTGTATGTACTGCAGTGTTAGATTGACTGATGGCTAGACAGTTGAAACCATTTGTTAACCATGTATGAGTTATGTAAAGGCATGATGAGAGAAGTTCCGGTGTGGTATAAACATGTGTGCACATAACTTTGTGTGTCTACTTGTATAGCTTGCCGGAGATAACACTAGTTTTATCAATAAACAATGATCATATAAACACTACACGGTCGACTGGCCGCTTGATATCAGCGTAGATTGAATGTGTATATTATTAAAAGCGATTAATAATATACACACTATTAATCAAAACTGTACATCGAAAATGCATTAAATTTTACCTGTCCATGATATTATTTACTTTATCTATGACAACTTAGTCTGCGTTGTCCATAGTCTGTCTTTGACCGAACAATCGACTCACTTGTACAATAGTCTGTTTTTGTACAGTGTACATACCATCGTCTACATGGTCCAAGTGTCTGTTTTTGTACAGTGTACATACCATCGTCTACATGGTCCAAGTGTCTGTTTTTGTACAGTGTACATACCATCGTCTACATGGTCCAAGTGTCTGTTTTTGTACAGTGTACATACCATCGTCTACATGGTCCAAGTGTCTGTTTTTGTACAGTGTACATACCATCGTCTACATGGTCCAAGTGTCTGTTTTTGTACAGTGTACATACCATCGTCTACATGGTCCAAGTGTCTGTTTTTGTACAGTGTACATACCATCGTCTACATGGTCCAAGTGTCTGTTTTTGTACAGTGTACATACCATCGTCTACATGGTTCAAGTGTCTGTTTTGTACAGTGTACAAACCATCGTCTACATGGTTCAAGTGTCTGTTTTTATACAGTGTACAAACCAGCGTCTACATGGTTCAAGTGTCTGTTTTTGTACAGTGTACATACCATCGTCTACATGGTTCAAATGTCTGTTTTTGTACAGTGTACATACCAACGTCTATATGGTCCAAGTGTCTGTTTTTGTCCATACCACCGTCTACATGGACCAAGACATAGTGTCTGTTTTGTCCATTACACCGTCTACATGGTCCAAGTGTCTGTTTTTGTTCATTCCACCGTCTACATGGTCCAAATGTCTGTTTGTCCATACCACCGTCAACATGGTCCAAGTGTCTGTTTTTGTCCTTACCATCGTATGCATCATCCAAGTGTCTGGTTTTGTCCATACCAAGTGTTTTTGTCGAAACCATGGTCTACATGGTCCAAGTGTCTGTTTTTGTCCATACCATCATCTACATGATCCAAGAGTCTGTTTTTGTCCATACTACCGTCAATATGGTCCAAGTGTCTGTTTTTGTCCATACCATCGTCTACATGGTCCAAGTGTCTGTTTTGTCCATACCACCGTCTACATGGTCCAAGTGTCTGTTTTTGTCCATACCATCGTCTACATGGTCCAAGTGTCTGTTTTTGTCCTTACCATCGTATGCATCATCCAAGTGTCTGGTTTTGTCCATACCATCGTCTACATGGCCCAATTGTCTGTTTTTGTCCATACCATCTACATGATCCAAGAGTCTGCTTTTGTCCATACCATCATCTACATTATCCAAGTGTCTGTTTTTGTCCATACCATCTACATGATCCAATAGTCTGTTTGTGTCCATACCACCGTCTACATGATCCAATAGTCTGCTTTTGTCCATACGATCTACATGATCCAATAGTCTGTTTTTGTCCATACTACCGTCTACATGGACCAAGTGTCTGTGTTTGTCCATACAACCGTCTACATGGTCCATGTGTCTGTTTTTGTCCATACCACCGTCTACATGGACCAAGTGTCTGTTTTGTCCATTTCACCGTCTACATGGTCCAAGTGTCTGTGTTTGTCGATACCACCGTCTACATGGTCCAAGTGTCTGTTTTTGTCTATACCATCGTCTACATGGGCCAAGTGTCTGTGTTTGTCGATACCACCGTCTACATGGTCCAAGTGTCTGTTTTTGTCTATACCATCGTCTACATGGGCCAAGTGTCTGTTTTTGTCCATGCCACCGTCTACATGGTCCAAGTGTCTGTTTTTGTCTATACCACCGTCTACATGGTCCACTTGTCTTTTTTTGTCCATACCACCGTCTACATGATCCAAGTGTCTGTTTTGTCCATACCACCGTCTACATGCTCCAAGTGTCTGTTTTGTCCATACCATCGTTAACATGATCCAAGTCCTTACCACCGTCTACATGGTCCACTTGTCTTTTTTTGTCCATACCACCGTCTACATGATCCAAGTGTCTGTTTTGTCCATACCACCGTCTACATGATCCAAGTGTCTGTTTTGTCCATACCACCGTCTACATGCTCCAATTGTCTGTTTTTGTCCATACCATCGTCTACATGTTCCAAGAGTCTGTGTTTGTCCTTACCACCCTCTACATGGTCCAAGTGTCTGTTTTTGTCCATACCACCGTCTACATGGACCAAGTGTCTGTTTTTGTCCATACCACCGTCTACATGATCCAAGAGTCTGTTTTTGTCCATACGATCTACATGATCCAATAGTTTGTTTTTGTCCATACCACCGTCTACATGGTCCAAGTGTCTGTTTTGTCCATACCATCGTCTACATGATCCAATAGTCTGTTTTTGTCCATACCATCGTCTACATGGACCAAGTGTCTGTTTTTGTCCATACCATCGTCTACACGGACCAAGTGTCTGTTTTTGTCCATACCATCGTCTACATGATCCAAGTGCCTTTTTTGTCCATACCATCGTCTACATGATCCAAGTGTTTGTTTTTGTCAATACCATCGTCTACATGGTCCAAGTGTCTGTTTTTGTCCATACCATCGTCTACATGGACCAAGTGTCTGTTTTTGTCCTTACCATCGTATGCATTGTCCATGCGTCTGTTTTTGTCGTTAACATCGAGTGCATTGTACAATAGTCGGGTTTTTGTCCAAAACATTGGCTGCTGTGTCTAAAACAATATCCACTTCGCACAAGAGTAAGCGTTTGTCCTAAACGTCATCTGCATTAGTCTGCGTTGTCCATAGTATCATTTCGTCCAAACCATATACTGCCTCGTACAATCGTCTGTTTCGTCCGACCCTTCGTTCTATAGTCCAGGAGTCTGGTTTGGTCCGAACCATCGTCTTATTGTCCAAGAGTCTGCTTTGGTCTAAATCATTGCCCCTTCGTTCAATGAATAAAGGCTTTTTTCATTCGCCTAAATCGTGGTAAGCTTTGACCAATTGTGCGCTTTTAATTGTCCACAGCATATTCCGGTTTGTCTAGAGCTAAATGTGCCTGAAACCAAACTATTTTGAGACGATGGATAAATCGTAGTACTCGCTACGTCAATGATTACTCACAGCATACTGTAAAACTTTATTTTTCGAGGGTAGATCTACATTAAAATTTTGTATTAAAACGGAATTTTGTAAAATGGCAATTTGACGGTTACTTAAATTCGGCGATTAAAAAATCACTACGTCAAATATTCGTGAAGATTTAATTTCGCGACCAAGTTCTTCCACGATATCAACAAAAATCAATCAAGCGCGATTATTAATGACTTTACAGTAATTTGTTCCGAAAAATCATTAATTCATGCTGACGACAACTCACTTGTTATCGACGTTATATACCCTTCTTGTGAGAAAATTGGATATGCCAAATAATGTCCACCGTCCATAACTGATTAAAATGGTATACACTCCAATTTCCATTATTATATTATTTTATGGCAAATGATTATGACAATATAAAAAAACTATTAAACAAACCAAACTGATGAAGACAACATAACTGACCTACTAAACAATCTGGCGACCTAAATGTATTGTTTTATGTTACACGCCTTTATGCATTTTTAGTTCACGTGCTCCGTCGAGTGAATAATTAATGTGATACATTCTACTTGTAGGCGGTGACAAATAATAAAAAAGGGAATAAAATTACGGCATTGTGTTAAATCATTTAATTTCAATGGGACAACATTTCGTGGTTTTAGTGAAAAAGACCATTTTGTGGGGACTTGATTTCAAGGACTTGGGACTTCATGAAAAATGACAAGGTCAAAGTTCACACACAAGCATGACTGAACTTGAAAGCATGTATGGTAGCCATTGTAAAGTTGACACATGTATTGGTATAAATATTCATGGGGGATTTAATTTCGAGATTTCGGTCATCCACGAAATCCACGGAATTTAACCCCCACCCCGATTTTAAAAAAAAAATAATTGATTTTTTTTTCACTGGGCCTACTGTACAGCCTGTATTAAAATATATTTTTATAATTTTTTTTTCTATTTGTAAATGCAATTTCCTATGATGTAATGCAGAATTTGAGTGTAATGTTTAGTAGTTACTTACTTGTACTATGTAACAGACAGTTCCATTGGTTAAATATAATACACTATCACTAATTTAGCCAATCAAAATATGTTTATGAACTTGTTGTTGTTGTTGTCAAGGAAGTATTTTGTCATGCCTAGAAAATACGTCATATCGTACAAATTTATGATGTACTCAAAGTAAAACAAGTCATCATTAAGTCGGCATTATAACAACATGATAATTACAATTTTGTGTAATTAAATGCGTCATCGAATTTACTGATATACAAAATGTATGTACAACATTTGCCTGTGACTCATATGTACAATTGGTAACATAACATATAAACTACAAATGTTTGTTTTTAAATTGCATCAAATGAATAAAACAATTATACTTTGCGATGTGTATTAATAGACCAATGTAAAACCATAGAAAAGAACCACAATCTTAATACATATCTTCATAACTGGTCGGCTAAAATAAGAAATTTATTATAAAACTCTGTTTTATACCTTCTTGAAAATGTGAACTATTTAAGAAATAGTTTACATTACTACGGGCCCTATGGCATTATATGGACTGGCTAGTCAGCCCAAGTTGTGTATATGGACCGAAGCGATGAGAAATTTAAATGTAGTATCAAACTGAGACTTTTCTTTACATAGACTAAACATTATGATCGGTGAAGATATTATACATATACTTCAAGATAGAAAGTGTAATAGTTGTATTTTTAAGTAACATTATCTCTCCCAAAACTTTTTCCCCGATTATCCAGTAAATAGAATAAATACAAAGAACTAGGATGTTTTTCACAAATGACATATAATTGTCGACAGAATGTCAGCTATATCTGTCAAAAATCCACATTTAGTAAAATGTATGGATGACGAATACTTGTACTGATTTTGCAATAGTTGCTTTCCTTAGACTTTAAATTAAGCATTTATTGTTTACATTTCGTTATTTTGTTTACAAACCAACTAGAAGCTTTATTTCGTTTTCTGCATCTTACGGTGTTTTCCACCTTTTAGACTCGACTAAAGTGCTCAAAATGCATCATTATGCTTTTTAAAAATAGACATTTAAGGCATAATGGGACCTTTAACGATGTGGGAGATGAGTTTCATTTTGTTCTTATATATCCTTTATATAGAAACTACAAGTATCTTATATGGCAAATATTTTTAAGTCGTAGTATCGCCCGTCATTTATCAAATTTTGTTCCGCCATGTCGTATTTTCGCTTTTTAGCCACGATAGTTTTAAAGCAACAATGCGAACACAATAAGACACGACAAAGTGTGATACTTTGAATTTTCGCCTTTAAGCATTATTGTTGCAAAAAAAGCAAAATACGATATGGCATAAATTGGTCACCATATATATATAATTATATATGATGTATGTATGGTTGTAAACTGATTGACTCTAAACTTCAGCTTTTAAGGAACATATACTCGTTGAAATCAATTCGATTTTATTCCTCTTTTGCGGTTGTGATTGCTTCGTTGTAAGGCACTATTGTTGTTGGCCTCGTTGTCAGAATCTTAGCACAGAGTTTCATACATTATGATTTTTATAGTGAGGTTACACCTTAAATGGATTTTTTATAGTGTGGTTCCACCTTAAATGGAATTTTTATAGTGTGGTTCCACCTTGAATGAAATTTTTATAGTGTGGTTCCACCTTAAAAGGAATTTTTATAGTGTGGTTCCACCTTAAATGGAATTTTTATAGTGTGGTTCCACCTTAAATGGAGTTTTATAGTGTGGTTCCACCATGAAATGGAATTTTTATAGTGTGGTTCAACCTTAAAAGGAATTTGTATAGTGTGGTTCCATCTTAAATGGATTTTTTATATAGTGTGGTTCCACCTTAAATGGAGTTTTATAGTGTGGTTCCACCATGAAATGGAATTTTTATAGTGTGGTTCCGCCTTAAATGGATTTTTATTGTGTGGTTCCACCTTAAATGGATTTTAATTGTAAGGTTCCACCGGAAATGGATTTTTATAGTGTGGTTCCACCTTAAATTGTTTTATTGTGGTTCCACCTTATATGGATTTTTATAGTGTGGTTCCACCTTAAATGGGTTTCAGTTCAATATTTATGACGTCTATCCTGTTCTTACAGTGGCAGTGGGGTGTAAATGAAGGCAGGTGCGGGGTCTGTGGTGACCTGTGGAATGGTACCCAGGATAACGCGGACAGGGGACGTTACGACTCTGGGATCATAGTGAGAAAGTACATTGATGGTCATTATATCAACATTACATTCGAGGTAAAGGGTTGTGTTTTACTTCAATCTATTATAACATGTACGCATTTATTGAATTTTATTTTATATGTTTTACTTCATTTTGTTACTTATTTTCTGCAGATAAAGTATGGCTTTCGACTTCGACTTTAAAATAGCTTCTAAACACTACTAGGTACCAATCTACCTCTTATATCGTCTATTGTTTACTGAACACAAGCGTTATGTCTTATATGGCTCGCGTATTATGACGAGCCATATTCGTAGTGTTGAAAACAATATATTCGTAGGGAGAAAAAAAATGCTCCGAATATGACTCGTCGCAATTTTTTTCACCCTACGAATAAAGCTCATAATTTGCTATGTACGCCGGCGTGAACTTTGTAAATAATCTTAATTGCTTCAGCGATAGCGTATTGGTAGAGTGACCGCTGCGAGTGCGGGAAGACACGGTTCGATCCAGGACCGCATCATACTACAAACGAAATCAAAATGGTAGCAGTATTTTTTGCTAGACACGCAGTTTAAAACGGAAACTGGCTTCTCTTCTCTCATACCCTCGTGGCAAAGGGTACCATCCACAAGGGAGTGCCGAGAGTGATTAAGTTGGTAACACTGGTTTCACAATCGTCTTTACATAAATTAGTATAAACTTACATGTATAGCGTTATCATTATGGCGTTTTTCTCACATTCATCATCCATCTATAACGTTGCAGTTATTATATTTGCGAATTATAGAATCAAAGAAGCCCTATGCCGTTGTGCTGCCAGTTTTTGCCTGTAAGATTCTCTTGACAAGGACACCAAACCTTTTTTATGTGTGCAGGGACGTATTTGAAGAATAAAAACGCCGAACCCTATATCTGCAAATTGCGACAGAAGACAACTTGACTTGTAATAATTACGTTTGTCTTTTTGATATATAATAGGCGCCCTTTGATGTGAACACCGATGTTTTTTTGTCACTTTCAGGTCAGCAGTAACTACCTTGGCTACGTAGAATTTAAGCTATGTCCAAGGAATTCAACGGACCAAGTTCTAGAGCAATCTTGTTTTGATCGGTATCCACTATGGATAGATGAGTCACATGGTACCCGGTACTATATAGGGTCACGTGGTGGCATTTATGATATACATATACGTCTGTCCAGTGGCCTGGTGTGTAAGAAATGTGTTTTACAATGGAAATATAAAACAGGTAAACAATTATAAATCAATTATTAATTAATCAATAATCAGTCTGCAATCATCCCATATCATTATTTATTATTCTGAGCCACCCGGGGTCACTTTCATGAACATCTAGCAATTATTTGTACACTGTCATGTTGTCCATGCCTTTCGGGCTCTGATGCTGAGTGTTACCTTCCCTGTCAAATTTGTTATCATATTTGTAATTGCTAAAATGAGATTAAAACTTGTTATGATCAAAATTACATATTCATAGATTCTGCGCGTCCGTACTGAGAGTCAATATCTTTTGCCCGTCCTCCATAAAGAGTTATCTCGTTTATTTGAGGTGTAAATGCTGATAATCCCAAACTGACTCAAATGCTTATACTTTATTCTAACGTCTGTGATAACGTTTTTGCATTTTAAAATAATCCTGTTATTATTGCCACTTTGGTCCCGGTCAATAGGTGGTATCAGTTATTAGTTGAAACAATACGACATTATGTCAATGCATACCAACGGCACCACATGGCATCTTCCTGAAACTAGGTCTTTCAGCTGAAACATTGACATTCAGCTTTTTAATACTGTTATTTAACAACTTTGTAGGACTTCTGACAGCTAAAACTAGGTATTTCAGCCGTTTTACTGTTGGATATTGGTCATTCAGTTTGGGCATTTAGCTGTTTGATTGCTGAAACTAGTTCATTCAGCCTTTCGACAGCTTGGACTTGGGCGGATCATTTACTTGTTTAGTTGGGCATTGTGTCTGGTATGTTTATTTATGTTTTCTGTGCTCGGCTGTTTAAGTTGAGTGCTTCCTTCTCTGTCCGACTTAATATTATCGTTATGATATTGTGGAAATCTAACATCAGATTAGATGGTACATTGCAATTTACTATTTTCGCAACGTTTTCTTAATCGGTTTGATCAGTTAATGAAACACAAACATGAATATTAATTTCTTGACCATTATTAAAATTTGAATAGTACTCGTATATTTTGGATAGAATCCAACAAGCTATACCTCATGCTATCTATTTTGAATATTTTCAAGTTTCCAAGACGATAATAAACAATCGGACACGGCAGGCAACACTCAACGTAAACATACAAGCACATAAAACATAAACACATCTCATAGCACTATTACACGGCACAATGCCCAACACATAGGTTAACTAAACGAGAAAATGAACTTCACCGCTGCAGATAGCCCAAGTCCCAGCTGTAATCAGTAACAACACATCTGAATGGCCTACTTTAAGCTTAAAAAAAGCTAATTACTATAGACCCACTTTCAGCTATAACAAATCTACGGGTAGTATGTCACCCCTTGTGGTTAGGGCATAAAAATAGGAATGACCTAGTTTCAGCTTAGTCGTATTAACCAAATCGGCATATTTTATTCCTTTGATAGTTTATCGTACACTACGTGGTGTTGGGAGAACACTGACCTATTTGTCTGATTTCATTGTCTGTATAAACTATTTCAGGTTATCGATATAATGGTGATGAAACGTGTAAATGTCTTGGTTGTGGCAAACAAGAACAATATATTAATTGTGCCGACATTGAGATAGCGCCAGCAAATGGTTGGCCAAGGGAGACTACTCCACCGACAACGATTGGAAGGTACGATGGTAAGAGGTCGCAGATTCTGTCTCGCCTGCGATGCTTTACTCACTGTTGTATCTTTCCTTAATATAACCAGTACGGGCTCGGTATTTATACAGGAATCAGGGTTAGAACGACCCACTTTCCAGTGATGTTTAGTTTTATTTTCTTGTTCAGTTTTGTGTTGGACATTGTGACGCATGCTTGTGGTACGGGCTGTTATCGTTTTCTGTATGTTTGTTTTTGTGTCATTTGTTCTTATTTTAAACTTGTATTAATCACTCTCGACATTTCATTCCTGATGCTATAAATCGCATACATCCAGACAGATCGAAGACATCCAGACAGATCGCTGACATCCAGACAGATCGCAGACATCCAGACAGATCGCAGACATCCAGACAGATCGCAGACATCCAGACACATCGCAGACATCCAGACACATCGCAGCCATTCAGACACATCGCAGACATACAGACACATCGCAGACATACAGACACATCGCAGACATCCAGACACATCGCAGACATACAGACAGATCACAGACATCCAGACACATCGCAGACATCCAGACACATCGCAGACATCCAGACACATCGCAGACATCCAGACACATCGCAGACATACAGACAGATCGCAGACATACAGACACATAGCAGCCATTCAGACAGATCGCAGACATCCACATAGATCACAGACATCCAGACAGACCACATACATCCAGACAGATCACATACATCCAGACAGATCACATACATCCAGACAGATCACATATATCCAGACAGATTACATACATCCAGACAGATCACAGACATCCAGACAGATCGCAGACATCCAGACAGATCACATATATCCAGACAGATTACATACATCCAGACAGATCACAGACATCCAGACAGATCGCAGACATCCAGACAGATCACATACATCCAGACAGATCACAGACATCCAGACAGACCACAGACATCCAAACAGATCACATACATCCAGACAGATCACATATATCCAGACAGATTACATACATCCAGACAGATCGCAGACATCCAGACAGATCACATACATCAAGACAGATCACAGACATCCACATAGATCACAGACACCCAGACAGATCGCAGACATCCAGACAGACCACAGACATCCAGACAGATCACATACATCCAGACAGATCGCAGACATCCAGACAGATCACATACATCCAGACAGATTACAGACATCCAGACAGACCACATACATCCAGACAGATCACATACATCCAGACAGATCACATATATCCAGACAGATTACATACATCCAGACAGATCGCAGACATCCAGACAGACCACAGACATCCAGACAGATCACATACATCCAGACAGATCACAGACATCCACATAGATCACAGACACCCAGACAGATCGCAGACATTCAGACAGATCACATACATCCAGACAGATTACAGACATCCAGACAGACCACAGACATCCAGACAGATCACAGACATCCAGACAGACCAGAGACATCCAGACATATCGCAGACATCCAGACAGACCACAGACATACAGACAGATCACATACATCCAGACAGATCACAGACATCCACATAGATCACAGACATCCAGACAGATCACAGACATCCAGGCAGACCACAGACATCCAAACAGATCACATACATCCAGACAGATCACATATATCCAGACAGATCACTTACATCCAGACAGATCGCAGACATCCACATAGATCACAAACACCCAGACAGACCACAGACATCCAGACAGATCACATACATCCAGACAGATCATAGACATCCACATAGATCACAGACACCCAGACAGATCGCAGACATCCAGACAGATCACATACATCCAGACAGATAGCAGACATCCAGACATATCGCAGACATCCACATAGGTCACAGACATCCAGACAGATCACAGACATCCAGACAGATCACAGACATCCACACAGATCACAGACATCCACATAAATCACAGACATCCAAATAGATCACAGACATCCACATAGATCACAGACATCCAGACAGATCACAGACATCCAGACAGATCACAGACATCCACACTGATCACAGACATCCACATAAATCACAGACATCCAAATAGATCACAGACATCCACATAGATCACAGACATCCAGACAGATCGCAGACATCCAGACAGATCACAGACATCCAGACAGATCGCATACATCCAGACAGATCACATACATCCAGACAGATCACATACATCCAGACAGATCACAGACATCCAGACAGACCACAGACATCCAGACATATCACAGACATCCACATAGATCACAGACACCCAGACAGATCGCAGACATCCAGACAGACCACATACATCCAGACAGATCACAGACATCCAGACAGACCACAGACATCCAGACATATCACAGACATCCACATAGATCACAGACACCCAGACAGATCGCAGACATCCAGACAGATCACATACATCCAGACAGATCACATACATCCAGACAGATCACAGACATCCAGACAGACCACAGACATCCAGACATATCACAGACATCCACATAGATCACAGACACCCAGACAGATCGCAGACATCCAGACAGATCACATACATCCAGACAGATTACAGACATCCAGACAGACCAGAGACATCCAGACAGATCGCAGACATCCAGACAGATCGCAGACATCCAGACATATCGCAGACATCCAGACAGATCACATACATCCACATAGATCACAGACACCCAGACAGATCGCAGACATCCAGACAGATCACATATATCCAGACAGATCACATACATGCAGACAGATCACATACATCCAGACAGATCACATACATCCAGACAGTCCGATGTGACGCAAGTTTTAGAGAAACTCGAAACCTATTCTGTGGGGAGCGATGGCCTAGAGTTAGGGTGTACGCTACTGGATCGAGAGAGCCCGGGTTTTATCCCCGTCTGGACCACTGCTTAATTTTCTGAGCAAGAATAACCCACCATGGTGGGAATTGGTAACTGTGAGGGTTGTGTCTGAACATGTTCGATAGTCCCTGGCGCCACAGATCAATAATAGTTGCACACACACCAGAAGAGAAATAGTCTCCTCAGGTTTCCATAGGTAGCCCAATGACCAGGGGAAGTTATAATGTTAAAGGGTGACTGAACGGCTGAACTGCTGAAAGCAGCCCTCCAAAAATTGGTAACTTAACTATTTATTTTTTATTTTTTCTTAACTTTACTATAAACCAACATTTCTACAATATTCCTACAATGAAGAGCTATCATATGCCAGCAACGTAAATACTTTGATATGATACATATCTTGTGTCATAGACAGTTGGTCGACTGTTTAATATCGTTAATTATTACAGGAATATTGTGGCCCAGTTTTGTAAAATAGGTTATACGAGATGTGTCTAAAAAGTTCGTAGACACTGCATTGTAAAGGGTATCCGGTGTCATAACGAAAATATTTTGCACCAGAACTGTACATGAATAATATATACAAAATACATACACAGTAATAATGTAATTGAAGTTAATGTCATAACAAATAACAACATACAGCATTGTATTGAGCATTGATATACTTTATATGGTACACTTTAGCTCTTATTTATCACTTAGAAACGAATTCTAAATATACGATCATTGGTACTTAGTTTGGGCAGCTCGACCCGCCTTAATAAAACAGGAACTAGGCAGCTCGACCCACCTAAATAAAACAGGAACTAGGTAGCTCGACTCGCCTTAATAAAACAGGAACTAGGCAGCTCGACCCACCTTAATAAAACAGGAACTAGGCAGCTCGACCCACCTTAATAAAACAGGAACTAGGCAGCACGACCCGCTTTAATAAAACAGGAACTAGGCAGCTCGACCCGCCTTAATAAAACAGGAACTATGCAGCTCGACCCACCTTAATAAAACAGGAACTAGGCAGCTCGACCCATCTTAATAAAACAGGAACTAGGCAGCTCGACCCACCTTAATAAAACAGAAACTAGGCAGCTCGACCCGCTTTAATAAAACAGGAACTAGGCAGCTCGATCCGCCTTAATAAAACAGGAACTAGGCAGCTCGACCCACCTTAATAAAACAGGAACTAGGCAGCTCGACCCATCTTAATAAAACAGGAACTAGGCAGCTCGACCCACCTTAATAAAACAGGAACTAGGCAGCTCGACCCGCCTTAACATAGCAGGTACTAGACAGCTCGACCAACTTTATCCAAGCAGGTACTTGGCATCTCGACCCGCCTTGATAGAGCAGGTACTAGGCAAACCGACCCTCCTTAACTAAGCAGGAACTAGACAGCTCGACCCACCTTAACAAAGCATCTTTGCTTCCAGATTTGGCAATTATTTATGAAACGCTTTGATTGTACATGTAATTATATTAGAACACGTTTATGCTTTATGCAAAACATCGCAAATTGTGTACATCACTTAATGCAATAACTGAGTGAAGCTTTGTCGCATAATTTAGTTGCCTTTAACATTGTGTGTTTGTTGTCTCTTCCCTTTGAGCAAATCGCCTTTTCTAACTTGCTCGTTTTCTTATTTTCTTTTTGTGTAAAAATTACTATACTCGTGTATAATTCATACGCTATTTTTAGTAAATCTTATGAATTTCAACCACCTTATACGGATTGAGATTGTACATGTATGTAAAATTATCTTAACGGCAGTCGAAGTGCTGCTTACATTTGTTGATATTTTATTTTGTAAAATGTTTTAATTTTTTTCGGTATAATAAAATAAATAGCACATGGCTGCTCGGGTGACAGTAAATGATATCAGCCCTTTAATAGCCATATCACTCTCGGCTTCGCCTCAGGTGATATAACTTTTCTCGGATTGGTATTATTTACTATCACCCTCGCAGCCATGTGTTATTTATATACTATAGTCCATTTATTTAGGCCTGTCACTTGTATATACAAACATTGCAATATCTTAGAATATAACCTATACTTAATATGAGCCAATGAAAACGCTTTTACGGTATAAAAATTGCACAAATGCAGCTTTCATCTATTATTGACATAAATCAAAACACATAATAACAACAAAGCTTTGATGTGTTCCAACAATACTTATCGTTTTCTGAATTTCAGGAAAAAGCAAACGACCGTCACAGGGACATTGGACGGCGTTGTTTCTCCAGGAATTGTGGACCAAATTCAAAATACGGCCATCGGTACTGCAGACACTGTTTTCAGTTTAGAACGTGTAAACAATCAGACAAGACACATTACGCATGTTGACGTGGACGTGCAGTCGGCGAGGGATAATAATGCCACGTTAAACAGTTCATCCGTTTCACCAATTTTATCTAATATAACTAAATCTTTATCGAATTTTAGTGCAAATAATTCAATTGACAATCAACAAATTCCGGGTACTGACATTCTTCAAAATTATGTTACTCCCCTTACCCCGACTAACACTTCACCTCAAACGTTGCCAGGGACGACACCTAAGACTTTCATAAGTCGGTCTAGACAAACACTAACTCTAGAAGATTTACGAAAGTCTATAATTGGGAGTGAAGTTAAAAGCGGTTCTACGATATTTTTCAGTCCTCCCAAGGTTAGTTCAGTAACCAATACACCTCTGGTAGGTACAAATGTCCAAGGGGGCCGCTTTCAGGTTCCTAAAAGGTCAACAGTCGCTAACACACATTTCCCGTCAGTTAGCAACATCCTAAACCGGTTTTATATGACCCCATTCCTGTTTCCCGGTTCAAATATTAACCTACCACCCGGATGTGACGTATTTTCGGATGAATTTCGGTGCAAAGCTAGAGGTATATATAACCAAAGTCCCGGTATCAGCAAATGGTGTGAGATAAACTGTCGCGCCAGTAATTGTGTATCATTTATGTGTGAGTGTTCGTGCGAGGATAAAATGAAGAATCAGACATCTAAGTGTCACGCTATCGCCGATTTTCACGGCGTTGAGGGAATGGACCTTTGGTGCGTTGCAAACTGTAAAGTAGGATTTTGTCCAGCTAACACATGCAGCGTTGAAGACTGTATAAAGTTAAATAATGTTGAAGTGTGACTTTAATAAGTAATTAAATCGGGTGGATATACAACAATAATCAGTGCCTTTACCGATGTAGTCACGAGGTGGTTAAACTGTATTGCTTGTGCCACTGAGACGGTCGTAAGTGTGTAGTTGATCATTCGAGTTTCCCTGTCAGATTAACTAATGAACTTCGACGTCGCAGGGAATAGTGCAAACTGTGTAACAAAGATTTTGGTAGATGCCGTACACCTAATAAGTATAATAAGTAAAATTGTGAATTCATATTTTAACTAACCGTGGACAAAGTTATTGGCTATACGTGTACGTATTTTTGGATAAACGCACGCAACCATGCATATCTAATAATTCGGAATACATTTTGGATTTAAACCAGCAATGTTCATATTGCAGTCAAGCGCGTGTTGCATCGGGGGGACACATATTTTTATAGGATCAGGGCGGATACAACATGTAGTGTAACTATGTGGATTCCTATGGTGGACATTTTTTCAACTCTTTTAGTGTTTTTATGCCCGAAAGAGAAGAAAATCGACAAGAAGAACGACCGATAATCGATTGTTTCTACACATTTTACACAAGAGTGCGGTTTTACAGCGCTAAAGTATTATATCACGTGTATCGCCATTGTTGGTCACATGACATACTTGATTGTATCACGTGGTACCGCGTGATATCGCCATTGTTGGTCACATGACATACTTGATTGTATCACGTGGTACCGCGTGATATCGCCATTGTTGGTCACATGCTTGTTTTTCAGATGTGCGTTTTATTTGTCCAGAACATTGAATGAACACAAAGGTGTTTTGTCCCAATTTCAGAAAAAGCGCACAATTGTACACAGTCATTAAAACAAAAACTAGTAAGTGTACCGAGTATTGAAGTTTAGTGTAACGGGTATTGCGACGTATCTTTTTAGTGAGCGGAGTATTGAACATCAATTTAACGACAATACTCAGTTTTTACTCGCAATATCCATGTGTATGAGATACCGCATTGACATCGAGGGTTAAAACGATTTTGACAATATTGTGAATATTGAATATTAGTACTTGTTAAAATTTCGCTAAACACTGGCAGTCGGCGAAAAAGTCGCACGAATTATGTGCCGCGATATGGAACATGTCCCCGATGGAATAGTCGTTTTGATTATGTGTGTATACACCAAACCGGTTTTATTTGACACCAAACCGGTTTTATTTGGCTTTGACACAAAGTCACGTGATTATTTATTAGTACAGTTGTATCGTTCCTTGTAAAAGTCCTCTTCAGTGTAGCAATACCACGTGACTTTTGACTACAGTTACAAGAAGAAATTTATAAACATTTGAAAATAAAATAGTCATGAATATTTTATTTCTTCATCGATTTCTATGAAGTATACGCCACGCTAAGGAGACAATTATTTGCTTTCCATGAATTATAAAATCTTTTTCAGCGGCTTTGCAGTTTTGTCCATTACCTTGTGAAACCGTGGAACGTGTAGGTTTCACAGGGTAATGGAAAAATCGGTAAAGCTGCTGAAAAAGATCTTATATTTCACGGAAAGCAAATACCTTTCCTCTTAGCGTTGCGTATATTTTACAGAAATCGATGAAGAAATAAAATACTTACGGCTATATTTGTGTTCCAATGTTTACAAAATTTTACTTGTAACTGTAGTCAAAAGTCACGTGGTATTGCTACACTGCTCTTGTGATATGTGTTATTGTACGTGAGATAAAATGTGTACTGTAATTTTGTAATATGTGTAGAGAGCTTAGCTTAAACCAAATGTTTTCCTTATTATATAATTTATGTACTTATCTCTGTCAGGCTTTATCGCTGGCTTACAATAAAAAGATCGCAAACATATTTGAAATCCGTACCTCATGGCGCTTCTTATGATTCTATTTTCATGATACTCGGAACTGTTCATGTTGACCAAACGAAAGTTGAACAAGTAATTGAGAATTGCAAGCATACAGAAGTCCCCTACCGGTTTGAAGCCATTTTAAATGTTTCTGTTGCCATAGCAGAATCAAAATATTTTTAGACGTGCATAATCCCCTTATTGCCCCCTAGTTGAAAAACATTGTTTTCCCATAAGTAAAGACTAGTTTTCAGAAAGTGTTTTTTTCTAGTTTTCTCAAAATATTGATTTTGTACTTACGACTTTCTTATTCTAAGCCAGCAATATGTACGTGTGTATGTCTATCTGTTTGTATGCCCGTCTCTATATGTGTCCGTTTATATATCCATAAGTTCGCTTATTTGTCTGAACAAATTGGTAAAAAAAACTTATACCACACGAATAGTTTGTTCGACAATTATTTGCTGGCTTAGTTAAGGTTGAACATTGTTTAAATTTAAAATAATTTCTCTAAATCGTGTAATTCTTAACATAAACGTTTAAATTGTAAGTTTAATCTTCACATCAATGACACAGTTATGAGTAATCTTGATTCTTTATAGAAAACAGCATTGTGTATAATGAATGGTTTATAGTCACATCACTGTGTATAAACATGATTCTGCACGAACGACAATTAAATATTAATTGTTTCAGTTTGCAATTTACGCCGCCCTCCCGGTCTGTAACGTGACGGAATGTCTGACTGTTATCACTAACCAAGCACGAGCATGCGCAAAGGTTATCGGATCCTACTAATTTAAATATTGATTATACATAATTTGCATTTTGTATTTCCTTTAACGCGCATACCGTACTCTGTATGCTTAAACTAAAAACAATAAATGTCATATCATTTTAAGTAATTAATTAATTTTATGCAAGGCTCTGTCATGAACTTCGATAACCAATTTTACCGAGTCACAATATCGTACATGCGTGCGCGATCTTAAATAGTTCAGGGTCTTTATAGTGCGCATAAATTGTTTAACTATGCAGATGCATTGATTATTATTCATATAACATTGTCAGCCAGATGATAAAAAAGTAGATCATGAATGTTAGGAAAGTTAACAATACATTATTGTAGCTAAATATAAACTGACGTCTGTCACTGGTTGTGGATAACGTAACATTTATAGATGTTAACATTTTAGGACTGATGATAAACTGACCAATGTATGTAATCGCTACACGAACAAAAAGATAAAAACACATAACGTACATTGAATGCAACATTCAGCAGACACATTAAAGCAATGAAGGTACCAAACGATAACACAAACATGAAACGTTAAGTTTACAATTTTTGAGAGCTGCTTTCAGCAGTTCAGTCGTTAATCACCCTTTGACCTTTTAACTGCCCCTGGTCATTTGGCTACCTAAGAAAACTTGCGTTCCAGTCTCCCTTGGGGGACTATTTTTCTCCTTGTTAGTGTTCAGCCAACATCGAGGTACGACGCCCGGGAATATGGAACATGTACATACACAGCCCTCACATGTACTAATTCACACCTTGGTCGAGTGGAGCTCTGTGGGATAAATTAAGCAGTGGCACAGACGGGGATCAAACACGGCCCCTCTCGCTCCCGAGGTGCGCACGCTACCTTTAGGCCACCGTTCCACACAGTAGTGTCAACTATCAGCGATACATTTACGTTTACAGCGAAATAGATAACGTACTTTGCATCGTTAGGCGATGGCGCCGTCATTATAGGTTCGAATCCCACTATTTAGACAAGTTTTGAACGTTTCTTGTATTGAATGTGTCACAATTAATATGTTCTAAGTCACATTTCAAGGCATTGAAACATTACACCCGTACACTTTAAGCAAATACCAGGAGTGTAACAATCATGCCCGGTTTCAACACTATACCCCGTACACATTAAGCAAATACCAGTAGTGTAACAAGCATGCCCGGTTTCAACACTATACCCCGTAGACTTTAAGCAAATACCAGTAGTGTAACAAGCATGCCCGGTTTCAACACTATACCCCGTACACTTTAAGCAAATACCAGTAGTGTAACAAGCATGCCCGGTTTCAACACTATACCCCGTAGACTTTAAGCAAATACCAGTAGTGTAACAAGCATGCCCGGTTTCAACTTATTTGCCATTCACACCCGAGTAGTTTCGATTATTAAATATCTTGTAACTTGTATATTTATTTATTTGTACATGTATACAAATTGTATAACGCTTTCTTATTATTTGTAAGTTATTTGTTAAACAAATCCAATGGCATTCTAGCGTATGTAGATATTAACTAATTAAACACAATTTTAAAATTATTCACACTATTGTGTTGTAGTTTATTTACCCCTGTCAAAGACCTAAATATATACATATTGGACAAACTGAGAGGAAATGCAAAATAGCATGCAGCATATTCTCTTATTTTGCATACACGCTTTTGTTGGCTATCCTTTTTAAATGACCAATATCTCATTGTGAAGAGCTAATTAAGTGTCTTCTATTGCACGATGTAACTTATTTTTTTTAAATTAGAATTTCAATTTAAATGAGAATTGGTCTGGCTCTTTGCGAACTCCTAATTGATTCCTTGGCTGGTTACGATAATTTAGGTATCATTTTAAAGCTGAATAATATGTATATTAAACAGGAGGTAAAATGTATTAAGAACAAACGAGCTTTCGCGAGATTTCAGAAGACAGCCGAGATATATTATGAGATTTTGTACATTTTTCCAATCTTTGTATATTTAGATCTTTGCCCCTGTGATGCGGCGATTATCGATCGTCTGTCTAGGTAAAGTTTGTCCCTGTGGTGCGGTGATTAAAGCCACATTATCTCTCCCAAAACTTTAAGTAAAATGTATGGATAACAAAAAACTAATTTTGCAAGAGTTGCTCCCCTTAGACTTTCAATTATGCATTAATTGTTTACATTTTGTTGTTTTGTTTACAAACCATATTGAGACTTTATTTCGTTTTCTAAAATTTGAAGGTGTTTTCCACCTTTGGGTCTCAAATTAAGTGCTCAAAATGCATCATTCTACAGACAGGTCGCCAAGTTATTGCTTTTTGAAAATAGCCATTTAAGGCATAATGGGACATTAAAGAACCCGTTTCGTTTATTTCTATATTTTAGCTCACCTTTCTGGGATTTTGTGGTCGCTTTTCTTCTGTCGTCCGTCCACAATAGCTTGTTAAAGACAACCTATTATACAATTCTGGCTACAGCTTCATGAAACATCGCCACCAAAAGATAATCTTAAGTCAGACAGGGGAAGCAGCACTCGACTGAACAAACCGGGCACAGAAAACATAAAACACATACAAGGCACAATGACAAACTAAACAAGTAAATATCCGCCCACCAAACAATGCACATGTGAACGAATCTAAGTCAAGTGCGTTAGTTTATACTTATTTATTTAAGGTCGATTGTTAAACAAGTTTTTTCAACTTATATCAATCACTCTCGACACCTCATTCATGATGTTATCCATCGCCACGAGGGTGTGAGAGAAGAGACGCCAGTTTCCCTTTAATGCTGAACGTCTAGCAAATGAATTTCTGGTACCATTGCTATTTCGTCTTTGGTATGACGCGGCCAGGGATCGAACCCGAGACCACCCGCACTCGAAGCGAACGCTCAACCACTAGGCTTTCGAGGAGGCGATCAAGTGCTTTGAAGAGTCATATGGAATCAAAACCGCACGTACAGTACAATACCCATTGTTATCTATTGATTAATACTAATTTTAGGTTGAATGTTAAAAGTTCAATAAACTCATATGATTGTATCACTGTAATCACCTCTATGCTGATTTGACAACGTATTACTTTGATGCGCTGACTAAAAAGCCTTTACAGGGGAAATAGTCAAACGTATGTGGTCAGCGAAAAATGTGCAACCAGACAGGATATCGAAACCAGGACCATTCGGTAACAGGGCGAATGCTCTACCGACTGAGCTAGCCGGCTGCTACACAAGATTCACCATCATTATTAATTACATTTTATACACACTACTACACACACACCTCCTTTGCAGAATTCATCCTCGAATTCCTGGAGTTATCAGGACCACTTTGTGACGTTCTAAGAGACTCAGTGTAATATGGGTTTTTTACGCTGTGCGCCAAATGTAACGGGGCGTGCATCCGAACCCGGGACCCTTCGCTAACAAGACGAATGTTCTACTGATTCACAATAATTATTCTTCCCAATAGATCGAAGTAAATACTATATACACATCTACATAATCCGTACGTACATACTTGTGGTGACAAGGACTCGTCGCCTCATCCGCTTCTCCAGTGGATTTTGAAATCATTATATTTATACCTTGTTAAGTGTTCATATATGTTTGTGAACAATTAACAATTGATTTAGTATACTAATGAGTTCATAAAACATTAAGTATAGATTATTACACAGGGCCGGCGGGCATTAAGTCGATATTCGGCATACTAGGTTAGGTATTGGCTCGAGGACTTCAGCCCGAGTGCCAATACCTAACCTAGTATGACAATATCGACTTAATGCACAATGGCCCTGTTTTATAACCTTTTTATCGCATATGTTCAACTCCACCTATTTTTTCTAAACACGAAACAACAAAACAAGCTCATATATAACTATTCCAGAGCTTTTTTAAACTGCGAAATAGTCAGAATCTTCAATTTGTATTCCAGCGCGATAATGACGTCACCTGTTTGTGTACGTTACGTACGCGCGTCGCTTCCAAAATAATCGGATATAGCCTCGAAACGGAGTTTTGAAGGTGAAATGGCAAAGAAGGTGGGACATTTCAGAAAAGGGTAGGGCACTATACACATACAAGAAGATGGTTGACGTCAAAGAAGTGGACTTCAATGGTACTACTGTCCAAAGGATATTGCTGCAACTGCAATCTGGACACTGCAAGCTGAAAAAACACCTATACAGGGTTGGTATAGAAGACAGTCCAGCGTGTGATTGCAGTGAACCCGAAACAGTAGACCATTATGATGAGTTGTACTCGCTATAGTACTCATAGAGAAGAGATGTACCTACAGCTATGCAATGAAATAGGAGTGAGACACACACAGATCTCCCCAGCCTTCTTCTTCTCCTGTGACAAGGAAACACCATGGATTGAATACAAGTCAACCATAAATAATCATTTGTGTGCTTTTATTGTTAAAACTAAAAGATTCTAGAAACAAAGTTTATTATTTACTTATTTTTATTTTCATTATTTAATTATTATTAATATTTATATTTTCAAATACCGAACTTCACTTTAAAATGTATTGAAACACTACCTGTGTGCCATTATTACCGTTACCTGCGTAGACCGTACTAGCGACGGATATTCGGGCTCTATAGCCGTCAACAACAACAACAACAACACACCGGAAGAGGGCCAGATATCGATATTTGGCACACTAGACACACATATCAGTTCAAATTTAGCGCAATTTTGTTACTATATATAGTAACACATGCGATAAAAAAGTATACACGTCCATAAAACTGATTTTTTATCAATTGAAATGGAATAGCATTCGGACATACTAAATTCGGACAATGCTCAAATCCACTTTGTCTGTATAAATATGTTAATACATTTTGTATGCTAAAATATATCTGACCTTGAACTCAAAGCCATGCCGTTGTATATACCATTCTTTATCGCATGTGTTGTTACTAAATATAGTAACTGATATGTGCGTCTTGTGTCCCAAATATCGATATCTGGCCCTCATCCGGTGTGCCAAAATTCCGTATCGAGGCTATATCCGATTATTTTGGAAGCGACGCGCGTACGTAACGTGCACAAACATGTGACGTCATTAGCGCGCTGGAATACGGGCCGTTGTGCATTAATAATCTATACATATTCCACTAATATGCATACAGGGCGTTTTCACGAATTTAAATATCACCAGCGCATGTTTCTTTACGATAAATCAGCCAGACTTCATACAGTAATTAATTAGTTTAGGTCTGACGCCTAATAATAAAACGCATTCAATTGACCCGAGTCCATTTTTTTTAAATTCAAATCAAAGTGCATTCGGTATGCATTCATGATGATTATGCGAAATGCTCAAAGGTCAAGGCACAGGAACTTGCATTTATCATTTGAAAAAAAAAGATAAAAATTGAAAGAAAACAT
Organism: Spisula solida; assembly: GCA_947247005.1. Taxonomy (NCBI): domain Eukaryota; kingdom Metazoa; phylum Mollusca; class Bivalvia; order Venerida; family Mactridae; genus Spisula; species Spisula solida. The sequence continues at coordinate 18,019,955 of OX365962.1, read as the reverse complement.
TTTTTTCACTAGGCCTACTTTACTACTAAATTTGGCACGACCGTAATGCAGATAAGGAAGATAATCGATAACATACTGTTAAAAAGGATTTCATGAGCATCTGTCGATTAACGATGCACATCCAAGACTGCACAGCTCGACTGAATCAATCTATTGTCATAAGTCTGTGTTATTTCTTCATTTTGGTTACTAAGATTTCAGATTTATTTAACAGTTTTTAATAGTGTTAAACTCGTAGAGTCACAGTGTAACACACGATGCCGTGCAAAAACGAAATAGCAAAGCACAATATATGCATAACATTGTTCAAACGTTATTTACATTCTTTAACATTTTGGGTCGAATCGGTACGAGTAAGACAGTGACTTACTTTCACACTTAATGTGTAAACTTTGCATCGGATGTTGATTAAATTGCATTTCTACGTTCGTTATGAGTATTAAAGAAGATTTTCCTTGTTCAACAAGTACTCGCATCGTGCAATCAGTTATTTGCGGCTATTTTTGAAAAGATTTTATCAAAACAATGCTATATCTACTTCCGCCGTCATGTTTAAAACGCGGCCAAACTGCGGGAAAGCGCGGCCAAATCAAGCAACTTTTAAATCATCAATATATTGTTCATAACATTAGAAAATTACTAAAATAAACAACACAACATCTCAATAATTGCTAAAATACTGATATATTACCATTAAACTTTTGAAAGCAAGTACCCGGGCCAACCCATTCTGTGGCCGCAGATTTGGCTATTGTTTTGGTCTTAATAACGAACATTATCAATTAAAAAAAATGTTAATAGGGTGGGATCAATAAGCATTGAAATATGTCTATATTGTCATCAATTAATAGCTGCAATATCCACGCAAACAAAGAGAGAGGTTGTACTATATTGGATGATAGCTCTAGAGAGGTTGTACTATAATGGATGATAGCTCTAGAGAGGTTGTACTATAATGGATGATAGCTCTAGAGAGGTTGTACTATAATGGATGAACGCTCTAGAGAGGCTGTACTATAATGGATAGTCGCTCTAGAGAGGTTGTACTATAATGGATGGTCGCTCTAGAGAGGTTGTAATGTAATGGATGGTCGCACTAGATAGGTTGTATTGTTATGGATGGTCGCTCTAGAGGGGTTGTACTCTAATGGATGGTCGGTATGGAGAGGCTGTACTATAACAGATGGTCGCTCTAGAGAGGTTGTACTGTAATGGATGATCGGTATGGAGAGGCTGTACTATAACAGATGGTCGCTCTAGAGGGGTTGTACTCTAATGGATGGTCGGTATGGAGAGGCTGTACTATAACAGATGGTCGCTCTAGAGAGGTTGTACTGTAATGGATGATCGCTCTAGAGAGGTTGTACTGTAATGGATGGTCGCTCTAGAGAAGATGTACTGTCATGGATGGTCGCTCTAGAGAGGTTGTACTATATTGGATGAACGCTCTAGAGAGGTTGTACTATAATGGATGGTCGCTCTAGAGAAGTTGTAATGTCATGGATGGTCGCTCTAGAGAGGTTTGACTGTAATGGCTGATAGCTCTAGAGAGGTTGTGCTATAATGGATGGTCGCTCTAGAGAGGTTGTACTATAATGGATAATAGCTCTAGAGAGGTTGTACTGTAATGGATGGTCGCTCTAGAGAAGATGTACTGTCATGGATGGTCGCTCTAGAGAGGTTGTACTGTAATGGATGGTCGTTCTAAAGAGATTGTACTGTAATGGATGGTCGCTCTAAAGAGATTGTTCTATAATTGATCATAGCTCTAGAGAGGTTGTACAATAATGGATAATAGCTCTAGAGATGTTGTACTATAATGGATGGTCGCTCTAGAGAGGTTGTACTATAATGGATGGTCGCTCTAGAGAGGTTGTACTATAATGGATGGTCGCTCTAGAGAGGTTGTACTTTAATAGTTGGTCGCTCTAGAGAGGTTGTACTATAATGGATGGTCGCTCTAGAGAGGTTGTACTGTAATGGATTGTCGCACTAGATAGGTTGTACTGAAATGGATTGTCGCACTAGATAGGTTGTACTGTAATGGATTGTCGCACTAGATAGGTTGTACTGAAATGGATGGTCGCTCTAGAGAGGTTGTAATGTAATGGATTGTCGCACTAGAGAGGTTGTACAATAATGGATAATAGCTCTAGAGAGGTTGTACTATAATGGATGGTCGCTCTAGAGAGGTTGTACTGTAATGGATGGTCGCTCTAGAGAGGTTGTACTATAATGGATGGTCGCTCTAGACAGGTTGTATTGTTATGGATGGTCGCTCTAGAGGGGTTGTACTATAATGGATGGTCGCTCTAGAGAGGTTGTATTGTTATGGATGGTCGCTCTAGAGGGGTTGTACTATAATGGATGGTCGCTCTAGAGAGGTTGTACTGTAATGGATTGTCGCACTAGATAGGTTGTACTGAAATGGATTGTCGCACTAGATAGGTTGTACTGAAATGGATGGTCGCTCTAGAGAGGTTGTAATGTAATGGATGGTCGGTCTGGAGAGGCTGTACTATAATGGATAGTCGCTCTAGAGAGGTTTTACTATAATGGATGGTCGCTCTAGAGAGGTTGTACTATAATGGATGACAGCTCTAAAGAGGTTGTACTATAATGGATGGTCGGTCTGGAGAGGTTGTACTGTAATGGATGGTCGCTCTAGAGAGATTGTTCTATAATTGATACTAGCTCTAGAGAGGTTGTACTATAATGGATGATAGCTCTAGAATGGTTGTACTGTTGTGGATGGTCGTTCTAAAGAGGTTGTACTGTAATGGATGGTCGCTCTAAAGAGATTGTTCTATAATTGATCCTAGCTCTAGAGAGGTTGTACTATAATGGATGATAGCTCTAGAATGGTTGTACTGTTGTGGATGGTCGTTCTAAAGAGGTTGTACTGTAATGGATGGTCGCACTAGAGAGGTTGTACTATGATGAATGGGCGCTCTAGAGAGGTTGTACAATAACGGATGGTCGTTCTAAAGAGGTTGTAGTGTAATGGATGATCGCACTAGAGAGGTTGTACTATGATGAATGGGCGCTCTACAGAGGTTGTACAATAACGGATGGTCGCTCTAAAGTGGTTGAACTAAAAAGGATGGTCGCTCTAGAGAGGTTGTACTGTAATGGGTGGTTGCTCTAGTGAGTGGTTGTACTGTAATGGGTGGTCGCTCTAGATAGGTTGTACTGAAATGGATGGCGCTCTAGAAAGGTTTCTAGTGAAATAGATAGTCGCTCTAAAAAGATTGTACTATAATGGATGATAGCTCTAGAGAGGTTGTACTGTAATGGATGGTCTCTCTTGAGAGGTTGTACTATAATGGATGGTCTCTGAAGAGGTTGCACTGTAATCGATTGTCGGTCTAGAGAGGTTGTACTGTACCTATGTACTAACAATAAATGGCAAACACTGATACACCCGGTCTATACATACATTTATTCATAATAAACGTCTTTCGCAATTTATAATACAAATAAATGGCGATCAAGACGTTTTGTACAAAACCATACAAATTCAAAACATGTGTTAATACATAATATATACAACAATGTTATAAATATGTTTGTACATGATTATCAGTATAAGTTGAAGTTGCAGTTATCATTGCTTTAATTTTAAAGATATGTTGCGTGTAAATGTTCGCATAGTTGTTCTGGAAATATTACTATATAACTTGAAAGAATCGTATAATTATCAGAAATAAACACGTACATACATCACACTGTTACACTATGATAATATCCAAGTTCGACATTATACACAATACATTAAACATACAGAACAAAATAACCAATAATGCACAATTTGTCTCAGAAATGGATTAATTTCTCTTATTTTCCACAGGAATCGCTTTCCAAATGAACAATTGATAGCGTAATTTACGATTGACCCCTAGTTGATTTAAAACCCCTAAAATGGCGCTTTATTATGGATCATTAAGAGTGGCCCTGTTTTCATCAACACCCAGAGGTGGTCATCTCTTCAGCAACTTCCTGTGACCTTTTCTTCAGCAACATACACAGTGGCCACCTCTTCTTCAACTTTCTCCGGTAGTTTCTTCAACAACATTGTAAGGTAGGTAACTCGTACAAGCGTCAATGATTGTACATAGTACGACATACCTAATTATCTCCCTTTACTCATGTGTATAGTTTACGAGAATTTCATAGTCAGTGATCGTACATAGTACGACATTTCTAATTATCTCCCTTCACTCATGTGGATAGTTTACGTGAATTTCATAGTCAGTGATTGTACAAACAATATATTATACACAAACATAAATAGTTTATCAATACAAGTTTTAAGCAACATGTCCTATTACTTAGTAACGGCCCTTCCCTGAAACTTCTTATGGCTCTCGCACTTCTGTCAGGTCAATCTATACAACAACAACTATACACTATATCCAAAATGAAAAACATCCACCTGTCAGGTCATTGTATTGTACATTCAACAACAACAACTATATACTACACAATGTATATCCAATACGAAAACATCCATCGGCATTTAGCCCGTCCAAGAGTTCAGAAAGTTCCATTCCACTCATATACGTGATTAGTACGCTATAACAACATAATCTTTATCAATCCGAATAATCCACAATGGCATATGACAACACACAAGTGAGCACAACATATAGCACACCACAATAGTGTATATGGGTATACAGTACGCTCAGTAATATAGAACACAGACGAAGTTATATTATAATATTGATTCATGCGTTCAAACACACTGCATGTTTTTACTCTGGTCACATGTCGGTAAAATTCCTAGAACCACATCACAGTAAAGGTGGATAAACTCATAACGCGATACATGTATACATTTTTGTCAAATATTAAAACTATTCCAAACAATGATTTCCCTTCTGTCAGATCAGTTTATACATGTAGTCACAGAACACTTTGTCATAGTGTAGAAGGGTATCATTATTAAATGGCGGATCTTCTGTTTTACTAGTAATTGTATGTGTATATGTAACTCATAATTGAGCATGTCACTGATTGGATGTTCTCATTAATAATGATATATCCTTATATAATTTAAGTGTTCTGCTTTCAAATAGTTACTGCTTACAATCACATAACGTTGTTCAGGACAATAACACAATGCATTAGGAAACATCAAACCATCACTCTTGTTCAGCAAAATCTCACCACATTGTAAATCCATTGTCAGTTTTCTGACGACATGTTTGTCTCTATCACAGGCAATGATGTACGGAAGGTTTGGAGAACATACGATACCTAGAGGGTATGCAAGTTTTTTGCACTCAGCAATTTTCTTTCCCTTCATATCTATACTCAAACATATTTTATTCTTCCAATCAGAAATGTATAATTTCTTTTTATCCGGACTTAACGCTATGCATCTTGGTAACGAACACAATGACGTCACATCTTGTCCTGGAACTATTTCTTCAAGAACTTTCCCGTTCACATCAAGAACTTGGAACATCAGTGGATCTTCGACGGACACCAGAAGCTTCCCATTAAAGTAAACAATATCAAAACAAAACCCGTCCACACGGATTGTTTTGATTACCTTTAAACCACGTAGTGTCGAAAGGATATTAATACAATGATCGAGAGCGATAGTAACTGCAAGCTGATCTTGGGGTAAACGTGTCATAGAGTATGGTTGATTTTTCAGTTTTACAGTGTCCCTGACAGTATCAGTACTATAGTCCACAACCTTCACACACTTGTTGCTATAATCAGCTACAGCCAACAATTGTCCCGATAAAACAACGATAGCTTCTATGAGGCAATCTTTTTCGTCACTACCCGCCTTGACATTTACACTTTTAAGAAAAGTTAAGTTATCAATTTCCTCAATAGTATCAGACGAGTTATCTTCCTTTGTTTGTTGTTGACTTTGGTTGTTGTTGTCATTATTTATATCCGACACGTCTGTTATTCTGTATTTTAAGTTAAGCAGAACGTGGCCCTTTAATGTTCTGTTTTGAAGATGGTATTTGATACATGATATGCACAGATATTCCGTGCATTCTACACAATATCCCACTGCCTCAACATGACCTCCGCGACTTTTGCAAGAATCGCAACTATGTTCAAAGTCATCCGCGGAGCTCATATATACCGACGCGCCTGAACTTGCAACACCCAGTCGCCGAAAACGACTGTTAATTCCCTCAGCCATTTGTCCGCATTGAAGATACGCGTAACTTTATTTAATGTACGTATCTTAATTTTGTACAGTATATTTTCATTAACGATATACGTCGCACTGTGAACTGTTTTGTATATAATGAAATTTTATTCACAGCTAGCAGATATAACGTGACCTAGTGCATCCATGAATGATAACAGGTTCAAGATATATGTGCATGAACTAAATTATTAGGAAAGAGCGGAGCAAGTCTCGTAAATAAGATCAGCATTAACTATAGGTACATGTGTCCATTTATGCAAGGAAAGTGATTATTGTTATAAAACATTAAAAAAGGTAAATGTTTAAAAACGAATATAATTTCTACCACCAACAGCTTTTCAATATACGAATGGTCGTTCAATATTTCTGTATGAAAGAAAAGTACAAATAATACTTAACAAGCGCCGCCACTTTTTAGTCATTAAATCATATACTCAAAACTCAAACAAACTTTTGTCAGTAGGATTTCATTTACTTTTTTATTTCATCAAATGGTCGGAAGTAATAGAATATCACTTTATCAATACATTAATTCATTTCTACAATTACCTTAAATATTGATTACCACAAGACACGCTTTGTCACAAAATACCAGGTTGAACATTGAACACACCGAGAGCTTCTCAATCTCTATTGTATCCTCCATGACTTCGCACAGAAGCGATAACATCTGTTGTCATTTTAGTACATTAACGCACGAGTCAAATATCTTATTTTGAGGAACCCGTCAAAATTACGTCACACGATAATAATCCAAGAGTTGTGACGTTTTCCTCGGTCGTCTTTATCAAAATCTATTACTTGCACTGATATTTTGTCTCTATCGGACCTGTTTACGGTTGACTGTCTGTTCATGCATGACGTTGTTTAAGGTGATTCCCAACTCTTCAGTTGAGCAGAAGTTTAGAAATCGGTGTAAATAAGACGTATTGAAAGCGTCTGATTACCATGATGAAACAGATCGAAAAACTTAAAATTGATGTGTCAGAATGTTCGCATGTCTTAAAATCGCGAATTTACTGTAAAGTTATTACTATATTACACTTAAATATGCTTGCAGACTAAAGCTGTAGCTGAAATTGTATGTGTCATTTATTCCAAACACCAACACTCGCGAATACTAACTACAACGTACGTGAAACGTAATATAATGCGCCCACAGAAAATTTTGTATCCAAGTTTTAATATTTGTTTAGCAAGCAACCCGACTACTTTAGAGGAATGTTCTTTTGTATTTATTTCTAAAGAATATAGACGAACTAATGCAAAATAATTGACTTGGCATAAATTGTATAACTTTTTATCATACACCGATCTGTTCTGCCTTATTCTTCCTTACAAAAATTATATTAATTGTAGTAGCAAAACAATAGCGCGTTTTGTATTGCTTATTACATAAAAGCTAAATTCTAGTTTAACATTATGACAGTCGATGTACATGAGGTAATTTACTTTAAATATAGCCGTGTGATATTAGCTACCCATAATTGTTTAATATTCAACTTTAAAAACCTCATGTGTATGAGCTAATCGGATGAATGATAACATTCACAAATTGTATGCGCTATACCATCCTGCTATAATCGGACAAAGATAAATTGGCCGGGCTATAAATAGTACCAGAACAAAAACAATCTGTATTTACATTTTGCACCTTACGTGAACTGCATAGGTGTATTAACTTCATTACAAAAGACGATGAGAAAATAGCTCAGTCAGTACAGAGCAAGGTCGAGTCACAACAAAGGCATGGTTTTATTACGCGCGAGTTCGAAACCCAGTTTATGACTTTTCGGCTAGAAAAATAGTTTTGCATTAAGTCTAATAATCTATATATTGACTTTGTTCTTGTTCGATCTTTGTAATTTAAAAATGTTTAGAAAAAGAAATAGCCATGATGGACACGAGGATTCGAACCTGCGTACAAAAATATGTAATACAGGGAGCATCATCTATAGGCGGATGCGTTACCACTGAGCCACTGCAGATATACAATAAATGAGTTCAGCATTATCATGCCTATCAAATTATTTGATTAATTAGATGTGAAGGTCATTGATGTGTTTATTAAAAACTTTATTTACCAGTGCTAAATTTAGCCCGGCCAATTAATGTCACTAACGTCTTACAACGGGTGAGTGACTGATGTCTAACAACAGGTGAGTAACTGACATCTCACAACAGATGAGTAACTGACGTCTTACAACGGGTGAGTAACTGACGACTTACAACAGGTGAGTAACTGACGTCTTACAACAGGTGAGTAACTGACGTCTTACAACAGGTGAGTAACTGACGTCTCACAACAGGTGAGTAACTAACGTCTTACAACAGATGAGTGACTGACGTCTTACAACAGGTGAGTAACTGACGTCTTACAACACGTGTGTATCTGACGTGTTACAACAGATGAGTGACTGACGTCTTACAACATGTGAGTAACTGACGTCTTACAACAGATGAGTAACTGACGTCTTGCAACAGGTGAGAAACTGACGTCTTACAGCAGGTGAGTAACTGACGTCTTGCAACAGGTGAGTAACTGACGTCTTACAACAGGTGAGTAACTGACGTCTTACAACAGGTGAGTAACTGACGTCTTGCAACAGGTGAGCAACTGACGTCTTACAACAGGTGAGTAACTGACGTCTTACAACAGGTGAGTAACTGACGTCTTACAACAGGTAAGCAACTGACGTCTTACAACAGGTGAGTAACTGACGTCTTACAACGGTTGAGTAACTGACGTCTTACAACAGGTGAGTAACTAACGTCTTACAACAGGTAAGCAACTGACGTCTTACAACAGGTAAGCAACTGACGTCTTACAACGGTTGAGTAACTGACGTCATACAACAGGTGAGTAACTAACGTCTTACACAGGTGAGTAACTTACGTCTTACAACAGATGAGTAACTGACGTCTAACAACAGGTGAGTAACTGACGTCTTACAACAGATGAGTAACTGACGTCTAACAACAGGTGAGTAACTGATGTCTTACAACAGATGAGTAACTGACGTCTTACCACAGATGAGTAACTGACGTCTTACAACAGGTGAGTAACTGACGTATTACCACAGATGAGTAACTGACGTCTTAACACAGATGAGTTACTGATGTCTTACCACAGAGGAGTAACTGACGTCTTACCACAGATGAGTTACTGACGTCTTACCACAGATGAGTAACTGACGTCTTACAACAGGTGAGTAACTGACGTATTACCACAGATGAGTAACTGACGTCTTAACACAGATGAGTTACTGATGTCTTACCACAGAGGAGTAACTGACGTCTTACCACAGATGAGTTACTGACGTCTTACCACAGATGAGTAACTGACGTCTTGCAACAGATGAGTTACTGTCGTCTGACCACAGATGAGTTACTGACGTCTTACCACAGATGAGTAACTGACGTCTTACAACAGATGAGTAACTGGCGTCTTACAACAGATGAGTGACTGACGTCTTACAACATATGAGTAACTGACGTCTTACATCAGGTGAGTAACTGACGTCTTACAACAGATGAGTAACTGACGTCTTACCACAGATGAGTAACTGACGTCTTAACACAGATGAGTTACTGATGTCTTACAACAGATGAGTAACTGACGTCTTACAACAGATAAGTGACTGACGTCTTACAACAGATGAGTGACTGACGTTTTTCAACAGATGAGTGACTGACGTCTTATAACAGGTGAGTAACTGACGTCTTAAAACAGGTGAGTAACTAACGTCTTACACAGATGAGTAACTAATGTCTTACAACAGGTGAGTAACTAACGTCTTACAACAGGTGAGTAACTGACGTCTTACAACGGTTGAGTAACTGACGTCTTACAACAGGTGAGTAACTAACGTCTTAAACAGGTGAGTAACTAACGTCTTACAACAGGTGAGTAACTGACGTCTTACAACAGGTGAGTAACTGACGTCTTACAACGGTTGAGTAACTGACGTCTTACAACAGGTGAGTAACTAACGTCTTACACAGGTGAGTAACTAACGTCTTACAACAGATGAGTAACTGACGTGTAACAACAGGTCAGTAACAGACGTCTTACAACAGATGAGTGACTGACGTCTTACAACAGGTGAGTAACTAACGTCTTACAACAGGTGAGTAACTGACGTCTTACAACGGTTGAGTAACTGACGTCTTACAACAGGTGAGTAACTAACGTCTTAAACAGGTGAGTAACTAACGTCTTACAACAGGTGAGTAACTGACGTCTTACAACAGGTGAGTAACTGACGTCTTACAACGGTTGAGTAACTGACGTCTTACAACAGGTGAGTAACTAACGTCTTACACAGGTGAGTAACTAACGTCTTACACAGATTAGTAACTGACGTCTTAACACAGATGAGTTACTGATGTCTTACCACAGATGAGTAACTGACGTCTTACCACAGATGAGTTACTGACGTCTTACCACAGATGAGTAACTGACGTCTTGCAACAGATGAGTTACTGACGTCTGACCACAGATGAGTTACTGACGTCTTACCACAGATGAGTAACTGACGTCTTACAACAGATGAGTAACTGACGTCTTACAGCGGTTGAGTAACTGACGTCTTACAACAGGTGAGTAACTAACGTCTTACACGTGTGAGTAACTAACGTCTTACAACAGATGAATAACTGACGTCTTACAACAGGTGAGTCACTAACTTCTTACACAGGTGAGTAACTAACGTCTTACAACAGATGAGTGACTGACGTCTTACAACAGGTGAGTAACTGACGTTTTACAACGGATGAGTGACTGACGTCTTACAACAGATGAGTAACTGACGTCTTAAAACAGTTGAGTGACTAACGTCTTACAACAGGTGAGTAACTGACGTCATACAACAGGTGAGTAACTGAGGTCTTACAACAGATGAGTAACTGACGTCTAACCATACAAGTAATTTTGAATATTGTATTTAGCTCCCATATTAAGAAAACACCGATTCTTAAATTGGACCGAATTTGGTCTGAAAAGGTGTCATTAATAGACAGTGTTAATTGACCTATTGTTACAGCTACACTGAACGGATTTTAAAATGTGAGGTATCAATTTAAAGCTAATACATTGATCTTCGATATACAGCTAACTATTTTTAAAAATTCATTGATACAAAAAAGATTTAGCATCACTTGCATTCCAATTTGAAAAACCATCGTAAAGTTTCTTTTTCACATCAGGTTGGGTGTTGGGCATTGTGCTGTGTGATCGTGGTCTTGGTCATTCTAGAGAGGTTGTACTGTAATAGATGGTCGCTCTATAGCGGTTGTATTATAATAGATGGTCGCTCACGACAGGTTGTACTTTAGTACTGTAATACTGGTTGCTCTAGTTAGGTTGTATTGTAATGGATGGTCGTTCTAGAGAGGTTGTACTGTCATGAATGATCGCTCTAGAGAGGTTGTACTGCAATTGAAAGTCTCTCTACAGAGGTTGACCGTAATCGCACTATGGATTTTTATGTGTGACCACGATGGCCCTAACGGTATTCCGTGGTATTGCTTCGAGTTGTCTGCACACGTACTTTATTTAAATATTGCTTGTCTTATAATTAGAATGTGTATACAGTACGTCAATTGGTCACGAGGAAGGCTTGCAAGTATCCAGTCAGGGTACGGTTACAGTGACGCAGCGATCCAGTCCACTTTTACGGTGTAAAACCAATCATACACGCTTAAATAGACAGCTATAATTGAAATGCTAAACTAACATACTATTATCGCACTACCTGTTATGACAATGGTTGTAATATTTTGTGAACACATAAACGACTACGTCATTTTTACCATATCCTAACTGGACTATATGTCAACATGAAATCTAGAAAAGGCGTAAACATGTTGCTTAAGTCAACATATTGAACTAGTCGGTTCATGAATCATAACCAGTCACATGCTTGAGTACACATATTGAATGGTTTAACCAGTCGGTGCATGAATCATAACCAGTAAGTTGCTTTATTTAGCATATTGAACTGTTAAACATGTCGGTTCATGATACAAAACCAGACAGTTGCGTGAGTAGGCATATTGATTGCTTAAACCAGTGAGTTCATTGGGTGGACATGCTAAAACCAGTCATTTGCTGGAATCAGTATTCTAGTGATGTCAGTTTAATTTCACCCAAGTAATACATTTTATGTTTGAAATACATGTATGCAAGAAACACAGTATTTATATATACCTCTTGTCATGACCATTATTTTCTATGAAATAAAGGAAATTAATCCACATCAAAACCTAAAATTATATTCCAATACCCCCTTTTCAAGGAAAAAACATACTTAAGCAATTATTTAATAAAATCTTAACAATAATACATGTATATACACATGTATAAGGTTTAACATAATTCTACTTTAGTCATGAATGTCTTCATATGAAATTAAGTTTGTGTTATACAATAGTCATTACCAGCCTTGAAATATGGTCTCATCATTGAGTTGATCTTGATATAGGGGTTTGAACAAACTATTAATTATGAGATTGGATTAAAGATGAGAGTTCACTGTAAGGATACAATTTGAAAACTATCCTCAACAAAGAGTATCATTGAAAAAATCTGTTAATCACAATAGCTAGATAACTTTGAAATGAATAAATGGGATTATGCAAATTTTACTGTAATATATACAAAGAGGATGTTAGACTTTTATAAAATAACTTGTAGAAACAAACAATAAATCCACTTTAAACAGATGGCTTTTGAAATTACAATCAAAAGCTGCTTTTAACAATCAAATACATTTATGAAGACCATCCATGGGTCTTTTGTGACAGGTAAAATATCAATTTAAATTTTCTTATGTGAGAGAAATGTTTGGTCTTTATTATTAAAGACATGTTTTATAATGGTGGTCTTTCTTGGCAGGTGGTCGTTCCTAACAAATGATTCACTGTATATTTGTGTAAGGGAGAATGTGAATGTTTTAGGCTTTTGGACAGCATTATTTATAGAGAATGTCTTCTGGAATCTCTGACTTTCTATCCTGTATCCAGTGTTCTCTGAATGGTCAACTTGCTTCTTCAGGACACTCTAATTGTATGTTCCACAGTGTATAAATGAGTCAACTTCCGGTTATCGCAATAAGGAATACACATTGAATTGTATAGTCTTGCAATAAGTCGTAGATTGATAGGAAATCACCGGATGTTTCAATCACAATAAGTCATACAAGTTGAACTGTATAGTATCCAAATAAGTCGCACAATGATTTAGTTTATATGCGGTGTGTTCTATTGGATTCAAGGTCTACTGTTTCCAGTGCACCAGCAGGTCATATACTACCTGAAATATGCATAAAACAATTCACAATTTCTACTCATTGATAAATAAAACCAAAAATGTTGAACTTTACATGTAGCCTACAATTATTGCAGAATGCACTTTATTTGAATAAACATGCTACGGTTTTGAAAAATAATTGTAGGCCTACATGTATTGTATCAAATTAATAATGAATCATTCAATGCTCAGCAGACAGCTAGATGTCATACAATTTAACTAGATTTCTATGTTTTTCTATATTTTAAACATGTAATATGCATTAGAACTATAGTACACCTCTATAGACCAACACACTTTGAGAACTGCAAATATTGACCCTTGTACAAAGGTTGTTGCTCTGCAGAGGTTAAATTTAGAGTAAGTATCAGCTTGAGGAAATTTTAAAGGTGTTATTATAGAGGTTGTTCGAATGTTGCTTTACGGTGGGCTGCTCTGAGAGGTTGTACATTTGCATTTTATATAATATATAATTATGTACATTTTTATGTTAATGTGGAAAAGGACATGTACTGGGTACTAGAAATATTTATTACCATTTTATCCATAATTTTGTTTTGAGTGTAAAGATGTAAGTTGATCAATTCTGTTCTGTGGTTAAACATACCACCACACACATCATTCTACCAGTAAAAGACAGTAAGTCTATGTTCTCTTCTTTCTTCCAATATTATACCACTTGGTATAGTTAGTTCTTTCTGCTCAAAGTCCTAGTTGTAATATTAAGAGTGTCAGAATTATGCTTAACAATATTAGGGCTGTGTACATGTATCGTTTTGTCGCAATGGTGGACACCATCATTATACCAGCATTTTAACGACATGACACGACACATCATATGATGAAAAGTGATCAAGATGATACAATGTACACATATTTGACATGCCAAAATTGGCAACTCAATGCAAAGTGACAACAAGACATTTCGACGAATATCATGTTGTAGTGTTTGTAGGATTTTATCATTTATTAACTTCTATAGAGGAGAAGCGTGTGTATGCGGTCAGCTAATTGTAGCTCGTTCGGTAGAGCATTTGCCCTGTAAGTTAAGGGTCCTGTGTTTGAGACCAGGTCCAGCTACACATTTTTCTGACACTGTACAGTTGGGGAACATTGTCGTCACTCACTGTTGCGTCTTGTTTCACAGTCGCAATGTTAATCAAGATGCCTGCAGTAGTGTACGTTTGTGGACGACTGACATTTCATGTGACATGGCACGAACAGGTTTCCGTAGGCTTAGCTCAGTACCATGCACATCCATGTAGACCTACAGCTGTATCTTTTAGAGTAAGGTACCCTCTAAAAGAGACATGACTGATTGTGCCAGGCTATGTAGTAGGCCTAGTATTAAATGGTAGACCGTAGATAACTCGCATATGAAGGACCAACACAAAATAAGTGGGTGGGGTAGGCCTACTGGCATATATTCATGATGCAGCGTATTTACATAAGAAGAAATCAAGTGAAACGTAGAGATAGGCCTATATGACGTTTACATCAGTTATTTAATTAAAAACAATGCATAGTTAAGTATTTAATTACTGGAGTTTGGTATGGCACAATGAAATAAATCGCCAAAATTCGACGTATTGTTATTGTTTATTTTTGGAGTATTCTCCCTTGAAATGTCAGAAAATAGTTTTCAACACATTAATTGAAGATACAGTTATCAAATGGAACAATAAACGTGTAACATATATCCTTAGAAAATGAGTTAAACAAGCATTTACCTCGGTCAACATGGCCTGGGTCCACGAAGACATTTTTATTGGATTTTCTTGATGTTGATTAACCTTCACACAATTTAAGCGATGGCCGCCCGTTATACTTTGTAACCCTAGGCAAATAAGTCGTCCCAATACCATTCGAACCATCGTTTATTAGTTGAAAATGCGTAAATTGCATTCGAATCGGGCGATTATGGCAGCCATTTTGTTTTCCTCGAATCTGGTTAAAGTTTTGGTTAACCGTAACCCAGCTAAGGGAGGTGGGTAACTTTTAACCACATTTTTAACCATGGTTAGAACTAACCAGATTTTTATACAATCGGTTTCTACGATTTAATTAACCTGACTTTTAACCATTTTGGTAACTTTAACCGCGGTTAAAATTTAACCAGCGTTTATACAATTGGGTGCTGCGGTGAGTAACTGACGTCTTACAACAGGTGAGTAACTAACGTCTTACAACAGGTGAGTAACTGACGTCTTACAACAGATGAGTAACTGACGTTTTCCAACAGATGAGTAACTAACGTCTTACAACAGGTGAGTAACTGACGTCTTACAACAGCACCCAATTGTATAAACATTGGTTAAATTTTAACCGTGGTTAAAGTTACCAAGTTGGTTAACGGTTAAAAATCTGGTTAGGTAACCAGACTGAAAAAAGGATTGTATAAACGAGTTTAACCGCGTGGTTACTTAACCAGAATTTTAACCATTTGGTTAAAGTAACCGCAATCCCACAATTCAACACACGTCATCAAAGATGGCGCCATTACTAATTGAAAAATGATTAAACCTATTCTGTATGACTAAAAAGAACGTTTTGACATTGTGGAAGAAGTCTTTTGGTGAAAGTTCTGTCGAATGGGTTCTCACTCGTTTTTGAGACATGACGACAACGATATTCTGGCGATTCTGATGTTACTTTACAGTGATCTCCCCTGATAAATTTCATGTCTGACAGACGAGCAGAATATTTCCAGGATAAATATGTTTATTTCGTCGTGTTACATGTCTGTTGGCGAGTGGACAGCTTACATCAGTATCAACAAACCTTGCTTAGTAAGTAATATTTTATTCAACCATCGTTTACTTGCATCGTTAGTGTAAAAGATGTGTTTTGGTTACTGTTAAACCCGGAAGTGATATTTTTGTATGAAATTGAAAACCAACTTGATGACCGCCATAATTTTAAAATTGTTCAGTGTTTTGTAAGTAGTTACTGTGAATGGACGCAATATACTACATGTGAATCAAAAGGCCCAGTAGACCAACTATTAAATCTGCTTAGAATTTACAGTAGCAAGGAAACTCAACCACTGTACAACCCTTTCAAGAGTGTTATAGAAGTCCTCATTCACTGTACTGTCGAGACTGACTTACTACAGGGTGCTGGCTAGCTCAGTTCACTGAGCTATGTGAATAAGTAATACAATGGTGTTTGATTGTGGCTTCCAGTCCCAACGCCGGAAGCACTTTTACCACCTTACTTTTGCACACCAGTCAATCGAAATCACGAATACCGGATGATTGAGACCATGGATCATTGAGACAAGATCATTGAGACCAGATTTCTGGAGTATTGAGACCAGACACCTGGAGTATTGAGACCAGATTTCTGGAGTATTGAGACCAGACAAATATTTTCCCATTTTGTTGCATTTGTCATTAATAAAACGTTAAGTGTTATTAAATATGTGATATTCTAGAGTTTAAAGTGCATTTCATTCGTTCGTTGAATCACGCATGTTAATTAAATTTAATTAACATGCGTGGTTGAATATGAGATCAAAAAAACTAATCAATTGCGATATCTATATTATGTGAATTTGCTATACAGTAAAGAGCAATGCTTGATATCAAATTATTTAAAGTGGTTTACTGTTGATTCCATTTACAAAGTACATTTTTATGATAACCAAATTGTTATAATACCATATGTATGTACATGTTCTTTATAAACTTTATAGTCGTGTGCCTATCATATAGTCGTGTGATTGCTGGACTATTGAGACAAGACACACATATTTGCTATTTATTGCTTTTGTTATGAATAAATCTGCAAGTGATATCAAGTACTGTGTAAGAGATTGTAATATAACAGAGTCTGAGACCATGCAGCGACTAATAAATATATTTCTGATAATCAGTATTACCCAGCCCTAATTCTCATTAACAGACAGATTTTAAATTATTTGTAATTTGTATCAAATTAAGGTGAAACTATCTATATATATATATAATATATACTTTGAATTATGTCAATATAAATAATAACATTGGTTTAAATACAACCTACTATCTGACCAGGAATACCTGACAGTGACGTCACATTGTGTTTACAATCCAATGTTTACTTTATTAATTGTTCTACAAAAATGTGGATTATCATTGTATTTCTTTTCCTATAATCTCAATATGATATCGTAGTCGAGAGGATAACGGGGCAGTATTAGTAGTTGAACGGTTTGGAGTTCGATCCCCGTCAGCGTAACTTTTTTCCGCTCGTAACTATTTTGCAATTGAATACAAATTATGTGTGAAAAATGAATTACATCTTTGTCATTTCACTAAACTTAAGATGGCTAATTTGAATGGCTAAGAACGCGTTTTAGATAATTGTAATAAGTCTTTTTTATGAATAACGAGAAAGCAACCTCTGTTCTAAACGTGTTTTAGAGATTATGTCATTTTTAAGAGTTTTTATTAATCATGTGACAAAAGAATATTTTCAAATTCGTTATTGTATTAAATCATTAAATGTGTGCCCCGTATATTGTACAAAAAATACATTCATATAGTTTGTCTACCACAAGCTTTGAACTTGGACCGCCTGTGTGAGAAGCAACTAACACATCCACAGGACCATGTTTTGTTTGGACTATTAGAATTGATAAGGACATACTTCTATTTAATAAGATCATTAATCCGTTGGGGATATACCCTGGTTATTTATAGATTGTTGACAAAATGACGTAACTGTCAAAAATTGTTGGTCGGATAGTAATTTTTACACTAACCATGGTAAACAAGATATTTCACAGTCCTAATTGATTATTTAAATTATCACATTCCTATCAACACCTATAATAATACCAGTGATCGGCATTTATCTATAAATTATGCAACTTAATGGGATTATCGATAATCCTTTAACAACCCATTATACAAATTGATTGGATTATCTGATGTACATTATACAGCATACTTTGATTTTTTAATTAATTGTCTGCTGAAAATTATACATTTGTTAACAGATTGTTAAATAATTATATTGATTACACAATAGAACCTTTTTTGAGCAACACCCTTTGTGAGCTGCAAATATTGGTCGTTATTTAGAGGATGCGTTCAAAAGAGGAAATTATAGTAATGTCTAAAGATGTTGTACTGTACTAATACAAGCTGTTGCTATAGAGAGGTGATTAATAGATGAATAAACTGACATATCAGATCATGAAAGCATTGATATTATATTGACTTATAATTCCAATTATCAATCTGAATATAATCAACATTCAGCGCTAAAACTAACTTGCTCAAAATGTTCTTCGATGATTTTACACTTCATAAATTCGATTAATTTGGTTGAATTATTATTTGTTAAAAAAAACTTTGTGTTACAACTCACAAATCTAATTGCTTATACACTAACAATATCATCTTTATACTGTCGATAGTTCTAGGGAGTATAGTCAATTTTAGCGACAAACGTACTTAAAGCCGCAATATGTTGCTTATACATGTACCTTTGCGACTAATGTTGTAAATTGTCGAAGACATTGATTATGTCGATTTATCAAATAAATGTAAGTTACAAAATATAACTAGTCTATTTAGAATTATTTTTAATTTAAATAGCAAATAATATTATGTAACTAGTAGGACGTTCAAAAATAAACAGGACTATTGTCACAAAACCTAAATGGTTAAATGAAATAATATAAATTATATACCATCAGAAATCGGAATCCTTTATCTACATACTGTAAATATATTAACTAAAACAAATACGCGGTCCGAGAGTAACAGGTGACTTAACAAGACCACTAACGTTGACCCGGCGCACAAAATGACGTCGTGCTATATTACACGGCGTAAGTGCTTCGCATAGGGCTATGAAATACGAAGTTTATGGTGAAGAGGGTGATAAATACATTCCAGTTTAACACTGAGCCACACAAGTAATGCTTTGGTGAGAATCTCATGTATTTTTCCGGATCTTATATCGCATATCTAGGCGAGGATCCGTGCCATGAAACGTTAGTATTTTGAAAAAGTCTCGGTAACTGACGTCACAAATGTTCTTATGATTTCCTATTACTTCCCTGCCTTTTAAAGCTGAACAACACACACTAAAGCATTTTTTTCCATTTTATAACTGATAAACGACTTGCAGAACTGTTTCCAAAATGTAGTTACGATAATTTCACGCGATTCAGAGGACATAATCATCTTGCTGTTGACAGAACTTTGTGTGTGTCCGTTTTTCCTTACGTTCAGATGACGTCACTTTTGCGTCACAAATTTGGCACACTTGGAGTTCAACTTCTGTTTATTTCAGTACCTCATGTCCAAATGTCGTCATTTTTGCAGACATCGTCCAGCATGTGACATGTAATGATACGGCGGTGTTTGAAAACAAACGATATGATATTAAAGATACACCTGATTACGTAGTCGCCATTTATGGTAATTGTTGAGCTGCGCCGGGTGCGTGTTACCATGGTTTCAAAATGGACTATTATGAGAAGCCGTGATAGTGTAACTCGATAAATCAGATATCGAATTTTTGCAATTGAATTCCGATTTCATATTGTGTAATAATATTTGTATAATATTTAAAACTGTAGCCGTGAGGGCCCCAGTCCTGTTTATTTTTGACCGTTCCACGTATAATACTATCTTACTTCCAAATAACATTGAGTTTTAATAATTATAATATAATGTAATTAATTAAATTAAGACATGAATATTATCACTGCTGAACTACAAATTGGATTTACATTTATAAACTAAAAATTGTTAATTGCGGGGGCGGTCGAATGCCAAATTCAATCCAGCGGATTTTGTTTAAAACTTACATTTTTTTCAATATGTAGGAGATTTGTTTAATTGTTAATTGTGTCATCAATATTGATGTTAAGTCCAAGTTTAAAGTATGATATTGGGATGTCATGCCGGAGGACTTTTTCTGTTCATTAAAATGTTGTCTATAATGATGTGTCAGCCATAATTGGATTATATTATTTATTCTTTATTTCTATCTCATTTACATATATACAAATAAGTCAAATTGATAAACTGTTGTATATATAATTGTTACATATTAAGAAGAAGAAAACAGAGTTAAAATGGTTTGTCGTAATATTTTATTAAACTGTTGATATGTTTTAACCATTAATATGTCTTAAATCAACATAAATATATCAGTATATTGGCCTCAATAGCCAAATAACTATATTAGTTATGCGGTCTCAATACTCCATAGTCTGGTCTCAATGCTCCAGAAATCTGGTCTCAATACTCCAGAAATCTGGTCTCAATACTCCAGAAATTTTCTGGTCTCAATAATCCATGGTCTCAATGCTCCAACAGCCGAAATCACACCCCGGGGGCCCCTAAACATTGCGAAGGGCATGGGGGTAGTGGTGGAAGAGTCCCATGTGTTTACATTTCCAATATCCATGCATTGCGGGGCTTTTGTTTCATGTGAAAATAACGGGTACTATAACCATGACTATATCCATAAGGTATAGGGCCGGGTAATTTGCAGGGGTTTTATCTACCATCTGTATGGCCTGGAGGATGATAGGGATTACACTCAGGGTTTAAAAAAAGCAAAATTAAAAATCCTCGCTGTTCCCCAGGGTCCCGGTGAGGCTTCAATTGACTGGTGCATTACTGTAAAATGGTGTCAGACATGCCTGGCAGACTCATACTGTAGTCTGCATATCCATTGTTGCCTCTGCATGATGGAGAGCTCTAAGAAATAAAAGGGAATGAGTGTAGTGATAGTGGAGAATGATTCATAGACTGGCCCCTGGCTAACCTACTTAGCAGAGCTACATACCGGTACTAACAATACCAGTTGTTGAAGGTTTGAGTCCCAAGTTTGGTGTATTTTTCCTCCTTTATTTACCCAGTACTTACTTATAAAATTTAAATAATAAATTGCCATTCTTGAATTGCATGTGTAAGGATATCACATTTGATTATCCCTTGATGTAATAATCAACTTTTCAAATTGTTTTTCAGGAAAAAGTTTCCAGGAAACATTATTCCACTTGATGATGATGCTGGTGATAAAGCAGTTTTAGCTATACATATCATCAAAACATGATCAGGTATTGTCACTAAACTCTGTTTTGTGTTACAGTGTGATAATGTGTACATAATAAAGAAAAAAAGCTAGTTTACTAGTGCTAGTAATAAAAAGTTGCACATTGATGATATAATGGATTTCAATTATAACTTTACTCAGATGCACATTGGTATAATAATGCTTAAAAGATTAACTATGTTATGTTTTGCTTGCTTAAGTCGATGAGGTCCTTATTAAAGGTCTTATAAACATGATTTTTGTGCATAATTGCTTTTAACACAAATATTTTTTCAAGTTAAAATGACTTTCAAGGATACTAGTATATACAATGTATTGTATTGTATTGTTATAGAATGTATTACAGACTTTTTTTTTTAATTTAAGGCTCCACCCAACTTCTGAAATGTCAACCATGGTTGTATTATACTGGGTTTGCAACAAGATGATATCCAAATATCTGAACATTGAGGATTTGATGGTTGCAAAGAAGCCAAATTGATCAAGCTATCGTCGGAATTGCTGTAAATTCCATACTGCACCTGTTAAATGTTGTAGATCTTCATGAACTGTTGCTAGCAGCTAGTCAACCACAAACATGCTAAGTAATAATGCCCTCCAACTTTGATTAGGGGATATATTGCTGTGCACTTGTCGGTCGGTAGACCAAAGGTTTGCGTTCAATAACTCAAGAACGATTTGCCCTAGATTCTTCAAACTTTACATGAAGGTTGATTTTGAGATCAGTAGGTCAAAATTCAAGGTCACTGTGACCTTTACCACTTCCGACTGTTCAAATGATTTCCACTTCAAACTTTACATGGAGGTTGGTCATCAAAAGTAGATGACCCCTATTGATTTTGAAGTCATTAGGTCAAGTGTCAAGGTCACTGTTACCTAAACCATTTCTGACTACTGTGCTGCCATATGGGCATATATGTTTTACAAACACATCTTGTTATTTTAATGTTCTATGTATGGTGTAAATAAATTTGTGTTAAACTGTGTTTTAAATTATTGTTGTAATATACCCGTCACTTTCTTTAGTCGGCATATAGTTTGGACCTATAGTTTGATTTAAACCAAGTCATTGTTTGTGTTATTAAACTAACACAAGGCAGTCCCAAAGAAGGCCTCACGGTATTAATGGATAGTAAACTGTGAGCTTGACTTATGCCAGCCAGCTTGAATAAAACTTTACTCCAAAAGATAGAAACATGGGTTCTGCAGATCACCGTCATTAGTTAGACACTTGCAAGTTTCATGCAATTCTGTCCAGGCATTAAAAAGTAAAGAACCTGGCAGAAATGCAAGGTTCAAACCTTTCACCTTGAATTGTGACCTTGACCAGACAAGGTTGAATGTGGGTTCTGCATGTCATATTTATTAATAACATATTTTCTTTCCATTCAATGCAATTCCACCTAGCACTAGCAGTTAAAAAGTTATGGAGTGGACACAAAATGCAAGGTTCAAACCTTTGACATTGAACTGTGACCTTGAGCTGGCACGGTTGAAATGTGGGTTCTGTTCATTGTCTTTAGCTACACATTCGCAATGAGTTTCACGCAATTCGGTCCAGGCAGTAAAAAGTTATCGAGTGCATGGACGGACACACAGACAGACGGACGGTGACCATTCCTATAATCCCCTCCCACTTTATTGCGGGGGGATTAATAATTGGTGGCAAGAGAGGGCATATTGAACTAACTAGGGATTGTATTTATAAAACATCTTGGTGAAAAACTTATAAATATTTTGAATTAAGTAAAAAAATCACAGTGTGGAGATTTACCACAAATTGAAGAATAACCCGTGTTTCCTTAGTAAATTCAGTATAAATCGATTAATGAGGTCGAGCACTTGTTTACATAAACATTGAAATTTCGCTCATTAATGTCTTATTTTAATAGATATTTTGTGTATTAGTATGTGGCTTGATGAATATGGTATTGGTTTGCACTGCCCGTTTCTCCAATCAAAACGTTTAAAACAATAAAAATACAATGTTATGATACAAGTGACAGACCTGATTAAACGGACTAAACATAATGCAGAAAAACAATGTAAGCAGTTAATATCATTGATAGTACTATTTAGCTGATACACTTAAAGAAATTTTAAGACTTTAAGAAATTATTAGTTTTCTACTAAGATGCTTTATAAATACCGGCCCTGTTCATTAAACCAACATACTAAGCCAGTCAGTTGCTCAAGTCACTGTACTATATCAGTCGATCGCTTGAGTCAGCAAAATAAAGCAGTGACTTGAAATGTTCAAAGTTTATTGCACAAAACAGGTCAAAGACCTATACACAAGGAATA
Organism: Spisula solida; assembly: GCA_947247005.1. Classification (NCBI taxonomy): domain Eukaryota; kingdom Metazoa; phylum Mollusca; class Bivalvia; order Venerida; family Mactridae; genus Spisula; species Spisula solida. The sequence goes on along the minus strand of OX365962.1, from coordinate 17,996,079 downwards.
TATAACACATACATATGGCATTTAACAATGAGTGATGTTTGAAATTGCACATATGAAACATAACTTCATCATACTAAGCCAGTCAATTCATGTAGTTGACATAAGAAACCAGTCAGTTGAGTTGACATACGAAACCAGTCATTGTTTGAGTCGACATACAAAACCCGTCCGTTGATTGATTTGCCAAAACAACCAGTCTGTTTATTGCGACATACAAAACGAGTCAGTTTATCGACTAGATATAACAAACCATCATACTAAACCAGTCAATTCATTTAGTCGACATACGAAACGAGTCAGTTCATGGAGTCGACATACAAAAACAGTCAGTTTATCGAGTCGATATAAAAAAAACAGTCAATTTATCCAATCGACATTTTAAACCATTTGTGAGCTTGAGTCTGCATACTTAACCAGTCAGTTGCTGAAAATAACACATTAAACCAGTTGTTTCATCGTACTAAACCCGTCCGAAAGTTGAGTCCACATAAAAAAGCCAATCAGTTGCTCGAGTTGCAAACTAAGCCAGTCAGTTGCTTGAGTTGGCATATTAAACCAGTCGGTTCATGATATTAAACCAGTTAATTCATTGAGTGGACATTCTAAACCAGACAACTGCTTGAATATAACTTACGTACATAACTAGTTAGATGCTCGAGACAGCATATTAAACAAGTCGATTCATAATACTAACCAGTCAGTAACTGTTGCTTTAGTCAGCATATTGAACCACGGTTCTCGATACATTAAAAGTCACTTGCTTGAGTATGCATACTGAACTGTTTGACCAGTCAGTTCATGATACATAACCAGTCAGTTGCTTAAGTCAACATATTGAACCAGTCTGTTCATGAATCATAACAAGTCACTTGCGTGAGTACGCATATCGAACGGTTTAACCAGTCGGTGCATGAATCATAACCAGTCAGTTGCTTAAGTCAACATATTGAACGGTTTAACCAGTCAGTTCATGAATCATAAACAGTCAGTTGCTTGAGTATGCATACTGAACTGTTTGACCAGTCAGTTCATGAATCATAACAAGTCAGTTGCTTTATTCAACATATTGAACCAGTCGGTTCATGAATCATAACCAGTCACTTGCGTGAGTACTCATATTGAACGGTTTAACCAGTCAGTTCATGTATCATAAACAGTCAGTTGCTTAAGTCAACACATTGAACCAGTCGGTTCATGAATCATAAACAGTCAGTTGCTTGAGTACGCATATTGAACGGTTTAACCAGTCGGTTAATGAATCATAACCAGTCAGTTGCTTGAGTATGCATACTGAACTGTTTGACCAGTCAGTTCATGAATCATAACAAGTCAGTTGCTTTATTCAACATATTGAACCAGTCGGTTCATGAATCATAACCAGTCACTTGCGTGAGTACTCATATTGAACGGTTTAACCAGTCAGTTCATGTATCATAAACAGTCAGTTGCTTAAGTCAACACATTGAACCAGTCGGTTCATGAATCATAAACAGTCAGTTGCTTGAGTACGCATATTGAACGGTTTAACCAGTCGGTTAATGAATCATAACCAGTCACTTCCTTGAGTATGCATATTGAACTGTTTGACCAATCAGTTCATGAACCATAACTAGTCAGTTGCTTTATTCAACATATTGAACGGTTTAACCAGTCAGTTCATGATACATAACCAGTCAGTTGCTTAAGTCAACATATTGAACCAGTCGGTTCATGAATCATAAACAGTCAGTTGCTTGAGTATGCATATTGAAAGGTTTAACCAGTCGGTTCATGATACATAACCAGTCAGTTGCTTAAGCCAACATATTGAACCAGTCGGTTCATGAATCATAACCAGTCACATGCTCGAGTATGCATGTTGAACGGTTTAACCAGTCAGTGCATGAATCATAACCAGTAAGTTGCTTTATTTAGCATATTGAACAGTTTAACCAGTCGGTTCATGATACATAACCAGTCAGTTGCTTAAGTCAACATATTGAACAGTTAAACATGTCGGTTCATGATACATAACCAGTCAGTTGCTTAAGTCAACATATTGAACGGTTTAACATGTCGGTTCATGATACAAAACCAGACAGTTGCGTAGGCATATTGATTGCTTAAACCAGTGAGTTCATTGGGTGGACATGCTAAAACCAGTCATTTGCTGGAATCAGTATTCTAGTGATGTCAGTTTAATTTCACCCAAGTAATACATTTTATGTTTGAAAATACATGTATGCAAGAAACACAGTATTTATATATTATATATACCTCTTGACCATTATTTTCTATGAAATAAAGGAAATTAATCCACATCAAAACCTTAAATCATATTCCAATACCCCCTTTTCAAGGAAAAAACATATTTAAGCAATTATTTAATAAAATCTTAACAATAATATATATAAAGACGTTTAACATAATTCTACTTTAGTCATGAATGTCTTCATATGAAATTAAGTTCAGGCACGTATTCAGGTAGGGGGCCAGGGGGCCTTGGCCCCCCCCCCCCCAGCTGGCTGGCTAGCTACGTTTTTATCGTATATCGATTGTTTTCGGCCCCTACAACTATTGATTTAATACACCACTGATCTATTTCTTGGGACTGACTAAATCTTTCGGCATCTATCATACTGGTAGTGACCTGTATATTGGACATTCTAGATGACATCCTGTGTATATATTGTATAGCCCCCCAGGCATGACTAATCAAGCACTCAACAGGACCAACTGATGGTGAAGGTGTGATTTTTGAAACTGATAAGAAATTAAGTGTGTTTAGGTTGATTAAAGAAGGTCAGTCAGATATTACATAATGATGTCAATGGTTATCACCATTTAATCCCATTAAATTAGGGCATGATGATTAAAGATTAAAGTTTGACCTGAAGAATTGATAGTTAAAATGTAAGTTACTAACTTACATGTAATCATTACAGTGAGAAAATAGGTATATTATTTAATTGTTTGATCGGGTGATTAATTAGGATTCCTATATATAGTATTTAATGTTTGAGTGGAAAGTAATGGTCACATTCTTGAAATATTTTTAAATATGCATCCATTTCATTGAAATTTGATTCATAAATCAAATATAGTAGTCCAATTTTATATCCGAATATAAAAGTTCATAATTTATATAATTATATAGTGCAGAAAATCACATTACATTAAAAAATCATGTTCGTATAAATTTGGATTTCTTAATACTTATTGTTAAAATGGTAAAACATGAATGATAAGATTATTAAGTTTTTTAAAAATTAGTAGATCTCTTTAGTAGCACTGCTTTAATTATTTTAATGTCTGATTTCAAACTAAAAGTGCAGGAAATTGCATCATTTTTAAGCAAAAACCGAAAAAAATCTTCGCTTGGAGAGGAAACACTAATTAGTAGCACTACGTTAGTTATTTTTAAGTCTGATTTTTAAAGCTAAAAGTGCAGGAAAATGCACCGTTACAATAACAAGATTTAAAAAAAATCGACCGGGAGGGGTATCCCCTCCCGCACCCACCCCTCTTGGCCCCCCCAGGAAACAATTCCTGGATACGGCCCTGAAGTTTGTGTTATACAATAGTCATACCAGCCTTGAAATATGGTCTCATTATTGAGTTGATCTTGATATAGGGGTTAGAACAAACTATTAATTAAGAGATTGGATTAAAGATGAGAGTTCACTGTTAGAATACAATTTGAAAATTATCCACAACAAAGAGTATCATTGAAAAAATATGTTAATCACAATAGCTAGATAACTTTGAAATGAATAAATGGGATTATGACTGTGTATTTAATGTGTACATGATAATTATGAGGATAAATTCAATACATGTATTATGCAAATTGTACTGTAATATATACAAAGAGGATGTTAGACTTTTATAAAATAACTTGTAGAAACAAACAATAAATCCACTTTAAACAGATGGCGTTTGAAATTACAATCAAAAGCTGCTTTAAACAATCAAATACATTTATGAAGACCATCCATGGGTCTTTTGTGACAGGTAAAATATCAATTTAAATTTTCTTATGTGAGAGAAATGTTTGGTCTTTATTATTAAAGACATGTTTTATAATGGTGGTCTTTCTTGGCAGGTGGTCATTCCTAACAAATGATTCAATGTATATTTGTGTAAGGGAGAATGTGAATGTTTTAGGCTTTTGGACAGCATTATTTATAGAGAATGTCTTCTGGAATGTCTGACTTTCTATCCTGTATCCAGTGTTCTCTGAATGGTCAACTTGCTTCTTCAGGACACTATATTTGTATGTTCCACAGTGTATAAATGAGTCAACTTCCGGTTATCGCAATAAGGAATACACATTGAATTGTATAGTCTTGCAATGAGTCGTAGATTGATAGGAAATCACCGGATGTTTCAATCACAATAAGTCATACAAGTTGAAGTGTATAGTATCCCAATAAGTCGCACAATGATTTAGTTTATATGCGGTGTGTTCTATTGGATTCAATGTCTACTGTTTCCAGTGCACCAGCAGGTCATATACTACCTGAAATATGCATAAAACAATTCACAATTTCTACACATTGATAAATAAAACCAAAAATGTTGAACTTTACATGTAGCCTACAATTATTGAAGAATGCACTTTATTTGAATAAACATGCTACTGTTTTGAAAAATAATTGTAGGCCTACATGTATTGTATCAAATTAATAATGAATCATTCAATGCTCAGCAGACAGCTAGAAATGGCAAAATATTACATGTCATACAATTTAACAAGATTTCTATGTTTTTCTATATTTTAAACATGTAATATGCATTTACAACTATAGTACACCTCTATAGACCAACACACTTTGAGAAATATTGACCCTTGTACAAAGGTTGTTGCTCTGCAGAGGTTAAATGTCAAGTAAGTATCAGCTTGAGGAAATTTTAAAGGTGTTATTATAGAGGTTGTTCAAATGTTGCTTTACGGTGGGCTGCTCTGAGGGGTTGTACATTTGCACTTTATATAATATATAATTATGTACATTTTTATGTTAATGTTGATAAGGACATGTACTGGGTACTAGAAATATTTATTACCATTTTATCCATAATCTTGTTTTGAGTGTAAAGATGTAAGTTGATCAATTCTTTTCCATGGTTAAACATAACACAACACACATCATTCTACCAGTAAAAGACAGTAGGTCTATGTTCTCTTCTTTCTTCCAATATTATACCACTTGGTATACATGTAGTTAGTTCTTTCTGCTCAAAGTTCTAGATGTAATAAAAAGAGTGTCAAAGTTATGCTTAACAATATTAGGGCTGTGTACATGTATCGTTTTGTCGCAATGGTGGACACCATCATTATACCAGCATTTTAACGACATGACACGACACATCATATGATGAAAAGTGATCAAGATGATACAATGTACACATATTTGACTTGCCAAAATTGGCAACTCAAGCAAAGTGACAACAAGACATTTCGACGAATATCATGTTGTAGTGTTTATAGAATTTAATCATTTAATAACTTGTATAGAGGAGAAGCGTGTGTATGCGGTCAGCTAATTGTAGCCATGGTCGGTAGAGCATTTGCGCTGTAAGTTAAGGGTCCTGGGTTTGTGACCTGGTCCAGCTACGCATTTTTCTGACACTGCACAGTTGGGGAACATTGTCGTCACTCACTGTTGCGTCTTGTTTCACAGTCGCAATGTTTATCAAGATGCCTGCAGTAGTGTACGTTTGTGGACGACTGACATTTCATGTGACATGGCACGAACAGGTTTCCGTAGGCTTAGCTCAGTACCATGCCCATCCATGTAGACCTACAGCTGTATCTTTCAGAGTAAGGTACCCTCTAAAAGAGACATGACTGATTGTGCCAGGGGCTATGTAGGCCTAGTATTAAATGGTAGACCGTAGATAACTCACATATGAAGGACCAACACAAAATAAGTGGGTGGGGTAGGCCTACTGGCATATATTCATGATGCAGCGTTTTTACATAAGAAGAAATCAAGTGAAACGTAGAGATAGGCCTATATGACGTTTATATCAGTTATTTAAATAAAAACAATGCATATTTAAGTATTTAATTACTGGAGTTTGGTATGGCACAATGAAATAAATCGCCAAAATTCGACGTATTGTTATTGTTTATTTTTGGAGTATTCTCCCTTGAAATGTCAGAAAATAGTTTTCAACACATTAATTAAAGATACAGTTATCAAATGGAACAATAAACGTATAACATATATCCTTAGAAAATGAGTTAAACAAGCATTTACCTGGGTCAACATGGCCTGGGTCCACGAAGACATTTTATTGGATTTTCTTGATGTTGATTAACCTTCACACAATTTAAGCGATGGCCGCCCGTTATACTTTGTAACCCTAGGCTAATAAGTCGTCCCAAAACCATTCGAACCATCGTTTATTAGTTGAAAATGCGTAAATTGCATTCGAATCGGGCGATTATGGCAGCCATTTTGTTTTCCTCGAATCTGGTTAAAGTTTTGGTTAACCGTAACCCAGCTAAGGGAGGTGGGTAACTTTTAACCACATTTTTAACCATGGTTAGAACTAACCAGATTTTTATACAATCGGTTTCTACGATTTAATTAACCTGACTTTTAACCATTTTGGTAACTTTAACCGCGGTTAAAATTTAACCAGCGTTTATACAATTGGGTGCTGCGGTGAGTAACTGACGTCTTACAACAGGTGAGTAACTAACGTCTTACAACAGGTGAGTAACTGACGTCTTACAACAGATGAGTAACTGACGTCTTCCAACAGATGAGTAACTAACGTCTTACAACAGGTGAGTAACTGACGTCTTACAACAGATGAGTAACTGACGTCTTCCAACAGATGAGTAACTGACGTGTTACAACAGGTGAGTATCTGACGTGTTACAACAGGTGTGTATCTGACGTGTTACAACAGATGAGTGACTGACATCTTACAACAGGTGAATAACTGACGTCTTACAACAGGTGAGTAACTGACGTCCTACAACAGGTGAGTGACTGACGTCTCACAACAGATGAGTAACTGACGTCTTACAACACGTGAGTAACTGACGTCTTACAACATGTGAGTAACTGACGTCTTACAACATGTGAGTAACTGACGTCTTACAACATGTGAGTAACTAACGTCTTTCAACAGGTTGGTCTGTAATTATACTCGTAGAAAGTAAGTCACCACCAATGTAAGTGTGATTTCATTATATCAATAGTTAAACAATCTGACACAATCGTTATAATGTTACCTTACGAATAGCGACACTATATACTCACTTATTTTCGTTGGCATTTAATTTCGTGGATTTTGGTAAAATGCTATTTCAGCGAGGTCGCAAATTCGAATATTAAAAAACCATTGAACACGAAACATGTGTACCCTTTTTGATAAGTGGATAAATCGTGGAGATTTATATCATTTAAATTTTCTATTTTAGCCAGGAAATCGACACAAAGTTTACCTTACACGAAAAATAATGATTTTGTAGTAAACAAAAATTGTTGCTCAGTTGTTGTAAATACAATAGAACAAGCACATGATTTCAATGTGATGCGCTGATTGTGTCCTAATTGTCCACGTAATCTCGAGCTCTTGTCTCGTGACCCTTCAGTCGTTCACGTATAAATACTACAAAGGGGCGTTCAGGTACTTCAGTAAGGATCTTCGGAGTACTACGGTCTATTTATCAACGTAAGTATTGTTAAGTTTTTTATATTTTGTATAATTTTAATATACTGTGTATATATTTTTACAAACCCGGTTGGTCCGGTGACTAATTGTCTCATAGATATTGTTAACATTTTTATTGTTTATCAATGCTAAAGTGAATATTGACCAATGACAGTTCACTTTGGAAGAAGGTGTGTCAATATTGATCAATGAGAGCTTGCTTGTGTAGAAGGAGTGTCAATATTGATTTTTATTTAAATGCTTGTATTTTTCCTCGCCACCGGAAATCCTTATGAGCGAGGCTCCTAGAAGAGGTTAGCCACTTTAGTTTTGGGGGATAGTGCATGATACAGAAGATGTCCCAGTTCCAGAAGCATCCCTGGTTCTTTTACGTGCCTGATGTAAAGCATCATACACGGGACCTCTATTTTTTTAGTTTCGTCAGAAAGACTGTTAGTAATTTTAGTTATGTTAGGTTGGAAACATTGAACCCACAACCTTCGGATCAGCAGTCGGTAGCTTTTACCACGTTTCCACTGAAATACTGTTGACCGGTGGGACTATAAACTGTCGTATTTCACAAGGTACACTAAATTTTGTCAGTGTATCAATACCACGTGACATTTGGCTACGGATACAACACGAAATTTGTCAACATTGGAAAACGATTTCTATGAAATATACGCCATGATTTGCTTTCCATACAACGTAAGACTTTTTTCAGCTGTTGTGCTGTTTTTTCCAGCACTCTGTGAAACATTGGAAAATACAGGTTTGTTTTCCAATGTTGACAACTATCGCCTTGGAACTGTAGCCAAAAGTCACGTGGTATTGCTACCCTGTTTATGACAGTGTCTTGTTGTTTACACACTCTCGTTCGTCATTTACCATCTCATTAATTGTATAAACACCAAACGAACAAAACAGAACAACAAAAAAGCCAACTACCACAAAAAACGCCAATGTTTTCCCGATGCTCTCACGTGAACTTGTTATTTATTTTTCTCGTTATCAAGGTTTTTCCACAGTTTTATAATTAAATCATCGTGCGCAGTAAAACGTCCTTAAGACGTAATGACAATTTAATTAGTTCTAATTTGTAACAGCATAATCTCACGAGGCCGAGCTTTTCATTTTTCGTTCAATCTGACTTTTTGGAACAAATGAACAGATAACAGAGGGGCAGTTAAGACGTTGACACAAAGGTCTCCGAACTTAAACCCCGGCACGATGGTTTTGTGTTCAGAGTGTTACATAAGTTAACTTACCAATTTCCGAGGGCTGTTTACACCTGTTCAGCCGTTCAGCCACCCTTTGACATTTTAACTTCACCTGGTCATTGGGCTCACGAAGATAACATGCGTTCGAGTCTCCCTGGGGGAGACTATTTCTCTCCTGATGGCTGTGCAAATAGCATTGATCTGCGGCGCCCAGGAATATCGATCATGTACAGACACCGCCATCACAGGTACCAATTCACTACTTGATCGATTGGAGCATGTGGGTTATTCTTGTTCAGAGAAATTAAGCAGTGGTCCGGTCGGGGTTGAACCCGGGACCTCTCGATCCCGGAGCGCGAGCCCTACATCAAGGCCACCGCTCCTCATGACAAACAGGATATATTGGGTCCCTTCCCTGGCCGTGCCAGAGAATCATACTGTCATACCATAGTTTATCTCAATTAAAAAACAATTAAGGAGATTAAAGTGGGAGAGCAATCGGCGAGGATTTGAAAAAAAGAAACCCGTTGGCCAAGGAATGAAAGTAGGAAACTGCCAGAAATCATTAACATGTTCTTATATTTGGGATGGATCCGGACTCAAAGGTGTAAATGGTTGAACGTCCAAGTCACGAGCTGAAGATTACGAGTTCGTTCTTACACCTTGACATATTTATCTAAATCGTTACATGTTACTGCCCCGGATCTACATACGCATCTTAAGACCAAATATCAACTTAAATTAAGACTTTACTTAAACAAGGTATTAGTTTGAAAAAATTCTAAAGAACGTTTGTGCTTTATAATACAAATTTATATAATACAAAGAGCCAAAGATATATGGCAAATTAATTAATTATTACTGAAAGTCCTCACATGATGTAAAAATGTCCGGGGTGGGGGACTTTACACTCAACTTAAATGAAATATCGAAGCGGCACTATTCTTAATGTTATCATACATAGGTCGATATACAATGTATGACAAGTCAATGTACGATCCATATCAGTGAAGCTGATAACTTAACATACCGTGAATCTGCTCGGTCAAAGCAATTGACATTTATCAGTTTCATTTATCGCATAACTTGTCCCCTTACTGAACATATATAGGCGTATTTGAACTATCAATATTTGGGGATGTGGTTGGTATGCTATGTCTCTTGTGTGGATGGCTAGGCGATGCTACCGTGTCTGTATTGTACAGAATACCGTAAGGGTCATCGTGGTTACACATTAAATTCCAGAGGGTGATAATGCGATGGTGCGATAGTGCGATTACGGCAGTGCGATGGTGCGATGGCGACAGTGCGATAATGCGACAGTGCGACAATGCAATGGCAACAATGCGATGGTGCGATGGCGACGGTACGATAGTCATATCGCATTATACAATCGCCATCGTGTTATCTCGTTGTCGCATTGTCGTCATCGTATTATCGCATTGTCGCCATCGTACTGTCGTGTTGTCGCATTTTCGCCATCGTACCATCGCATTGTCGCCATCGCACCATCGCCATCGCACCATCGCACAGCCGTAATCGCACTATGGATTTTTATGTGTGACCACGATGGCCCTAACGGTATTCCGTGGTATTGCTTCGAGTTGTCTGCACACGTACTTTATTTAAATATTGCTTGTCTTATAATTAGATTGTGTATACAGTACGTCAATTGGTCACGAGGAAGGCTTGCAAGTATCCAGTCAGGGTACGGTTACAGTGACGCAGCGATCCAGTCCACTTTTACGGTGTAAAACCAATCATACACGCTTAAATAGACAGCTATAATTGAAATGCTAAACTAACATACTATTATCGCACTACCTGTTCTGACAATGGTTGTAATATTTTGTGAACACATAAACGACTACGTCATTTTTACCATATCCTAACTGGACTATATGTCAACATGAAATCTAGAAAAGGCGTAAACATGTAAATAAGAACGAGCATACATCAGTAGATTATGACATAGATTCCAAAATACTTACTTAAACAAGGCACGAGTGTTCTACTTCTACCAATTTCTACCAGGCTCTATATACTGTTAATTCTTTTTTTTCGAGGGAGATACATTTTCGTTGATTTCGTTGCTGATCTCAACCACGAAATCTAATCCCCACGATTAATCGACATCCCCAAAACAGAGCATAAGTTTACCCTTTCATCTTTTGTAATCCACGAACTTACGATCCCACGAAAATGCATTTTGATCAAAATCCACGAAATTTAATACCCACGAAAATATGTGATTTACAGTACTATATACGTAAAGGTTACGACTCTAAAGTCCGATTATATACAGTGTAGCAATACCACTTGGTTTTTTACTACAGTTCCAAGTAGAAATGTGTAAACATTGGAACACGAATGTAGCCATTAGTGTTTTATTTCTTTATCGATTTCTATGAAATATTCGCCTTGCTAAGGGGAACATTATTTGCTTTCCATGAAATATGGAATCTTTTTCAGCGGCTGTGCCGTTTTGTCCATTACCCTGTGAAACCGTGGAACGTGTATGTTTCACAGGGTAATGGAAAAATCGGTAAAGCTGCTGAAAAATTTTTTATTCGATTGTCTTGATGTTGGTTGACCTTCACACAATTTAAGCGATTTCCGCCCATTATACTTTGTAACCTTAGGCTAATTATTCGTCCCAAAACCATTCGAACCATCGTTTATTAGTTGAAAATGCGTAAATTGCATTAGAAGCTGGCGCATATTGCAGCCATTTTGTTTTCCTTGATTCTGGTTAAAGTTTTGGTTAAGGGAGGTGGGTAACTTTTAATCGCATTTTAACCATGGTTAGAACTAACCAGATTTTTATACACTCGGTTTCTACAACTTAACCAGACTTTTAACCATTTTGGTAACTTTAACCGCGGTTAAAATTTAACCAGCGTTTATACAATTGGATGCAGACGTTGGCATAATTTTTTTTAAAAGCGCGGGAGTAAATTCAATGTTTTCATTGATATTTAATATGTGATTAAGCGTCAGTTTGGAATTATAAGAATTAAACGCCCATTTGTTGACGTTCACCGATGTGTAAACACCCGATCTGAAGGCACACATTTAACATAAAGCCTCTTCTTGGCTTTGCTCAATGTGTTGCTTCAGATCGGGTGTTTACACATCAGTGAACTTCAACAAATGGTCGTTTAATACTATAATAACGTTCGGTATATGACACGTTAGACATGTATGATACGGAAAATGCAATATGTTGTGTTGTATTCCACTGTGCGAATTGGCCTGTATTCGTGGCAATACATTGCTAGGTATATGATAAATTAAAATATCGATTTGATTACATAGAAATACATCATGTACGTTTTCTGCTATCAGCGTTTATAGATTTCTAACTGCAGTTAACATCGCTTCTACAGTATCTAGATACCAAACGACATTAACTCATTATTCATTGTCAAGTTATCAATGTATCAACATCATACAGACACGTGTTACGATAACATATAAACATAAGACCACACACCATGGAACCCTGTTGGAGCCTTTTTCACAAATTATATACTGCTCAAATGTTTCAATCAGACCCGTTCATTTTTCAACAGCGCTGTCTGAAATATGTCCGAAATAATTAGTTTAACTTATTCTAGTATTTTAGTAATGTTTTAATAATTCGTTATTTAAAATAAAATGACAGTATCAGTTGTTATTATATCATATGAACATATGAACCGAGTATGTAAGGACCTGTCTATAATATCAAAGTGAAGATTCAAATACTGTTGATCGGTGGGACTTACAAATATAAGTTTCATTACAGATTGATCAGATTTCAAATTGTGGTTTGATAATCAAATACAAACATGTAGGCGAAACTGGAACGTTCGCTTTTTGGGAGGCGTTTAAGCCTCTCATTACTACCATTGCCCATTTCTTAATACAAAATTAACCGCCTTTAGGCTGCTATGTGAATCCGCATTCAAGTAGTTCCAGAAACTGTCAACTTTCCCAATACTGCTACATATGTTTCTCCAATTTTTTAACTGATTTAAGCCAATCAGCAACATTTGTTTATTCTAAGATCAAAAATTATTGTGAAACTGTTCGTTAAGTCGATATTTTTGCAAACATATCACTACACCGGCCGATACCGAACTTGTTTCATAATACGAAAATGACGTGTTCATCAAATGTCCCGGCTGTAAAGCTATTTTTAGAAACTTCAGACTACGGTCAAGTGATGGTTTTATCAATGAATCGTATACGGTCTGCAAAGTACTGTTATGCAATCATATGGTGTCGCTGTACTAGCTAGCCGCTTTCTATAGACTGTCTCACGCTGTGAGGGAAGTGATTACAAGACGGTACTGAAGAATCTGATAAATAGGCGCGTAGTATTATTTTAAAGCGACTTTTGATATACGCATTCAATATACGTATTACATATCAATTAATATGCATCTTTTAACAATTATTCAGATACCCAACATGCCTTTATAGTCACATTGACATTCAAGACAAGATCGGCAGTAAGAAAACGAACATTAAACGTGTAAAGTCGGTTTAAGCTTTAGTAGCAGCAACCAGATCGCCTCCCAATAGTACTCTCAGTGCTTTGATTATAGCTAGAACTAGGTGCCGGAAACTTAAGCTCGGCTGAGATTTCCGAGTGTATGGATGATATGGTACGGACGGTGGTCCAATATTCTTTTATCATTAGTTGCCATTTGTTGCCTACATGGCTATTTGACCACAAGACCACGTGATGGTTAGTTTGTGAAAATTCAAAGCACTGTAGTAGGCGTTCAAAGGCTGATTATCATCTGAAACAATATCCATCCGAAATGAATTAAGGCTACATGTACCAATATTGTTTTTAAAGAAACTCCGTCAATTTGTAACTAAAGAGTGGACAAGTGGTTCAGTAGTATGGGCTACTGACTGCTGATCTGAAGGTTGTGGGTTCGATCCCTACTCCAGCCGGATCAAAAACAGTATTCATTTAGTTTTTCCCACCTAACATATAACTAAAACTACAAACAGTCTTTCGGACAAGACGTTAATATAAGCGATTTATAATTTATAATGATTTACACCAGGCACGTAAAAGAACCAGGGATGCTTCTGGAACTGGAGCATCTTCTGTTCTATGTACTATCCCCCAAAAACTAAAGTGACTAACCTCTTCTGGGTGCCTCGCCCATATGGATTTCCGGTGGCGAGGATAAATAAAAGCATATGAATCAAAATCAATATTGACACACCTTGTACACAAGCAAGCTCTCATTGGTAAATATTGATACACCTTCTTCCAAAGTTAGCTCTCATTGGTCAATATAGACACACCTTCTTCCAAAGTTAGCTCTCATTGGTCAATATAGACACACCTTCTTCAAACGTTAGCTCTCATTGGCCAATATAGACAGACCTTCTTCCAAAGTGAGCTCTCATTGGTCAATATAAAAAATGTGTAACTTAACGCTGTATTTGTATCATATTTCCAGATGTTCCGTGTAGCTATTATCGCCTGTGTAGCTGTGGCTGTGTTTGCCGCTCCATTCGACACCAAGTACGATGGTGAATGGGAGGCCTATAAAACCACATACAACAAGAAATACGTTTCGAATGAGGACGAATCACTCAGGTAGGTAGACCACGTGGTAGTTTAATCAGTGCCACGTGGTAAAGACAAGGTCACATGATAGTAACAGTGTGTCACGTGCTAGTCACAGTACGATGTTACGAGTCATTGTTAAAACGACAATGTCACATGACTTAAAAAAGGCATTGACTTACTAACATACTTAATTAATTACTGATAGTAACAGTGTTACATGATACCGAAAATCTTGCTTATGATAGCGACAAATTGATGTGACGTCATGGCACGTGATTACGACACTATCACGTGATAGTGTAACTATCACATGACCTTTATTTACGATATACAAATACAATGTATTACAGATTATTTGGATTGACCTTAATATAGATACTTACACTTGTAAATCATTAATTCAGTTGACCAATGAAAAATTGAAGTTTGGTTGTATAACACATTTACAATGGTATGTACATGTTTAACGAACCGACGGGTTAACTTGTCAATGTTCGTCAAGTAATGTCCGACAAATATTTAGGCGTGGTTACTGAAGTAATTGATGGCCCTTGCGGGTAGCTTCAGCACAAGGGACTAATTACCTCTAACTCACGGTTCTGAGATGTTATAGCCATTCTGTCGGGGACACGACTTGCCTCTTTCGAGTGTTTACCGGACTTGTTTTCGTACTCGATATCTCGCGCCAGTGATGTTAGCCAATCAGCGACGAGCAAGACGAGTTCCGGTACGACGCACACTAGGGCCGCTAAAGTAGTGACCCAAAATCACTACATTACCTTTAGTCAGTCGTAAGGTCATTTGGCTGAAAATTATTATAAAAATACCAAAGTCACGAGGTTTAAATAGTTTTAAAAACATCTTTAAGTTAATATACTAGTACCTATTTCCGGTAACAAAACATATCCCGCTGTATATAATTAGGTGGTCGCGGCCTTGGTTATGTGGTTACCTAGTTCGCTGGTTGTGTGATTTTGGTTAGATGTAAGGTTAGGTTGGCACTAGTTAGGATACAGACCAGGAAAATGTTGAGAAACGGCGTTTAAATCGAATAAACGAAACAGAATTGAATGATCGGTCTGTCAGGTTGCTGTCATATTATATTGCATACGGTAACGATGTACAACTATTTTCCATTCTCCCTCTTAGACGAACATTTAAAGGTACTTCCATATAAGTGTGACACCGTGTTGCGAGAATATTGGAAATTAATATGTCTGTGTACGAAGGATGTTCAAAAATAACGTCGACGTTTGTTGTAACTAGAATATATTTATGAACATGCTAGACTATCTGAATTTGGAATCATCTGGCAACCAGACTGTATATTTTTCAAAACATTTTTTTTACTTAAGAAGTAATAATGAATATGTACCTGTGTTTTATCTATGATAAAGTACGGTCACTACGCATTTGTGATTTAATTACTACGCATCCGAACTCATGACCGTGCTTTATTCTACGACAAAACACAGACTGCTTAAATAAAGTACGGTCGCGAGTTCGGATAAATAGCCGGTATCAATTTTGAAAATCACGTACAAAGTAACAAATGAGAAATTAATACCGGCTATTTTGCATACGATGCACCACTTGTTTTTTTATAGATCACAATGTGGTAAATAAATAATCAAAGATTTACCTCGCCAAACCAGAGCCGTGCCAAATAACGGTTTGTCTGGTTCTAAAAATAGACGATGTACCCACTGTGTAACATGACTGTTATAACGATACTGATTCATTCATGATTCTCTAGACGGTACTTTTTTGCCTCAATAAAATGACAAAATGTCACAACACACGTGTCCCTATGGTAACGATGTCACGAGATTACACGAGATAATCGCACGAGATGTGCACACCAAGCGACAGTCAGGCATCTACGTCACTAATCATTCCGCTCCACCCAGTCTCTAAGTCATTCATTATGTTTATATCCAGCATCAACATAATTCAACTATATTTCTTGTTTGTCAGCCACATATAGGAACACAGTCGCGTTTTTATGCGTTATGTTACGGAAGAAAGGCGAACACTGCCGGAAACACTCGAAACACTCGAAACACTCGAAGTTCTTTCGGATAAATTTACGGAAACAAAAAACACGAAAAATACGAACAGTAATTCAGGCTATGGATTCTTTAGACCGCCGACACCCGAACAGTGTCGAGCAAAGGAATTCTTAAAGGGTTACATGTCAAGATTTTAATCTGAAAAGAAAACAAGAATTTTATCATACCTATATAGAAGTCCGGTAAGAAATGTAACACTTTTAACATATTGTTTCTCAAAGTTGCTGACTCACAGATTGGGCTAAAAAATAGTGTTACGTAATTTTCCAACCTAATCAAGTATTTATTTAAATGAAAGCTACTGACGGTTGATTTATGAAATGCCAATTTCTTCGATAAATTGCCGGAAACTCCCGAACTTTCACGATACATGTATATTTAAATTTTTCAGACGCTTGGTCTGGGAGGATAACCTCCAGTACGTACAGTCTCATAATCTACAGGCCGACCGTGGAGTACACACATTCTGGCTCGGAATGAACGAATATGCTGATATGGTAGGTGTACATGCATTATACAGTGCCCACCAAAAATAAGTATACAATAAATAATTGTTGCAAAATTAAATTTGGTTAAATTATTCAATATCAGTTTATCAGACGGTCACTATTATACTAGTTTCTGAAACTACAGTTACTAAATGAGTCAAAATAGGGATATAAATAAAGATGAAGATGTTCGGAACTAAAATAATCATGTGATCAAATAGGCTTAATTTTCCATCTTTTTGTGACAAAGTTACCATTCAAGAGGGACAATGAAACTTTCGATTTTGCACCTTGGGTACCTATTAATGTATGGCCTTTCCATTTAATAAACAAAGATATTCATTTTCTTCAAATATATTGTTGCTTCTCTGTTCAACAAATAGTATGATTACAGGTAAGTAAGTGGACAAATAACATTTGTATACTTATTTTTGGTGGGCAGTGTATATAATTACATATCGCTTGATTAGAATGAGAAGGTCGTAAGTACTACTTACGACATTATAAGACATGTGCATATTTGAAATCTGCATCACAAGGCGCTTCTAATGTGCTTATTTTCATGAAAGTCGGAACATGTCTTGTTGACCAAACTGAAGCCGAAGAAGCTTGTTATTACATAGTTTTTTCTTGTTTTCTCAAAATATCGATTTTGTACTTACGGCCTTCTCATTTTAACTTTTTAAACAAGCGAATTATCTGTTCTATTATAAGGCTCATAAGAAGCGCCTAGTGATTCAGATTTTAAATATGTATGTGTCTTATAAATTCGTAATTCGCACTAATCTGACTAAAGTACTTGATCTTCCTTACCTCATGCACAGCGGGTTTGATGTTATGATCTCCATCAGATTGCACTTACAACCTTCTCATTCTAAAACGCAGCAATAAAATATTCCAATCTTTGACCAAAATCGCAGAACCGTTTTGCCCGCAGAAATATCATTTACCCGCTTTACGGTAAAACATATACAGAATTATCCAAGTAAAATAATAATTATAATAATAAATAATAATGATAATAACACTTGTGTTAAGTATATGTACATGTACATTGTATTTACAGGGAATCAAAGAATTTGTGGCCGTAATGAACGGATACAAGTCCAACAGTACCGCATCCAGGTGCGGACATTACATGACCCCTAACAACATAGAACTCCAAGATCTTCCAGAAACTGTAGATTGGAGGCCTAAAGGTTACGTCACTGCAATCAAAAACCAGGTTAGTATATCTAAAAGGCGATACATCTGTGTCTTCTCATATCTTAAAATTGCTATTTAACGATTATAGTAGTCACTTCTTCTATAATTATGAAAATTTTGTTTATTATAATCATGGAAAAAGTGCTAAAATGGTACAGACAATTTATTTCAAAGATCATGAAACATGGTTAGGCCAGTCGAAAAAATAGCCAAATTAAGACATTTGTAAGCTAGGAGGTTTATGAAACTTAATATGTGGATAGGGGACACTAAGGGAGTACGCACGTCTAACAATATGTTGGTTATAATAAAAAATAAGGTTGCTATGAAGACAGAAAGGGTGAAAATATGTTCAAAATCTTGACCCTGCCATAATTCAAACAGTTTCATAGCTATGTTTATGAAACTTGATTTGTGGGTAGGTGACAGTAAGAAGATTTCATATATAATTTTGATTCTGACAAAAAGTGTTATTGCTATTGCAACAGAAATATTGAAAATAATATAATGGTCATGGCTTCAAACCGGTAGGGGACTTGTGTATTGCTTGCTTGTTAAATCTGTTATTACTATATTCTAGGGACAATGCGGATCATGCTGGTCTTTCTCAGCTACCGGTTCATTGGAAGGACAACATTTCCGTAAAACACAGAAACTGGTCTCCCTGTCAGAGAAGAACTTGATGGATTGCTCCGAGAAAGAAGGTATTGTTTGTGATTGATTGATTGATTGATTGATTGATTGATTGATTGATTGATTGATTGCTTGCTTGCTTGCTTGCTTGCTTGCTTGCTTGCTTGCTTGCTTGCTTGCTTGCTTGCTTGCTTGCTTGCTTGCTTGCTTGCTTGCTTGCTTGCTTGCTTGCTTGATTGATTGATTGATTGATTGATTGATTGATTGATTGATTGATTGATTGATTGATTGATTGATTGATTGATTGATTGATTGATTGATTGATTGATTGATTGATTGATTGATTGATTGATTGATTGATTGATTGATTGATTTATGTTTGGTGGCTGATTTACGCCGTGTCATATTTTCGCTTTTTCGCCACAACAAAGCGATAATGCGAAAATGTAACAGTGCGAAAAGGTCGACTTTGTTGATTTTTATCATGCACTGGAAAATCTAAGAAAAAAGATGACTTTCAGCAAATATCAATACTAAATTTAGAGAAGGGGCAAACTAGGGTAGTTACGGTTTCCAGAACAACAATACCATTTGGTTTTGGCCTTATCATGCAATTATACGTTCAACATGAATTGACAATCACGCTTTAAGCTTAATAAGGTTTGAAATGGATAAAATAACGCAACTAGCCTCCTCAATAGCCTAGTGGTTGAGCGTCGGCCTCGAGTGTAAGAGGTCTCGGGTTCGACCCCAGGCCGCGTCAAACCACAGGCAAAATAAAAATGGTACCAATAATTCCCTTACTAGACGCTCAGCTTCAAAGGGAAACTTGCTTCTCTTCTGTCATACCCTCGCGGCGATGGATAACATCAGGAATGAGCTGTCGAGAGTGATTAATATAAGTTGAAAAAACTTGTTTCATAATCGCCCTAAAAACTAGCATTCCGACCCTCCAGCGTATTATTCATCAATAAACTGTTGGTCTGAGAACTTGAATAATCACATATTTATGTAGATAGTAAGTAGAACAACAGAAAAAACAACAAAACACAAACTAGGGCCAGTCTCCCAGTATTTTTCGGCACACAAACATTTGAGATAACAAAACTATACTACACAATTGAACCAATCATGACTTTGCAAGTTCTGTGCTCGGCTGGTTGAGTGCTGTCTTCCCTGTTAAAGCTCCATTAAGCATTAAACTGCTATTTTAAAAAAGCATAAACTTGGTAACCCATCTGCAGAATGATGGATTTTGAGCACTTTAGTTGAGTCCCAAATGTGGAAAACACCATAAGATGAAAGAAAACGAAAAACAGCCTCCAGTTGATTTGTTTACATAATAATGAATTGTAAACAATAAATAGAGGATTTATAGTTTAAGGGAAGCAACAATTAGTCATTTGTGAAAAAAACATCCTAATTCCTTGTATTTACTGGATAATTGAAAAAAACATTTTGGGAGAGATAATGGGGCTTTAATATTGAAGTGTTTGTATTTTCAGGTAACCATGGTTGCCACGGTGGTCTGATGGACCAAGCTTTTGCTTACGTTATTCAGAATAATGGTATTGATACTGAAGAATCCTACCCATACAAAGCTGTTGTAAGTTTCTATATACAAGGTCGGATTTAAGAAAGGCGAACGATGGCGTACACCCCCCCCCCCCCCCCCCCCCCCTAAAATTTATCCATCATGGGAACTTTGTCTTTTGGTCCAGGTGAAAAGCATGCTTGTTTCGTGCTCGCTTCGCAAGTAAAATAACTTATGATACATGCTGGTCAAGTAAACAGACTTTTTTCTAAATATCAACGCAACTTGAGTAATGAGAGCAGCTCTATTGGGGCTGAAGGGTGGTCTTATTATATTGTACCATCGCTGCATTGTAACATAGACACATAGTTTTAAATTATTTGAGTCAAAATTATCAGAGTGTTTCCTATATAGCGAGAAGACTGTGTAGCAGCCATGTTTAGCCGCAACGGATATGACGTTTCGAAAGCTGGTACCCAGTTTTTCTTCAGTTGTCACAGCAAAAAAACGGATAACAGTTCCTGTGACGCCATATCCGTTCCGACTGAATATGGCTGCTGCACAATCTTCTCACTATATAGGAAACACTCTGATAATTTTGACTCAGATAATCTGAAACCATGTGCCTATGCACTGTAACAAACCATCAATGCAGATATACGGAAGTCGCCGTGGACACAAAGTTGACATTTATGTGATCGGAAATTCATCACTTTACATTAAGCTAAAGAACAAATTTATTTGGTGATTTTGTCCATATAGGTTTAACATTGATGTGGGATTTAGCTGAGACTGTACTTCTGAATAATTTTATATTGGGGGGAGGGGGGATTAAATTTTTGACATCGCTCATATGAATTTTACAAACAAGCTCATTAGTTTTGTCAAATGCTAAATTAAAAAAAAAATAATAATTTGAACTACTGGTACATATGAAAAGGTATGTACATTTTAGAGGCCACATTTATTCCAGTTGACATTCAGTAGGATCATTTAGTAATGGGTCAATCTTTCGGTCAACTTTTATATTCTACATTTATAGGATGGTTTCTGCCGATTTAAGAAGGAAGATGTTGGTGCCACTGAGGTTAGTTGCATGGATATAGAAGCACAGAACGAGGATAATCTACAGAAAGCTGTTGCTATGGAAGGACCTATCTCCGTTGCTATTGACGCTAGCCACAGATCTTTCCAACTATACAAGTAAGCTACAATGTACTATAAAATCAATATTTTAGAGGCAACTGTAAAATGACTAAAATCACATAGTATTACATGTATTTTCGTGGGTATCAAATTTGGTGGATTTTGATATAGAATATTTGCGTTGGGTCGTAAATTCGTGTATTTCAAAACATTGATAGGTAAACCTATTTTCTGTATTCAGGAGGTCGAATAATCGTGGGCAGTATATTTCCTGGTTGAGTTTAACAACAAAATCAACGAAAATTCAACTCCCTCGAAAAATAATGATTTTACAGTATATATATACATAGATCTAGTTATATATTCATTGATTTCGTGATTAAACTCGACCACGAAATTTAATCCCAACAATTTACATCCCAAGAACATGGGTTACTCTTTCATGTTTTGTTCACGCACCCTACGAAAATTCATTTTTATCAAAATCCACGAAATTTAATACCCCGCCTTGTGGTCATGCTCTTGTTACTGTTCCGTTTTTTACAATGTATCTTGTTCGTTTTCGTACTTGTCAATGAGGTTAGTACTTGTGGTATGTGCTTTTTTTCTTTTCTTTTCCTCGAGTTCCTTTTGTACCTAATCTGGTTCCCCCATGTATATTATAGGACAGGTGTTTACAAGGAACCAGAATGTAGCAGTGTCAGACTGGATCACGGTGTGTTAGCTGTAGGGTATGGAACTGAAGGAAGCGATTACTGGCTCGTCAAAAACAGGTAAGCATTCGTGTATAGTCGTACACTCATTTGGAACCAATCGTGAAAGCTCGACCATTTCCGTTTGTTTCCGGTATATTGCAATGCATAAAGGCCGAGGTGATCAGAATGGTTCGGAACAAGTTGTAGGACTTTGCCTAGACTTGTACCGCACTTGTGTCATTTTCCGACACCGTCTGCAATTTGACAGAACCAGTCTATTGTTCCTGATGTTGTTTTTACTGTTGTTGTTGTGATAATTGATGTTGATGACAATATTGACTTGACTGGTCAGATATCATTTTATAGTGGAGTCAGGGTAAGAATAGAGTGACGCACTATTACG
This sequence comes from Spisula solida, assembly GCA_947247005.1. Taxonomy (NCBI): domain Eukaryota; kingdom Metazoa; phylum Mollusca; class Bivalvia; order Venerida; family Mactridae; genus Spisula; species Spisula solida. Next base: position 17,973,439 of record OX365962.1, on the reverse strand, counting down.
GTATGAAACTAATTATAAAGGCTTAAGCAGACAGCCATAAATTTAATGCTTAACTAACATACTATATTCGCATTACCTCTGAAGACATTGGTTGTTATCTTTTGTGTACACATATACGACTGCGTCACTCTCACAATATCCCAACTGGACTGTAGTAGCTTGGTTTTGTGGAGACATTATTAGTTTACTAGACCGGACGTTAATTACAGTACGATTATTTCCCGTGTTACCTTGGAGACGTCAAGTTAAGATGGCGGTCTAATTGTTCCAACCCACAGTTATCATCATTTTGGTCATGAATAAAATATAGACAGAACGCAGTAAACGTATAGTTAATGTCTGAGGACAGTGCCTGGGGGTTGATTATCAATGTCATATAGGAAACTGTTACACTTGTAACACAATCTCATTCATCAGCGTATATTTCACCAGCAGGGTACAGTATTATCAAAACACATACAGAAAACACGCATACTCTTCAGGTGCTTTCACAGAGTAGACCTACTTGTGTAACTGTACTTTCGAACTCGCGTAGTCACAAATGTAGAAGTAAAAAAGTCAAATAAAGTGTATCATACGGAATGAATTAAAATGAGTTTTGTATTGTTCACCTCACATAGAACGAAGTGTACTGTCTTATTAGAGCGGACGGATGGATGGACGGACAGATGCACATAGAAAATAACAACGGACTCACTGACGTTAATTAACACCACGTGATCTATACTGGAAATTTGACGGAACAACTGACTGACTGACTGTGAAACAAACAACATTTCGCACGTGACTAGTTGATGATTTGTATCCAACAAGCAGCTGTTTAAATGTAATCTAAAACTAACGTTGTGTTATGCATCCCTATTGTGTCTGAGGTCGTACGGACAGACAGTTGGATGTACTAATAGAACGCTGACAGACAGAACTGACGACTTGCGTTATGTTACACGTGACCAACAGTACAAAGGTGTGCCCTCAATGACTAATGAGTAAGGTGCCTTTATGAAGGTGTGTCTCAAATGACAAATGATTGTGGCGCCTTTATGAAGGTGTGTCTCAAATGACCAATGATTGTGGTGCTTTTATGAAGGTGTGTCTCCAATGACCAATGATTGTGGTGCTTTTATGAAGGTGTGTCTCAAATGACCAATGATTGTGGTGCCTTTATGAAGGTGTGTCTTCAATGACCAATGATTGTGGTGCCTTTATGAAGGTGTGTCTCCAATGACCAATGAGTGTGGTGCCTTTATGAAGGTGTGTCTCCAATGACCAATGATTGTGGTGCCTTTATGAAGGTGTGTCTCCAATGACCAATGGTTGTGGTGCCTTTATGTAGGTGTGTCTGTGTCTCCAATGACCGACGATTGTGGGGATTTTATAAAGGTGTGTCTCCAAAGACAAATGATTGTGGTGCTTTTATGAAGGTGTGTCTCCAATGACCAATGATTGTGGTGCTTTTATTAAGGTGTGTCTCCAATGACCAATGATTCTGGTGCTTTTATTAAGGTGTGTTTCAAATGACCAACGATTGTGGTGCCTTTATAAAGGTGTGTCTCCAATGACCAATGATTGTGGTGCTTGTATGAAGGTGTGTCTCCAATGACCAATGAGTGTGGTGCCTTTATGAAGGTGTGTCTCCAATGACCAATGAGTGTGGTGCCTTTATGAAGGTGTGTCTTCAATGACCAATGCTTGTGGTGCTTTTATGAAGGAGTGTCTCCAATGACCAATGAGTGTGGTGCCTTTATGAAGGTATGTCTCCGATGACCAATGAGTGTGGTGCCTTTATGAAGGTGTGTCTCCAATGACCAATGCTTGTGGTGCCTTTATGAAGGTGTGTCTCCAATGACCGATGATTGTGGTCCCTTTATGAAGGTGTGTCTCCAATGACCGATGATTGTGGTCCCTTTATGAAGGTGTGTCTCCAATGACCAATGAGTGTGGTTCCTTTATGAAGGTGTGTCTCCAATGACCAATGATTGTGGTGCTTTTATGAAGGTGTGTCTCCAATGACCAATGATTGTGGTGCCTTTATGAATGTGTGTCTCCAATGACCAATGATTGTGGTGCTTTTATGAAGGTGTGTCTCCAATGACCAATGATTGTGGTGCTTTTATGAAGGTGTGTCTCCAATGACCAATGATTGTGGTGCTTTTATTAAGGTGTGTCTCCAATGACCAATGATTGTGGTGCTTTTATTAAGGTGTGTCTCAAATGACAAATGATTATGGTGCCTTTATGAAGGTGTGTCTCCAATGACCAATGAGTGTGGTGCTTTTATGAAGGTGTGTCTCCAATGACCAATGATTGTGGTGCTTTTATAAAGGTGTGTCTCCAATGACCAATGATTGTGGTGCTTTTATGAAGGTGTGTCTCCAATGACCAATGATTGTGGTGCTTTTATGAAGGTGTGTCTCCAATGACCAATGATTGTGGTGCTTTTATGAAGGTGTGTCTCCAATGACAAATGATTGTGGTGCCTTTAAGAAGGTGTGTCTCCAATGACAAATGAGTGTGGTGCCTTTATGAAGGTGTGTCTCCAATGACCGATGATTGTGGTGCTTTTATGAAGGTGTGTCTCCAATAACCAATGATTGTGGTGCTTTTATAAAGGTGTGTCTCCAATAACCAATGATTGTGGTGCCTTTATGAAGGTGTGTCTCAAATAACCAATGATTGTGGTGCTTTTATGAAGGTGTGTCTCCAATGACCAATGATTGTGGTGCTTTTATTAAGGTGTGTCTCAAATGACCAATGATTACGGTGCCTTTATGAAGGTGTGTCTCAAATGACCAAACACAGCACATCTCACCGTTACAGACAGTATCGTATTTCCCCATCATATTCTCTACCAGTATTAAAGTGTAGTTCGACAACCGCGGCCACATTGACAACTGTTTACATATTCACACTGTTATCAGTATCTTAGACAAAATGTGACAATAATATATACAATCTCATGGCTGTGTCTGATTACGTAATAATCATATTGCGTTATAAGACGTTCCACACGTGACGGTCGACATGTTCAAGACAGCACGAGATTTTATTCCACGTAAATAAAAGGGATATTATATTGATAACAAGCAAAATAATCAAACAAAAAACATGGAGAAGTTATGACATTTGATAACATGTACAACAGAATTACAGCAATAAAAATAAGTAAAACTTTTAAAACAATCACTCAATAAAAACGTTGCATTAAAATTTATAAAAGTGTATATGCACTTATCAATTTTTTACCCCAGATGGGGGATGCACTGGGAACTAGACGCAAAGACTTTCCCGAAGCACGTGAATTCGATAAACGCAGTCGTCACTTGTAGCGGGAATTAGACTTGTCCCGTATTTATGGACCGGGACGAAAATTAGAAAGACGCCTATTTTCAATACTGGAAGTCGACCATAGGGATATTTGACATAAAAAACAACCACTCCCCAATGAATTAGACAGGACTATCTGCACATGGGAGGAAAATTTGACAACCAATTTCCAAGCATGTCTAATTCCCATATATAACCCCGCCCCACCCCTCCCCCCCTCTGAGGGGGGAAACATGGACAAGTGCATTACATGTAGTATATAAAGTTCCATAAGAATCCATGTTACAGTAGCACATTTCTCTTTCTATTTCAGCTGGGGAACTAGCTGGGGTAACGAGGGTTACGTCATGATGGCAAGAAACGACAAAAATATGTGTGGAATTGCAACACAAGCCTCATTCCCAACAATGTAAATAGCAGCAGCCTCGTGTTCGCCTAGAGCCTCGTTTGGGATTAAATTGAACCTCGTTTTGAACTACATGATTGTATATTTAAATTATTGTGATCTATTGACACTATTTTAGCAAATTATGAGCGATTTAAGATATATTATTTTTAAAACTTTTTGAATTTTGTTGAATAAAAGATGTCAATTTCTGATGTTGTTGTTATATCTTGCTATAAGTAATATACAGAGTGTTAACATTGTAAGTTTCAATAGTTTATTTTTCTCACGCCAGAAGAACGTAAATTTTTCAGATTAAACTCCAGATGGTTTCCACATTATTCTTATCTCACTGGTATTGAATGAAACCATTATAATAAGAAAAGGAAATGGTACATTGCTAACATAGCACTGACACAATTGAATATGCATTTAAATTTGAGAACAACCCTTTATTGTATTAATCTAGTCGTATTGTTTCTTCTACTACATCGTACTGCCCATGTATGACAAGAATAGAGTGACGCAGTGGACTGGTCGAATCCACTATTACCATGTGAAACCAATTATAAAGGCTCATACAGACATCTATAATTTCAATGCTTAACTAAACTACTATATTCGCACTACCTGTTCAGACAATAGTTGTAACCTTTTGTGCTCACATAAAGACAAACGTCACTGTCACATTATCCTAACTGGGCAGTAGTAAGAATATGTTGGGAGTGTACTACGAGGGATGTCCGAAAAGTTTTGAGACTGCTTTCATATCGCGAACCAATGAGGAGATACATACGAAGTTCGAGTATTGATAGTCACAAAACTTTACGGACAACCCTCGTAGTCCTACAAACGCCTAAATTACAAATGGGCAGAGTTTAAACTTACTTGATTCAGACCTGACATAGGCGATGGAATCCTGATAAAAAACAACAACAACAAAACAATCAGAAACTAAAACAAGCTATAGTCCAGTTAGAATATCGTGACAGTGACGTTGCAGTTTATGTGTACGCAAAAAATCACAACCATTGTCTAAACAGGTAGAGCGAAGTTTAGTATGTTAGGTTAGCAATGAAATTATAGTTGTTTGTACAGTATAAGCACTTGTAATTGGTTTTACACCGCTATAGTGGACTCGACCGCTGCGTCACTGGATTTTTATCCTGACTGGACTATACTTACAAGATTTAGACACTGTTGTAAACTGACCGCGTTAGTGTCTGTACTGATATACTGTCAAATCAAATGTTTCGGGGGAGTTGAACTTTCGTTGATTTCGTTGTCAAAATCGACCATGAAATATATAATCCACACGCTTTATTGACCTCTGAAAGGCAGACATGGGTTTTCCCGTTCATGTTCTGTAATCCACGATTGTACGAGCCTACAACCACACAAAAATGCATTTTTATCAAAATCCACGAAATGTACAACCCACGAAAATATGTGATTTTACAGCCTTATAAGTTTTCCTGGCAATCAGCATTGTTCTATATCTGTGCATTTTTTGTCACTCAAAATTACGAAATAAAAATGGAACCAGTATATACCTTACACGGCATCCAGCATTAAAAACGAAAACCTGATTTCTCAAATACTCTCATAGTGATGTATACCACAAGGAATTGGGTTTTAGAACCGAACATTTTAATGTTTTGACCATAGCTTTACAGCTCAGCATCATACAAACTAAACACATAACCGTGAAAGCTGAAGAGGACATTAAAGTTTGAAGAAAGTATAAAATGATTAATATCATATATTGTAACAAGTTTTTATTCTCCATCATCCTAACTAATAAAGTATTATAATGACCTAACAACGTCATCAGACAGTATTTTAGGTAGAACCCACAGGTAAAAAACGAGGCCGACCAAGAAACACCTGGCACCGAGACCTTGAGAGAAATATGAAAAAGATGGGACTCACCTGATCACAGATGGAAAGAACAACCCAAGACAGAGCACTCTGGGGACCACTGATCGCGGCCCATACCCCGGGAGGGGTGGATATCCTAAGTGAGTGAGTGAGTGAGTGAGTGAGTGAGTGAGTGAGTGAGTGAGTGAGTGAGTGAGTGAGTGTGAGTGAGTGAGTGAGTGAGTGAGTGAGTGAGTGAGTGAGTGAGTGAGTGAGTGAGTGAGTGAGTGAGTGAGTGAGTGAGTGAGTGAGTGAGTGAGTGAGTGAGTGAGTGAGTGAGTGAGTGAGTGAGTGAGTGAGTGAGTGAGTGAGTGAGTGAGTGAGTGAGTGAGTGAGTGAGTGAGTGAGTGAGTGAGTGAGTGAGTGAGTGAGTGAGTGAGTGAGTGAGTGAGTGAGTGAGTGAGTGAGTGAGTGAGTGAGTGAGTGAGTGAGTGAGTGAGTGAGTGAGTGAGTGAGTGAGTGAGTGAGTGAGTGAGTGAGTGAGTGAGTGAGTGAGTGAGTGAGTGAGTGAGTGAGTGAGTGAGTGAGTGAGTGAGTGAGTGAGTGAGTGAGTGAGTGAGTGAGTGAGTGAGTGAGTGAGTGAGTGAGTGAGTGAGTGAGTGAGTGAGTGAGTGAGTGAGTGAGTGAGTGAGTGAGTGAGTGAGTGAGTGAGTGAGTGAGCAAGTAAGTACGTAAGTAAAAGAATCTCTATCTTATTTCAATTACCGTATACACAATAGCGTTACTAGTACTCTGTCATCATAAAGTTACAATGTTACTCTGACATACATCTTATTGCTTATAGTCGTGTTGTCATGCTCATTTTACTAATTGCCAATTAGATGGTGTGAGTCTACGTCAATAGAAAGCTATTTCATATCAATTAGATGTTTGTCTTTTCTGATTGGTTGCTTGTCTGGTATAGAACAAATCTGGTCTAATATTTTAGAACAACAATAGTGATAGGTTATTACAGAGATTGTCTGGTCTATGACGAATCTGAACCAATGTTTTAGGGCAACAATAGAAAGAGGTTATAACAGAGATTGTCTGATCTAGGACGAATCTGAATCAAAGTTTTAGGGCAACATTAGTGTCTGATCTAGGACGAATCGGATCCTATGTTTTAGAGCAACACTAGTGAGAGGTTACAAAATATGCGTTAGGTTATAGATAGGCAGAGAACATAAGCTCGACGTTGTGATTTAATTGTATACTAGTATTTATAAGTCGTGTATATTGTACACGCCTTTATAAAGGCACCACAATAATTTGTCATTGGAGACAACCCTTCATAAAGGCACCACAAGCATTGGTCATTGGAGACAACCCTTCATAAAGGCACCACAATCATTGGTCATTGGAGACACACCTTTATACAGGAACCACAAGCATTGGTCATTGGAGACACGCCTTTAAAAAGGCACCACAAGCATTGGTCATTGGAGACACACCTTTAAAAAGGCACCACAATCATTGGCCATTGGAGACACACCTTTATAAAGGCACCACAAGCATTGGTCATTGGAGACACGCCTTTAAAAAGGCACCAAAATCATTGGTTATTGGAGACACACCTTTATAAAGGCACCACAAGCATTGGTCATTGGAGACACGCCTTAAAAAGGCACCACAAGCATTGGTCATTGGAGACAACCCTTCATAAAGGCACCACAAGCATTGGTCATTGGATACAACCCTTCATAAAAGCACCACAAGCATTGGTCATTGGAGACACACCTTCATAAAGGCACCACAATCATTGGTCATTGGAGACACACCTTCATAAAAGCACGACAATCATTGGTCATTGGAGACACACCTTTATAAAGGCACCACAATCATTGGTCATTGGAGACACACCTTTATAAAGGCACCACAAGCATTGGTCATTGGAGACACACCTTCATAAAGGCACCACAATCATCGGACAATGGAGACACACCTTCATAAAAGCACCACAATCATTAGACATTGGAGACACGCGTTCATAAAGGCACCACAATCATTGGACATTGGAGACACACGTTCATAAAGGCACCACAATCATTGGTCATTGGAGACACACCTTCATAAAGGCACCACACTCATTGGTCATTGGAGACACACCTTCATAAAAGCACCACAATCATTGGTCATTGGAGACACACCTTCATAAAAGCACCACAATCATTGGTCATTGGAGACACACCTTTATAAAGGCACTACAATCATTGGTAATTGGAGACACACCTTTATAAAGGCACTACAAGTATTGGTCATTGGAGACACACCTTTATAAAGGCACCACAATTATTGGTCATTGGAGACACACCTTCATAAAAGCACCACAATTCATAAAAGCACCACAATCATTGGTCATTGGAGACACGCCTTTATAAAGGCACCACAATCATTGGTCATTGGAGACACACCTTTATAAAGGCACTACAATCATTGGTAATTGGAGACACACCTTTATAAAGGCACTACAAGTATTGGTCATTGGAGACACACCTTTATAAAGGCACCACAATCATTGGTCATTGGTGACACACCTTCATAAAAGCACCACAATTCATAAAAGCACCACAATCATTGGTCATTGGAGACACACCTTTATAAAGGCACCATAATCATTGGTCATTGGAGACACACCTTTATAAAGGCACCACAATCATTGGTCATTGGAGACACACCTTTATAAAGGCACCACAATCATTGGTCATTGGAGACACACCTTTATAAAGGCACCACAATCATTGGTCATTGGAGGCACACCTTCATAAAAGCACCACAATCATTGGTCATTGGAGACACATGTTTATTCATGACGACCATATAATACGTACATGAAGCATATGTCCTTCGAAAAAAGGTGGACAAGTGGTCAAGTGGTAAGGGCTACTGACTGCTGATCTGAAGGTTGTAGGTTCGGTGAAGTGGTATTCCCTGTACGAGAAAGGTTCCTCATATAAATTATTCATTGATGACATCTCAGCACTTGACGATATATGTAACGATACATTTTATTCACACCGCGGACTATTGTTCAGCTTCTTATTTATATTACATTTTGTATTTTACTGTGTCTTTCCATATCTAAATGAGTATGAATACCGAAAACATCGACACAACACGTGTGACATAAATACATATACATGTAGGATCCTTTATAAGTTGTCTTTGGAGAACAACATGTCTTAAGGATGTCTAGAAATCACAGGTTATTAAACGAGCATTTGGCGAGCTTAATACTTTGTTTTCGTGACGAGTTTAAGAAATGTTCATCATAAAGACAATGAGCCGTGGGTTTATTTTATCACATTACCATAGTTACCGAGGGTCAAAACAACGTCAGAAATAACGAATTAAAGCCGATGACGTAACGTTTACGCGCCGAAAAGCTGTTGACGTCACGCATTTGTTATCACTCGTGTTGGAGAACATTGTTCCGTCATATCGTCGCCGGAGAAACATGGTGTTCTATGTGTCTTTTTCTTGTTTTCGAGAACATCGGGTTTTAAGATTCAGGGCTTTATAACTTGTTTGTTTGTGGACGAATTCTAACAGAAATCGGTATGTGTTTTATTTATGTAGATCCCAGGAACACTTTGGAATATCATGAAGAATCGGTGATTCAAACATACCGCACTTGAAATCGGTCTACTGCAGATAGAACATTATACAAAACGTAATTGTCGTATTACTTAGAACCATAATGTTCTATGTAGACTTTACAGAGAGAAACATTGTGATCAAGTGACAAATTTGAGACCTCTAAAGCGTAAACTGTTAAATTGTTTTCGACGCACGACAGACATGGGGGATCACAATAGGTAATATGAGCTTAAGAACACGCATTGCTCATGTGAGATTAACAAGAGCACCGCCTACGAGTGCTGGACGCTAGACTTTCTCGTACTTGATATTAACCTTGCTCATTGTCAAAATGCTAATAGTTACAAGGGCAGAAAACTCATAAATATATGCCAGTGTAACCAGCCTTGTCTGTATGAACTCCCCTTGTGATAGTGAATAACTATGTTGAGTTTCCAGCGGATACCTTTGATAGTCTTTAGGTAATTGACATTTTTTGTAAAGATTCAAAGTCAGAAAAGGGGAATTACTCTAATAAAATGCTGTATGGAGTTGTTTACTCTTGTCAGTAAATGTAGGTCCTCACATTCCACGAAAGTACTGAATCTCAAGTTGAAAGCTTTGATAGTGTTTGAGAAAATTCAGTTTATGTGTAAAATTTTATTAATTAAATTACTTTAGTCCGAATACTTCCTCATCTGAATTTTACAACACTTATGTTTCAAAGTTTTTAAGTAAATGTGACATTCCTAGAGCAGAACAACTGCACAAGAATGTACGAGTTTTAAATAAAAAAAAATACACACATCAATACTAAGTTATTTGTGATCTTTAGATTTTACTTACAAATTTGCTTTGTTCATTTTGCAAGCTGTTTACTCTGCAGCCATTTTACTTTACATCACGTGAGTTGATGGGAGCAATCCATTGGTCAAAACACAGATAGAACAACATGGATTTGTTGATATCTAAATATAGAGATGATCCCGAACGAGGACAAGGTCACTGTGACATAGCTCGCATCGAGAGCTTTCCAACGGTATACAAGTCAAATAGTTTTCCTCGGCCAGATAATTTACAGACCAGTATTTACTACAGTAACTTTACTTAAGAAATAATGAATGTGTACATGTGTTTAATCGTAGAATAAAGCACAGTCACTAGTTTGAATGCGCACCTGAACAAGCTTTTTTATAGATACAACACTGGTACATGTTTATTAATTTGATTCTAATATAGCCAATAGTCCGCATTTTATATTACAAAGACATAGTAACAATAGCACTATATGTTTACGTTCTATCTCGAACGGCTTATTTGCAGTCGTAGCTGTGTTTTATCGATAATTCGTGAACACCATGATTTCCTCTATGTGTATATGTTGGTTAGAATACCAGTTAATCCTACCAAATCAACGTGGTAGGGAAGGGGAAACACTCCATATATTCTTATGGCCTAACCATTTTCAAACATTCTACATCAATAGTAACGAAGCAGACCCCCTGTCGTGATTCCGAACATTAAGACCATTTACCTAGCAGTTAAGCAGACGATTGGCGAATTCGTGAAGATGTGTCTAGACGGTACATCTCCAGAAACTGTGTGGTAGAAGTATACTACATGTAACTACACAGTACATTTTTAAATCAAAATGTACTCTCTAGACTCACCTTAAGCCAGACTAACACATACGCCAATCATTCATTAACATGTGGTCACGTGCCCCTCCATAGTCAAATTGCTTTGAGCATTCCAATAATAATACTCATTTTTGACAAAAATGACGATAGAACACTATGGTTCTCGGGCGACGATATGTTCTCACATGGAATATCACGGTATTGGTGTGATAACATACGAGGGCCAGTTCATAAATACGAAATACACTTCACAAAATAATATTTCTTTGATCGAATATTTTTCTAAACTATATCCACCAGGCACCTGAACTGACTCACTACTGGTCAAGACAATCCATGAAAGGAGTTCCACCAAACTGGCTCTGATGAATTAAGCAGTTTTGTGACGGCAGCCAACATATTCAACAAAAACCAATAATTTCCTACTACTTAACTTCACGCTGCGCAATTAATAAGTTAAATTGATTAAATTACATGCGAGACATTATATGACGACTACCTGTGAATATGACAAGTACCTGTGAAGATATTGCGGCTACATAAGGCCGAGAACCAACCAATCAAGTGTTCATTCGGATATAGTTTCATTCGGATATATTTTCATTCGGGTATGTCTTCATTCTGATATGTCTTCATTCTGATATGTCTTCATTCGTATATGTCTTCATTCGGGTATGTCTTCATTCTGATATGTCTTCATTCTGATATATCTTCATTCGTATATCTCTTCATTCTGATATGTCTTCATTCTGATATGTTTTCATTCGGATATGTCTTCATTCGGATATGTTTTCATTCGGATATGTCTTCATTCGGATATCTCTTCATTCGGATATGTCTTCATTCGGGCATCTCTTCATTCGGATATGTCTTCATTCGGATATGTCTTCATTCGGATATGTCTTCGGATATGTCTTCATTCGGGTATCTCTTCATTCGGATATGTCTTTATTCTGATATGTCTTCATTCTGATATGTCTTCATTCGGACATCACCTCATTCGGATATTTGAGTACCAAAAATGTCGACGTGACTAGCTTTGACTGTACATACGAGAATAACAATCATTTCAAAGCAACGACGCACAACACAAAACTGCATTAATTGCGCGATCTACCTTAAGCAGTGTGTCTGCAAGTCGAAATGAAAATAGTTTTATCTGTTCACTAATCAAATTAGACTCGGTTCACTAACACTTCTAGATAGATTGGTCAGTAAATAGTGTTGCCAACAAGAGGCGTGCTTAAATATATCTTAAATAACATGTGATCATTTTTATATCGAGTTGGCACGTCAGTATTTTATGACCTTTTTGGATTGTTTTTGGTGCAACGTTGCGAGTAGTGGAGCCATATGAAATATTCTAACATGTCCCATACTGCCAGAACTTTGTTTATAAAATCGATTTGTTTTGAGTCCCCCGTTAACATTCAACGATATTTATAATACCCTAAATTAACATACATATCAACAACAACATGCGTTGAAATTACTTAAACTTTTATTTTCAACGTTTCGGCATTATACTATGCCTTCATCAGGAAATACAATTATATCAATGAAAACAACGGACGTGACGTTATGCACAATTGTTTTTAGAGACTACGCTAGAAATACATCCTGAGACCGGGCCGACCAGTAATTTCATGTAACCTATATTAAACGTTTACTCTATAGGACAGTGTTTATCGTGCACCTGCTAGAACTCAATAACAATCCCATACTTTGGAATTCATGTTTTGCTGACAAAAAGAAACATCCTTTATTACCAAGCATCACTTACTTATCAGTAATGGAATCATCAATATTAAATGAAACAAACAAAAGATGTCAACACTAGACAGTCATGTAATCCATATTTTTGTTTTGGCGGATTGAGAAGAAAATACGGGAAACATGCATGCGCTTGGTGGCGGGCTTCAATGAGCAAAAGGTGTTTTTTGTTAATCAGCCAAATATGTTGAAAACTCTTGCTTAAATAACAAGTTCTAGTGTTGTTAACGCTGTATATTATAATATGTTTATGTATCGAAGTCTCTTTTGTGCCTAGTCTCTGGTACATGATCACCAAGTATCAACCAAACCACTGTACGACTTATTGCGATACTATACAATTCAACTGGTATGACATATTGTGATTGAAACGTCCGGTGATTTCATGTCACTGTACGACGTATTGCTAGACTCTATAATTCAATGTGTACTCCTTATTGCGATAACCGGAAGTTGACTCGTTTATACACGGTGGTGAGTGTATATTATCATACGTTGAGTGAGAAGCTATGTCGATGTATGAGACACGTCTCAGAATTATGAATAAACAAGTCACGTCTCAGAATGGTGCATAAACGAGACACGTCTCAGAATGATGCATAAACGAGTCACGTCTCAGAATGATGCATGAATGAGTCACGTCTTAGAATGATGCATAAACGAGTCACGTCTCAGAATGATGCATAAACGAGTCACGCCTCAGAATGATGCATAAACGAGTCACGTCTCAGATTGGTGCATAAACGAGACACGTCTCAGAATGATGCATAAACGAGTCACGTCTCAAAATAGTAAATAAACGCGTCACGTCTCAGAATGGTGCATGACTGAGTCACGTCTCAGAATGATGCATAAACGAGTCACGTCTCAGAATGATGCATGAATGAGTCACGTCTCAGAATGGTACATCAACGAGTCACGTCTCAGAATGATGCATAAACGAGTCACGTCTCAGAATGGTACATGAACGAGTCCCGTCTCAGAATTGTACATAACCGAGTCACGTCTCAGAATGGTACATAAACGAGTCACGTATCAGAATGGTACATAAACGAGTCACGTCTCAGAATGGTACATAAACGAGTCACGTCTCAGGATAGTACATTAACGAGTCACGTCTCAGAATGATGCATAAAAAGGTCACGTCTTAGAACGGTACAAAAATGTACTAGATCTATATAGAGTATTGAGCCGTGACGGCACCTTTAGCCATAACATGTATGTAGTGGATCAATACCCAAAGGCTTACGGCTCAGGGGTCAGAGTATATCTATACCGAACGATGGTTGAACTACCTTCCGTTACGCATACGCACAATCCTTATTGTGGAGCAGCTTTACTACTCAGCCAACGAGGACGGTTGGAAAGGAAGAACTTTAATAAAAACACCAAGTCTGCATACGTAGAATCGTCACTATAGAAATGTCACTGGTTTATGGATACTGTAAAATCACATACAGTTTTTGTATGTTCGTGGGTATTAAATTTCGTGGATTTTGATAAAAATACATTTTTGTGGGTCGTAAATTCGTGGATTACAGAACACGAAAGGGTCAACACATGTCTGACTTTGAGAGGTCGATAAATCGTGGGGATAGGATTTCGTGATCGTGCTGAACAACGAAATCAACGAAAATTTAACAACCCTCGAAAAAAAGGATTTTACAGTATAATAATGATGATACATTGCATAAAGGCACTGCAATTGTATTGACAGCGTCCAGTCACACTGACCTTTAAACATCCATTGCGTGTAGACACTAACATGATTACTCTGATTGATAGAGTACAAAAATACATGGACAAAGGACATTCTACCACAGGTCACATGTTCCTAACGGTATCAGTGTTTTAACCACAGGTAATTGTAACGTTTTTTGCAACATTTCGCTGGCTTAAAATTAGAAGAAAAAATAGTCTTCACTTATGGTAAAACAACATTTTAAACTTCAGTGTGGTCAACACGGCCACTTCCGATTTTTATAGGCTCATGAGAAGCGCCTTAAGATGCAGAGGGATCTTATAAGGTCGTGCGTAATTAAGTACTTATATACGACCTTCTAATTGTAAGCCAGCGATTTCGAAACGGTTTCGAGGGTTGACAATATGTCACGTAGGCAGGCATCTGATATTTATTTTATTATACCGAACACTACTATAAGTCTAGCAAAACCTTCACTGCTATGATTATCATAATTATTAACAGTAGACATGACAGTGCTTTCATAAATTGTTGTGTATCAATTTCCCATTATATTTTATGTGAAGGCCCCTACGTTCATTTGGTGCATTTTACCGATTTCTTAACTAATATATCTACTTTTTAAGAAAAGAAGTTCAGTTTGACATTGTGCCTTGTATAATTTTGATGCTTTCTGTGCTCGGCTGGTTAAGCTGAGTGCTGTCTTCCATGGCTGTCTTAATATTATCTTTTTAACCAGCCGAGTCCCCAATTCCCCTTACATTGTAGCTGATCACAAACCGGAAGTTTGGTATTATATTCGATATATATCGCTCGTATGTACATGTAGCTCTCCATCGAAGATCCTTTATAAAGTAAGTCGTCAGAAGACCGTTTATAGTCTTTGTGGTGATGGTGACCGGTGAAGCTAGTATGTTGGAATACAAAAAGGACACAGATTGAAGTTGAAAAAGAGCTTTATATACAACAGTGTATAAACGAGTCAACTTCCGGTTATCGCAATAAGGAGTACACGTTTCATTGTATAGTCTCGCAATAAGTCGTACCGTGATAGGAAATCACCGGATGTTTCAATCACAATAAGTCATACAAGTTGAATTGCATAGTATCACAATAAGTCGTACAGTGATTTGGTTTATACGCAGTATAAGTTTTTAGAGTCATATACTAATCAAAAGAGGCAATACAGAATAAAGCCTAAATACAGTATATATTAATTATTATGACGTGACGTTGAAATTATAAAATATATCATATGGGCAGAAAATAGCGTCACAGTCAAGCTTGTCTATTCAAATCAGTCACCCTAACCTTGTGTAGGGTCTATGTGGATATATCTAGATACAGTAACATGTATGATGTTTGCAAACATTTGTATTTATATAAGTAAAGTTTAACCATGATATGAAATGTATTAGATCTACTTCGCCTTCATGTGGCAACCAACGTCAATAAGCGGCTAAATTCGGCTACCCTCGCGTGAAGAACTGCAGAAATCGTCCCTTATTACGACGTCACGACGCTTACGACATAAAATGCGGTGTTATTTATAAACCGAATCGCCATGAAATTACAATATCAACTTCCGTAATGTACGATTTCAACTTCCGGAATTTACGATTTCAACTTCCGGAATTTAGAATTTCTACTTCCGGAAATTATAAAATGTACATCTCGAATTTACGATTTTAACTTCCTTAATTGATGATTACATTTTCACTAATAAAGTATTTTAATTTTCAGGAATGAGCTATTTTTACTTCGACAATTTACGACTTCAACCACATGAATGCATTATTTCCGTTTCCTAAAATTTGTAATAAGATCGCGTTAATGATAATGTAGCTGTGTTGGTGTCAACTATGTTTTCGTAAACGATTGAACTGAAGAAAATAATGTAAGAAACTGCAGACACATATTTTTCATTTCATGTCTTAGTGGAGAGATGGAGGGATTGTTTATTGTAACTCACGCGACTGTACGATCAGAAACATCATTAACAAGTAACTCCAGAATCTTGATAATTGATTTATAATTGGATTTGAATGGCAGGAAATAATGAATAGAGAAACCACAGACGTGAATGACGGGTATTAAACAATGTTACGCTGATTTAACGTCGGTATGAGTACGGTATCGTTACGGCATTTAGTACAACCACCTACCGAAAAGTACGGTGTTTATATGGCATTTATGTTCACACTCGACATTGGGGGATATTTCGTTTGGTCTCACGACTCCTAAATTATATTCATTACAAGTCAAACCATCTCGAGATTATACTGATAGAGATAAATAATTATACAAATACAGGGAGCCTGGGGAAGGAAATAATTAATACCCATTGTGCACTCAGCAAATTGCTGGCTTAGAATGAGAAGGTCGTAACTACAAAAAAATGCTATTTTGAGAAAATAAGAAAAAATTGTCTGAAAGCCACTCGTTACTTATGGAAAAACATGTTTTTTCCACTTCAGATTGGTCAACATGAACTGAAAATAGGCTCATAACAAACGCCTTGTGTTGCAGATTTTTCAAAGATGTACTGTTTGAGTTTTATAAGGTCGTAAGTAGCTCTTACGACCTTCTCATTCTAAGCCATCGAAATAGTCCGTATCTACAGAATGTACGCTAATTAGTGTTAAAACCGTGTGATAGACAATTACCGTTCTAGGGCTAGTAATGTAATGCTATCACCTTTGTAATAGTACAGTACTAATCATCGACATACCAGACAAAAGGTGAAACATTTACTATACAATGTACTACTCAACGTTTGATAAGGGTCAAGAAATCTATATTCATGTCCGTCGTACGTTTACTGTACAAAGCCGATTAAGAAAACGTGGTACAAGTCTGAAAATATCACCTAATATGATGCTAACTTTCGAACAACTTATAAGACGCATTTGGTATTCATCGACATTTTGTTGTCTTTTCCCTTGTAACTGATCATGATAAAAAAGATAATATTTAGTCAGACAGGGAAGGCAGCACTCAGCTTAACCAGTCTAGCACTCTGTAACATTGTCAGATTGACAGTTCGACCTCACATTAGGTACTTAACTACTGGACGGCTAATTAGTGTACCTTAATTAACTAAGATGCATGTCGTTGATGTTTCTCGTCTATATTTCAGAATGGTGACTGGGTAGACGAGCTTGTGAACAAATGGACATATAATCATGTAAAACATGGACATGTTGATTACTCTACAACCTGCATACGTGACCCCGGTCATTAGTGTATGTCCTATATATACTAGACGAGCTGAAGGCTCTGGACATTGCTCTGGACGACAGGACCGAGAAAGGGACCGAAAGGCTTTAATGATGCGTCTATTTCTATGTTTAAATATTATCTGAGTTGTAAATAAATATATTGATGGAACTTTAAATAAACTGAGTTAGTTAATAATTGGAACCTACTACTATACCACAACCATTTTGGCAGTGGCCACAGTAACAAGAGTACCGTCACGTGGTATTTTTGTCCATTTTCTATTCTCATATTTTGTAAGACCCAAAATGCCTACAAATGGATCGCATTCTATTAGCGCAGAGGTTTGAATGCAGCACAAACATTTTATTGAGGTTGGGGTTATCAGCACTTAGGCATCAAATTTTAAAGCAATCTGTAGTCATTTACAATATTAACAGATGTAACATTATATTTCAAAAAAATCAATCAGTCCATCTTATTCAGTATGCAATACATCCACAAGGAAAATTTGCAGACCCTTTTCAAATTTTGAGAAGTATATTATGTCAATATTCTTTGTTTTGACGCCAATCTCGTCCCGATTCAAACTTTTCGTCAGGTCGGGGCGGATCAACATGATCGTAGTACGAGCGTAGCCAAGTGTGAACGAGATTTTACCATGCATAGAAAATTAGGGCTAGTAAAATACACGCCTACTATATATTGGAGTGTTTTTTTGCACCAGCTAGAACTCATAACCACTCCCAATGTGTAATTAATTGTTGCTCAAAAATAGAAATACAACCATGGATAACTTCAACGCGATAAATTGGAATACAGAAACAAACACAAAATCCGCTATATTTATCGTTTCTGAATATTTAGGAACAGCAGACTTTATATGCTTTGACAAATGTTTGAATGTTTTCATAGGCAAATGTTACGGTCCTTGATTTTAGTCCATAACAAAAATAAAGGCAATTTTGTGTTTGTCATTCAGAGTTAAAGGCGAATCTTACCTAATTTTTGGAGCGGGCCTGATATATTGGAATCCTAAACACGTCACGGGCCTGATTTATTCTAGTTATCCTATCACTAAATCTGTTTGATAGGGGAACATACTCGTATTGTTACTTATTATAGCATAAAAACGGTGATTTTGCCCATACGTTAACGGGACGAAAACCATGCGTAAACATAAAGATTCACGCGAGAACGCGCTGTTTCTTGGTATTTGCTGATCCCGGAAGTCGACGCTCATAACGTGGGAATTGCAGTTCATAAGACGCTGTAAAATCGTTTATTTTCATCGGTGAGGCCCTGAAATGAGCATACTTAAAACTGGACGTTAACAGCGCGTTCTCGCGTGAATCTTTATGTTTACGCATGGTTTTCGTCCCGTTAACGTATGGGCAAAATCACCGTTTTTATGCTATACTAAATGTTTATAGGGCATATCTGTTCAACCCGTCCCTAGACAGGAAAACACTCTTTTCTTAGTATTTGTTCGCCTGATCTTCTATGTGGTGCTGCCTGGGGGCCTGGGGTCTCTGGAGTAAACGAATTCCTTAGTAAGTTTTTTTCCTCTGCCAGATTATCCAAAAACCTGATTGGAAATCCCCGCTGGATGCAGTGCATTCGTTAATATTAAAATATTAAAACTTATATTTTGTCTTTAATAGTCAATAGTATGTCAAAGTTAAAGACAGCGGCTGAATTTCACCTAACCGGTTATCCTGGACTGTATTCTAACTAGAACAAGGAACCGCCAGGGTACAGACAACTTATCGCAAAACTTCACCTTGTCACTTTTCTAATACAGTCAGATCTCGATACAACGACGCTGTTTGTTTCCAAGAAAAATGTCGTTATAACGAATATGTCGGTATACTGAATTGATACAAAGAGCATTTTAATACTTTTGTTCCCAAATTTGATGTCAGTATAATGAATTTGTCAGTATATCGGATGTCGTTATATCGAGATCTGACTGTATACAAATACAACTTGCAATTACTACTAGACCATATCGCGGCTCTGCCATTCACTCTTAAGCTGATAATTTAATGGTCTGACCTCACGAAAAAAATGTAATAGAAAATGGAACAGGGAAGGCAGCACTCAAATTAACCAGCCGAGCACAGAAAATCATCTCATACAACAATTACGGCACAATGCCCAACACATAACTGAACGAGAAAAAGCCAATGTCCCCTGTCGACAAGCTGAATTACCTGGTTTCAGGTATAAAAATGCTGAATGCCCTAGTTTCAGGTATAAAAATGCTGAATGCCCTAGTTTCAGGTAGAAAAATCTGAATGCCCTAGTTTCAGGTAGAAAAAGTTTAGGGGTTTTTTTACATTCAGTAATCGCTAACCTTTTGACCCCGCAGAAATATCAATGACTGCAGTAATGATGATTTCATTGAGCTTCCTAGAAAACCCAGACAGAATGATTATATAAACTTTACTGAAGCCTGGTTATACATTGTATTGAAGTTGTGTGCTTACATAGTAATGCTCGTTACAGGACAATCGGGACACCTCGGACAATCTCTACGAATCATCTCTCGGGTGTAAATAGAACGTCGCCATTTTTTAACGTCTTTCGCCATGACGTCATCATGACAAATTTAAACAGTGCTTCAATGGAATACATGCTGCGTGTTATACTCAAGGAGTGTAGCGAATTGTAGTGTTTCATCAATAAAATATCGTTTGATATTTCCGCTGCCGATAAGTTACGGTCTATTTTCTTCGGCCCATTTTCTTCTGCGTAGGATTTAAGAAAGAATGCTTCCGAATTCATACGCTTGATACATCCGAGGTATTTTATCCTGTAAAAATGCCGTACGGACCGTTCCGATTGGTTACAGGAGTCTGGTGGTACTACATCCTGTTAACCCTCTGAAATTTAAATGACCTTTAAAGAGATTATAATACATTGGACAGGGAAGACAGGACTGGGTTTCTACATCTTTTCCACCCTCTTGAGTTAAAATTGGACAGGCTATGCAGGACTGTATTTCTACATCTTTTCCACCCTCTTTAGTTAAATTATGACAGGGAAGACAGGACTGTATTTCTACATCTTTTCCACCCTCTTTAGTTAAATTATGACAGGGAAGGCAGGACTGTATTTCTACATCTTTTCCACCCTCTTTAGTTAAAATTGGACAGGCTAGGCGAACTGTATTTCTACATCTTTTCCACCCTCTTTAGTTAAATTATGACAGGGAAGGCAGGACTGTATTTCTACATCTTTTCCACCCTTTTTAGTTAAAATTGGACAGGCTAGGCAGGACTGTATTTCTACATCTTTTCCACCCTCTTTAGTTAAAATTGGACAGGGAAGACAGGACTGTATTTCTACATCTTTTCCACCCTTTTTAGTTAAAATTGGACAGGCTAGGCAGGACTGTATTTCTACATCTTTTCCACCCTCTTTAGTTAAAATTTGACAGGGAAGACAGGACTGTATTTCTACATCTTTTCCACCCTTTTTAGTTAAAATTGGACAGGCTAGGCAGGACTGTATTTCTACATCTTTTCCACCCTCTTTAGTTAAATTATGACAGGGAAGGCAGGACTGTATTTCTACATCTTTTCCACCCTTTTTAGTTAAAATTGGACAGGCTAGGCAGGACTGTATTTCTACATCTTTTCCACCCTCTTTAGTTAAAATTGGACAGGGAAGACAGGACTGTATTTCTACATCTTTTCCACCCTCTTTATCTAAAATTGGACAGGGAAACTAGGACTGTATTTCTACATCTTTTCCACCCTTTTTATTTAAAATTGGACAGGCTAGGCAGGACTGTATTTCTACATCTTTTCCACCCTCTTTAGTTAAAATTGGACAGGGAAGACAGGACTGTATTTCTACATCTTTTCCACCCTCTTTAGTTAAAATTGGACAGGGAAGGCAGGACTGTATTTCTACATCTTTTCCACCCTCTTTATTTAAAATTGGACAGGGAAGGCAGGACTGTATTTCTACATCTTTTCCACCCTCTTTATTTAAAATTGGACAGGGAAGGCAGGACTGTATTTCAACATCTTTTCCACCCTCTTTATTTAAAATTGGACAGGGAAGTCAGGACTGTATTTCTACATCTTTCCACCCTCTTTAGTTAAAATCGGACAGGGAAGACAGGACTGTGTTTCAACATCTTTTCCACCCTCTTTAGTTAAAATTGGACAGGGAAGACAGGACAGTATTTCTACATCTTTTCCGCCCTCTTTAGTTAAAATTGGACAGGGAAGACAGGACTGTTTTTCTACATCTGTTCCATCCTCTTTAGTTAAAATCGGACAGGGAAGACAGGACTGTATGTCTACATCTTTTCCACCCTCTTTAGTTTAAATCAGACAGGGAAGGCAGGACTGTATTTCTACATCTTTTCCACCCTCTTTAGTTAAAATCGGACAGGGAAGACAGGACTGTATTTCTACATCTTTTCCACCTTCTTTAGTTAAAATCGGACAGGGAAGACAGGACTGTATTTCTACATCTTTTCCACCCTTTTTAGTTAAAATCGGACAGGGAAGACAGGACTTAGCAGCTACGACATGGCACGATAGGCACAAGGAAATAAAAAAGGGTATTTCAAAAATTGAACAGTGAAGGCACATTATTGCATATCTAGTTCGGAAATCTATCAAACTAAAGATAATGAAATTGAACAGGGAAGGCAGTACTCTACGGTAACAACAGAACACGAACGACACAAGGAAGGATTACCAATACTGAATTATATCAAAACGATATTTTAAAAATCGGGCAGCAAAGGAGGGACTGAACAGCAATAGCAGATCACGGCAGTCACAGAATTGTATTACAAATACTGAACTCTTTCAAAACGATACTTTGAATATCGGACAGGGAAGACAGGACTGAACAGCAATAGCAGATCACGGCAGTCACAGAATTGTATTACAAATACTGAACTCTTTCAAAACGATATTTTAAAAATCGGGCAGCAAAGGAGGGACTGAAAAGCAATAGCAGATCACGGCAGTCACAGAATTGTATTACAAATACTGAACTCTTTCAAAACGATATTTTAAAAATCGGGCAGCAAATGAGGGACTGAACAGCAATAGCAGATCACGGCAGTCACAGAATTGTATTACAAATACTGAACTCTTTCAAAACGATACTTTAAATATCGGACAGGGAAGACAGGACTGAACAGCAATAGCAGATCACGGCAGTTACATAATTGTATTACAAATACTGAACAATATCAAAACGATATTTTAAAAATCGGAAAGGGAAGGCAGGACTCAACAGCAGCAGCAGGGCACGGCAGTCACAACATTAGATACAAGAACTAGAATCTATCAAAAAGGGTACTGATGCTATACAGAGGTATAATACTAGTAGCCTAATATGATGCGTTTATAAGTGTAATCACATCTCAAAATTATCTTTCATGCCAACAACAAATTAGCATCGAGAAACAATAACAACAAACACGCCAATCACAACAAAATACCACGCAATAACAACAACATAATGTTTAGCAATGTCAACATCAACTTTAATATCAGCAGAATTAAAATAAAAAAAGCACATCAGCAGCAACAACATGCGCGGTTATAACAACAGAATTATCATCACCACCAGCAACAACATGCGCGGTTATAACAACAGCATTATCATCATCACCAGCAACAACATGCGAGGTTATAACAACAGCATTATCATCATCACCAGCAACAACATGCGAGGTTATAACAACAGCATTATCATCATCACCAGCAACAACATGCGAGGTTATAACAACAGCATTATCATCATCACCAGCAACAACATGCGAGGTTATAACAACAGCATTATCATCATCACCAGCAACAACATGCGAGGTTATAACAACAGCATTATCATCATCACCAGCGACAACATGCGCGGTTATAACAACAGCATTAGCATCATCACCAGCAACAACATGCGAGGCTATAACAACAGCATTATCATCATCACCAGCAACAACATGCGAGGCTATAACAACAGCATTATCATCATCACCAGCGACAACATGCGAGGTTATAACAACAGCATTGTCATCATCCCCAGCAACAACATGTGCGGTTATAACAACAGCATTGTCATCAACACCAGCAACAGCAGCAGCAATTACAACTGTAATATAAGCAGAATTTAGATTAAAATATGCCAGCAGCAAAAACATCATGCGTGGAAATCATTCTGATCACCTCGGCCTTTATGCATTGCAATAGACCTCTGACATAATTTAAAGATATGGGTTATTTCTTTTATAATATGTATTCGTATGATCATAAAAATAAGAAAACTGTTCGGGAAAGATAAAATAACCATCTTATTGACGGATACATAATTTGTTACTTTTCGTGTAGGTAGCAACTTTTAACTCACGGCCTGTTGGCTTTGGTGTATTACTACAGTTAGACACGAGGTTATTTGCCGGAGACAAACGGAAATGGCCGAGCTTTCACGATTGGCGTGGAAATAACATCAACAATGTATTGTTTTAGCAATGACAGCAACATCACATCATCATCATCAGCAGCAGCTTTAATATCAGCGGCGATAGCTCAATGGTAACACACTGGGGACGTCCATCCAGTGGTCGTCGGTTCAATCCTCAGCATGGTAACTGAACTTGCTGGAAACATTTATAGTATTTCCCGATGTATCTGACCGTGTGTACTGCAAAGTATCTGGTCAAAGGTGTCAGGAAGTTGTGTATCAGTGCTATACATCGGGCACATTACAGAACCAGGTTGTCTATTCAAAATAAGAGATAGGCGCACTTCTGCAGCGCTGGACATGCCTGTATCTAATGTCTCTCTCTCCCTTCAGTGGTTTTCCGTCAGTTTGTCCCTCTGGTCAGACCATGCTGTATCTGCACTGGTAGATGATGCACCTGCGCCCTTGTGGCTGCAACACTTTATGCAATCTGGTATATTTATTTTTCCATCTATTTTAATATTAGTAACATTAACATCAGCGATAGCAGCAACAACTTTTATATCAGTAACATTAACATCAACAACAGCAGCAGCAACAACTTTTATATCAGTAACATTAACATCAACAACAACAGCTTTTATATCAGTAACATTAACATCAACAATAGCAGCAACAACAACTTTTATATCAGTAACATTTACATCAGCAACAGCAGCAACAACAACTTTTATATCAGTAACATTAACATCAACAACAGCAACAACAACTTTTATATCAGTAACATTAACATCAACTACAGCAACAACAACTTTTATATCAGTAACATTAACACCAGCAACAGCAGCAACAACAACTTTTATATCAGTAACATTAACATCAACTACAACAACAACAACTTTTATATCGTAACATTAACACCAGCAACAGCAGCAACAACAACTTTTATATCAGTAACATTTACATCAGCAACAGCAGCAACAACAACTTTTATATCAGTAACATTTACATCAGCAACAGCAGCAACAACAACTTTTATATTAGTAACATTAACATCAACAACAGCAGCAACAACTTTTATATCAGGAACATTTACTTCAGCAACAGCAACAACAACTTTTATATCAGTAACATTTACTTCAGCAACAGCAACAACAACTTTTATATCAGTAACACTAACATCTACAACAACAGCAACAGCAACTTTTATATATCAGTAACATTAACATCAACAACAACAGCCACAACAACTTTTATATCAGTAACATTAACATCAGCAACAGCAACAACAACTTTTATATGAGTAACATTAACATCTACAACAACAGCAACAACAACTTTTATATCAGTAACATTAACATCAACATCAACAGCAATAACAACTTTTATATAACCTTAACATTAACATCAACAGCAACAACAACTTTTATATCAGTAACATTAACATCAACAACAGCTGCAACAACTTTTATATCAGTAACATTTACATCAACTACAGCAACATCAACAACTTTTATATCAGTAATATTAACACCAGCAACAGCAGCAACAACTTTTATATCAGTAACATTAACATCAGCAACAGCTGCAACAACTTTTATATCAGTAACATTAACATCAACTACAGCAACATCAACAAATTTTATATCAGTAATATTAACACCAGCAACAGCAGCAACAACTTTTATATCAGTAACATTAACATCAGCAACAGCAGCAACAACTTTTATATCAGTAACATTAACATCCACTACAGCAGCATCAACAACTTTAATATCAGTAACATTAACATCAGCAACAGCCGCAACAGCAACTTTTATATCAGTAACATTAACATCAGCAACAGCAGCAACAACTTTTATATCAGTAACATTAACATTAGCAACAGCAACAATTTTTATATCAGTAGCATTAACATCAGAAACAGCAGCAACAACAACTTTTATATCAGTAACATTAACAACAACAACAGCAACAGCAACTTTTATATCAGTAATATTAACATCAACTACAGCAACAACAACTTTTATATCAGTAACATTAACGTCAGCAACAGCAGCAACAACAACTTTTATATCAGTAACATTAACATCAACAACAACAGCAACAACAACTTTTATATCAGTAACATTAACATCAGCACCAGCAGCAACAACAGCTTTTATATCAGTAACATTAAAATCAGCCACAGCAGCAACAACAATTTTTATATCAGTAACATTACCATCAACAACAGCAGCAACAACTTTATATCAGTAACATTAACATCAGCAATAGCAGCAACAACAACTTTTATATCAGTAACATTAACATCAGCAACAGCAACATCAACAACTTTTATATCAGTAACATTAACACCAGCAACAGCAGCAACAACTTTTATATCAGTAACATTAACAGCAGAAACAGCTGCAATGGAGACAACAACAACATGACTGCTAACTGTGTGCATTCACACAGTATTGCGTATGGTACTTCTCATTCACAGATCAAGGAATATTTAGTAAATAAAATACTCTGATAAAAGGACTCAGACAAGGCACTGTGCCATTGATAGTGAGCTCGACAAATCGGTGAAATGAGAGCAGCCGGCCGTCGTTGATATATGATTACCAATAGAATAACAGAATATCACTATTCATTCACTCACTGTAGTGTGGGCATCTAGTAACTAAAGTGGAAATTAATCATTTTGTGTTGATTGGAAGAAATTAATTAGTAAAAAATGCTAAATAGACACAGTGTGATTGAAGATATTCAATTAAAATTCAATTAAAATTTGCGAATATTTTATGTGATTGTTTCAACGGAAAAGAAACATTAGTTCAACATCGAGAGGGCTATATGCAACAAATATTAAGGTAATTTAATTTTGAATATTCTTTTTTATTGTTATACTAGAATATATGAATTATGAAATTATTCACAAATCATTTTTCAGATATTGTCTTTGTAGTATTGAAAATTTATTATTTATATACATGTAGTTCTTTTGCTAGAACTGTAGGTTATGATTGTAGAATTTGTTTTGATATCAGTTTTTGATATATATTTAAAAACATTTGGCAGGTACAGCCCACCTTGTAACTGGTACTTATAAACTCCAAACCTTTAAATATAACAATTTGCTGTGTTATAATTAAAAAGTCGTAAGTGCAACATCAATATTTTGAGAAAAAAAAACTGTCTAAAAACTAATCTTTAATTATGCATAAATAAGCCTTTTCAACTTCAGTTTGGTCAACATGACCACTTCCGATTTTTATGAAAATGGGTTCATAAGAAGCGCCTTGTGGTGCAGATTTACGATATGCAATTCAATTCAATTCTTTATTTCCCTCTATGCAGAGGATATTGAACACAGTATGTACAGGATAACAAAGTTATACAATTATAAACATGAGCATGATAGTAATTACATTAATATGTAATTCTCAGAAGAAATGCCGCAGGTGATTAGCGACAGGCAATTGTCCAGTAATACATATATCACGGTTCTGTCTAAGGTATTCGCTAAGCAGAATATATATTCAGACATTGGCTTATATACATATATGAAGATTTAAGAAACATGGACTCAGTTTCAACGTCGAACACAGGTTCCAATAGTGCCCCTAAGAGTTTTAAAGACAGTGAGATGCTGTCAAATGACAATAGTTCGTGTAAATCGTCTTGACTGATATATTGTACTAGTGAATCTTTGAATTCAGTTCGGAGTGTCTGGGTACATAGGCATTCGCTTATCACGTGTATAAGTTCTTCCTGGTAGACTAATTCACATTTGTCACATATTTGGTTTTCGAGTAAAACACTTCTAGTCCATAATCTAGCGATGACGCACATAATATAGTTGAATGAGTTTAGATTACAAACGTTATACACAATGGATGGCACAATTCGTCGTGAAGTATCCGAAAGAATGTAAAATCCGTATCCTGTGACATTCGGTTGTCCCACAAAAGTGTTTCATTTAACTGTATTTTCCACTCTCGCTTAAAAGGTATGCGTTGCGGAGTGGATGTAAATTTGTTGATTATGAATTGCAAGCCATATTTGTACAAAATGTTACATACGTCAGGAATGTATCCTAAACTTACTTTCGATCTATCACTACGAAATAAAACAAGTTTTCGAATAAAAATATCTCTTGTCACGGAGCCCGATGGTAGTGTCATAAGTTTGTGTAAAAACATAAGTTTACGAGATTCTATTTTGGACGGTAATCGGTTCAGACCTAGCATGGATTCTGCCATATCAGAACGGGTAGCTACTGGTAACCCTTTAATGCGTTTAACAGCAGAATGTTGAAAACGAGATATGGCAGAAGAATCTGAGGTAAGTAGGTTGTTTCATAATTCGGAACCATACAACCATACGCAGATCCGCCCAAGTCCAAGCTGTCGAAAAGTAAAATAAATTATAACTAGCTGAATGATCCAGTTTCCACAGCAAAAGGACTACAATGCCTAGTTTTAGCTGTCAGAAATCTTAAAACGAAGAAGTGCCCAACACACTACCGACCAAGAAAATTAAACATCCCCTGTCCCACTGTTTAAAAGCTGAATATATAAGTATTCAGTACGACCTTCCAATTCTAAGCCAGCGAATTATAAAACTTAAAGAGTCTTTTAATCTTATGATTCCACATTTTGACATGTTGCCCACTTTTGTGCATAGCAAGCAATGTATATTGTTCTGTTAAGCAATTCGTGCTCTGTGATTTCTAAAACGTTTCCTTTCCTGATAGATTTGTTATTTATTTTTTGTATTCATAAATTAATTCAAATTAATATTTATGTAAATTCATTTTGAAATTATCTTTGTACATTTTAATTATACACTGCCCACCAAAAATAAGCGTAAAAGGTGTCTGATTTTTATGCGATTGAGCTATACCACAGAAAGTAACCGTTTGCCAAGGGTATAAATCCATGTGCATGTGTACATTTGTATTGCGTTAATTGAACAAAAACAGATGAAGCAAAACGTAATGCGAATATTAAAATATCATCTAATCTGCTACTATAATACCAATAAATAAGGTGATTAATTTGATGTGCATTGATGTAACGTCGTATTTTTTACTGATACGCGCTGCATGCAACATGGAATTGTTTGTCCCTTTACTTTTCTCCTATTATATAAGACCCAAAATGTCCGAAAAAAGGAACGCATTCTGTTATTTCAGAGGCTTGAAAGTAGCACAAACATTTGAGTTAGGTTGGGCTTATCATCACTTAGACATCACATTTTGACGCACTGTTTATTCGCTTTCAATATTGCAGATGTAACATTATGTTTTATGAAAATTCCGTTTTGTCCAGCACCCTGTGAAACTTTGGAAAATGTAGGTCAAGCTGCTGAAAAAGATCTTATATTTCATGAAAAGAAACTAATTTCCCCATAGCGTGGCGTATATTTTATAGAAATCGCTGACAAAATAAAATACTTATGGCTACTTTTGTTTTTTTTAATGTTGACAAACTTCGTCTTGGACCTATAGCCAAACCAAAAGTCACGTGGTATTGCTTCAATGTGTATTATAGGGTAAAACGAAACATCATAATTACTAAGAATCTGTTTGTATTCACTTTGAAATGTAGCATCTAGGCTTTCGCAATATCACAAGAAACGAAAAAAATACTGGAATACGAACTCAAAATAAATCAAAATTATATGGCATATCGTTATTGTTAATTTATCATGAAAATCATAGTCTAGTTCCAAGTATCATTTCAGAATATGCATAATAGTCGGGAGTCCATACGGAGAAAATATGACGAGCCATGGCATCGGAGAGTAGAATGTGGCATCCATGCTATATGTTATCTTTGATATGTGTGCAATCTGAAACGGCCGGATGCCATCCGTGATTTTGCCTCGTTTTCTCAGAATTAGGTCAAAGGTCAAATGAGTGCATTTTTTATATATCTCCCTCGAAATATCATTATATCTCTGTCAGTTTTCGGTCAAAAATTTTACAAATGGTATCAAAATGAAGCTAATGCACTGGGCTATTAATACAAATAACTTTTTATTAATTCATGCATTTGTATACTCATGAATATTGATGAGAACACCTAAAATTAGCAATATTTTTCATAAAAATTCGACGTGTGTGAACCATCTATTTGTTATAATGTCGTCATTTTTGCTATTTGAAAGCCTAAATTATTCTTATTTAATGGTGAGATACTAAGCTATTGATATGTTAACTTGACACTTACCTTCTCAATGATTTAAGGGCACACGTTTGCTTAAAGTGGGTGGGGTTAAAATGACACATGAACCCAAACTAACATAATAGCGTCAACAGTATTATAAATACAATGTAAGTAATATTGTGTTTGCATTGATTTAAATGGGATTACAAGTAACAACTATTATATTGGTTTTAAAATGTACCAATTCATTTAAAATATGTCAACATTCGTTTAAGGAGGAATGAGCTACCTAAACGTAGGCATACACGTGAGCTGCAATTAGTATTTTCGAGTTTAGTATGATAAATAAGAACAAACATAAAACTAGGTTCAAATTATGCTTTAGGAATATAAAAAGATGATGATAATCAAAATGATATTGCAAATTGTTCATACACTTTTACTTGTTCCTTTGTAAAAGCTCAAAATAGGTGGGGAATGGTTCATTTTAAAGCATGAATACTGTTACATTATATTATATTTCCATACAGCACCAGATTGATATTTTAGTTCATGTCTTGTTTAAATTAGAATGAATATAGAGTTAAAGCATGCCTTTCGTGTTATGACATCTACAGAGTACCGAGAAACAGCAGGTACCAATGCCCGTCCGTGGGAGCTTTGATCATTAGACACAAGGTGCATATACCCCCTCAAGTGCTTAAGACAATAACGTTCTTGGCAATTTTAAACTATGAATCTATACAGAAAACGCCACAAATCATTCATGAAACAATAGTGTATATATGTACAAATAAGACAAGTTACAATGTCGCTGTTTAGTTTTAGATTGATTGTGAACATTTACTGTGGATATATTAGCACGTGAATTTACAAACACCTTCTCAGTTCAATGCAAGTAGTATGAAGAATCAGTAGATCATGTCTTGATTTCTGTATTCATTATGCATGCATCGCGGCTTGTATCCGTATACAAGTGCCTGGTTGGTAGTTTGCTCTTGCGGTGTGCAGTTCGAGCGCATCACTTCACATCACTGGGGGAGCAGTGACCTAGAGGTAGGGAGGCGCGCTTTGGGTCGAAAGGTCCCGTGTTCAATCCCAGTCTCGACCACTGCTCAAATTTCTCTGAGCAAGAATAACCCACATGCTCCACTCAACCAAGGTGTGAATTGATGCCTGTTAGGGCGATGTCTATACACGTTCGATAGTTCTGGGCACCGCTGATAGATGTTGGCTGCACACTCACCAGGAGAGAAGTAGTCTCCCCAGGGAAACTCGAACACAGGTTTCCTTAGGTGGCCCAATGACCAGGGAAGTTAAAATGTCAAAGGGTGGCTGAACAGCTGAACTGCTGAAAGCAGCCCTCGAATATTAGTAACTTAACTTCTTTTTTAACTTCTTGGCGGAAGTATTTCAAGCCTTCGTTTACAGAGTTTTAACAAACAGGAGTCATTAACAAGTTTGTACAACTCTCTGTCTCATCTGAATGTACGTCTCTTCTAATATCCAACAGAAGTTCATATCTTTTCAAGCAGAATAATAGTTTCACATCCCGTCAAAGAGAGAAACCCAACAATGATACGGTAGTCGTTTGGGGACATGTTCTGAGAATTATATGTACAGTACACAGTTTGGTTTTCTTTGATGGCACAACTTTCATACAGACTTGAATATTTGAATGTCCCAGATGGTGATTCTATAAACATCTATATCATGCCATCCGATAATTATTTTAATACCCTTCATACGCTTCTTTAGCAAGTATGCAAACTAGGTTTGACTACAAATCAACACCAGAGAGACACAAGTCATACTTCAGACCTTTGCTGAAGACTTATACATTGATCAGGTTGACAACATTATTACACTTAA
Source organism: Spisula solida (assembly GCA_947247005.1). NCBI lineage: Eukaryota > Metazoa > Mollusca > Bivalvia > Venerida > Mactridae > Spisula > Spisula solida. Next base: position 17,941,444 of record OX365962.1, on the reverse strand, counting down.
TAGACAAACATAGCGAACCTTTTTTGATCAACATTATATAGATTACGTCAAATTTGGAAAATCTAAACAGTACAACCAAACAACAAAGTTGCGAATCTGCGAATATATCAAGCAAATTTAAGCTAACATGAAAATACTCATGTCAAGTTTCCACAACGGCTACCTACGACAAATCTGAAAAATATTTTGGCCCAAACATTTTTAACATATTATATCTTGACAAATTCTACCTGTCTCATTCAACTATTATCAGACGTAGGCTTCCGGTAACTGGGACAATTCCCCAGAACATTTGTCGGGGCTATGCCAAGGTACACGATGCGAACTTATCAAAGATAAGGAATTACACATTTGTCTATGTCTCTCGATACTACCGATTTTCTTGCAGAACCTGATCCCAACACATCCCGAAGTCCCTAATTTCCATCGGGAGTAAATCATCGAGGCAGTTGGACAAACGTATAACTTCAGGACAACTCGGGAGTCATCCGATGTCTACCGATACCCCCACCCGATTACTCACGATGACCCAAAATGTCTCATGACATACCCGAAGTTTCCATTCAAAATTGTAATCCCGAGACCGAGAATGTGTCCCAAATATCACTGGGATGCCTAGCGCATAAGTTAACATGGTAACTGGTATTCCCGAGTCTCTGGTGCGGTTCTGGGATGCCTTCCCGGGTTATTCCCGACATGACATCGCGAATACATCGGGTAAAAATATGCATGCATTGAATTTCCCTGACGTATGTACATGTACTCGCGTTTTCACAAGATGTCTCCAGATTCCCCAAAACATTCATGAAGCTTACCCGAGACACCGGATGCCTTCTCTGAGATAAATGGGATCATATATAGACGCCTGCTAAGCTCTTAAATCCATCGGAAGTACATCCCCGAGGAAGAGGAATTGACGCATAACGTCTCGAGCACATCAAGAGTTTTTGCAATGCACCCCGATACTCCTTGATCATCATGATTCCTCCTGATGTCACAACTTGTCTGATGACCTCCCATATACTTCCCCTAGACCACGAGCAACCTGTTTACGATGCCTCCCAAATCCATATTGGGAGTTCATCCCCTAGACAAAGACATACGCAGTGGGAAATGTATATGCTTCAAGCGTCTCAATTGATACTTCGTGGCATTAAGAGACCGAGAACAAGACTGAAAACCGCAAGGCGAAGAACAGTAGAGGCCAAACCTGAGAAGAAACGGAATCAATAAAGAGAACTGAATAATAAATAAGTAAGGCATCCTTCGCTTGAAGCACCCAAAGCATAAAATGACCCTCGCATCTTTTGATGACATTTGGCAAACTTCGCGTCTTTTTGTTGTCTTCTGTACATTGTGGTAGCTTTCTCTTACAACAAGCTCGTTCTTTCTTAGTAACGTCTCTGACTTTGTTCGCAAACTAAAGGAAAGTAACTTAGCGAGTGTCGACTTCGGTTTAACTCATTAGGAAGATATAATCGTTTGATTGTGGCATGGGTATACTAGTATCAGGACAAGACATAATTCGACGCATCGGGCGACTTTTTCTATCTCGTTTGAATCCAAGTTGTGTAGTCTTTATTGATAAGCCTATGATTTGTTAAGTCACAATAGAAACGCTCAAAAAGGAAATTACTCATATGTGCATACTATACCGTCCTAATCATCGTTACTTACTACATATTGCTACTAATTAAACTAGCAACAAACTGTATCAACTAAGGCTTTATAAACATTGTGAAAGTACGGACAAGTCAGGGTACGAAAGAAATTAACTGCAATTGGCTAAGAATAACGTTTTCTTGTTCTCCAATACGACTCTATACATGCAACTAAAAGAACATACGTATACCCGGTAGTTTGTTAAAAAATACCAACTTATTAATTAAGAGGTTGATATACCAGGCGACATTTTACGTTGACGGCACTACATGTTTTCTTTGATTGGAATTGGTATAATTTGTATAATAACGGTAGAAACTACTGTGGTTTGCCAATGATTATAAGAATAAATAATACAGTTCTACATGTCATGTACAAACATATATTGTGTAATGAGACATATGTGTTGCATTTTGTATAATTATTAAAAGGCACTGCTTGTTTATCACTCAGATATAGATCCTTATTTGGACGCTATTTGTCATACATGTTCAATACATTATCAATATTCATAAATATGCAAATGATTTAATTAGCATAATATTTAAGTAAGTTAAAATCAATTTCCACGAATAAATCATATTTTGATATAAGGAATATGTTTAATGAGTGTAACGAGTGTTTAATGTTGATTCTGACTGTATTGAGATTTTTACGTTCTGTTTTAAATTTACCCCCACCCACCATTGGCGGTTATTCTCGGTGGAATTAAAATATATTTATCTATAAAAACATACATTTAACGAAAGCCCTATGTCTTCACATGATTTTGGTACAATTCGGATCTTTAAATAATAGAAATAAGGGAGATATGGCATATATTTGTCAACTATACTAGTAGATTTTTAACGAAAATTTACTAATTTTTGACTTCCTCATTAATATTCATGAGTATGCAAATGTGATAATTTGCATAAAATCATTGCAAATGATGAACCAATTCATTAGCTTCATTTTGATACCACTTTGACCATTCTACCTGTAGAATTGACCAAGATATGGTGCAATTTCAAGTTGATGTATGCTATATGCACTTAATTGACCTTTGACCTCATTTATGACCTTCACAGAGGGTTTTGCGCGTGGCATCCACCCAAACCATATACAACTGGTATTGGGCAATTCAAATATGGTATTGAAACACTTCTACTAAAAAATGCCATGGACCATGAAAAATAAGCGACTTTTGTGCTGATGGACTCCCAACTATAATACACGCAGAGCTTGCAATTAATTCTGTTTACTGTTCTTTCGAGCTTTGTGCCTTTCGGGTTCTGCTGTTTCTGTGCAATCAGGACACCTCGGACAATCTCTACGAATCATCTCTCGGGTGTAAATAGAACGTCGCCATTTTTAACGTCTTTCGCCATGACGTCATCATGACAAATTTAAACAGTGCTTCAATGGAATACATGCCCATCAAGCCAGCGCTGCGTAGCTGCGTGTTATACTCAAGTATAGTGTAGCGAAATTGTATTGTTTCATCAATAAAATATCGTTTGATATTTCCGCTGCTGATAAGTTACGGTCTATTTTCTTCGGCCCACTTTCTTCTGCGTAGGATTTAAGAAAGAATGCTTCCGAATTCATACGCTTGATACATCCGAGGTATTTTATCCTGTAAAAAATACCGTACGGACCGTTCCGATTGGTTTCTGTGTTGCCTTCCCTCTCGAGTTGTTTTATTACATTGTATCTTTTAAGGTGGAACCACACTATAAAAAAAGTTCCTAACCCATATATAAATTTGGTATCATAGTAAACTTTGATTTATTCCCAATTCAATGTCGCGTCTTATATATCCGTGCGCGTTACAATGACGTTACTATGACGTCATGTAATTACCATGGAAAACGCGTTTTGACGTCGTTCCGCGGAACGCAACGAAGTCAAGAAATAGCCCATGCAGGGCTTCATTATTACACGTCAGGTAAGTAGTGGGTACCATTCGACGCATTATGTAATTCCGAATCCGGTCAGGTAACAATATATATAATTAATCCAATAGCGTGCTAACAAAATGAACAAAACGTCGAGTCTGGCATTTTTGAGATTTTAAAAAATTATGACGTTTCGACAAATTGCAAAAATTCCACCCGTCAAAAAATGTTTAAATTTTATTAATATGTTAATATGTTGCATACCTGTAACAAAATATCAAATTCATAGAAAAATTGACCTCGCGAAACTCGATCAATATAGTTTTAAAGTTGTATAGTGTGAACAGAAATTACGTCATTTTTCACTTTGACAATGTTACATAGCGTCAATAATTTTTTCTGTGCTGCCGTCCACTGAGGGCAATATGTAAGAGAAATTAGTCAAGGCTATTGAGAAAATATATAGTGAATTGATTATTCGACACTGATTCGTTATCCTAATGTATGATCCAAAAAAAGAACCCATTGTATCATGCGTGTTACTCAATATAAATATCAAATGTTTTTTCGCCATTCTTTCTGACGATATTCGTTAATCTTTGATAAATAACATTCTATTGTACATGGTTTAACAAATTACCTGTCGTGTAATTATTTTCACTCATTGTTTTTTTCACGCTATTTCGGAGCAACTATAATATGAACGGGGTGACTTTCATAACCGCCTCGCGGCACAAATAGTACAACTGTAAAATAAACAATATGAACCTAGAGTGAGATTCGAACATATAATATTATACGGCGCCATCGCTTTGTAAAAGATAAAGAAGAATTCGACAGTTGTCACATACTTTTGGGCCCCGTTAGGGCACTGATCCTGACCCCTTTGTATAGCCTTATATTCTTTCTGTAGAAAAATAAAAACTATTTGGCGCTAATACCCCAATCACACGAGAGTCGGAATGAGCCGGAATGCCGTAGGAATAGAAATTCGTGGTACATTCTTGTATGTTCGAAATGTATTCCGTCTGCATTCCGAGTACATTTCATATGTTCGGGCCAGTTTGAATGTTTTAACATGCTCTAAACCAATTTCGTTTGAAATAAAATACATATTAAAATAAAAATGAATAAACTGTTATAAAAAACTCTCTGTATTTATTGATACTGTCCAGATTACACGGCGTCGGAATGAGTCGGAATGCCGTAGGAATAGCAATTCGAGGTGTATTCCTTCATGATCGAAATGCATTCGAAACATTCTGTCTGCATGCTGAGTCAATTCGTAGTGCATTCGATATATTCCGGCCCATTCCTGTGTCCACTTCGAATGTTTTGCGCATGTTCTAAACTTTCGAGATACATTCGAAGTCGGGTGGAATATCGAACGGCTACCGAAGTGTATTATTCCGACATTCTGATTACATTTTAAATATTCTTACGGCATTCTGACTATATTCGAAACATTACTTAAAGCCATTATAGGTACTGATATTAAACACACTACCCGTGCACAACCCGTGCATAATCCCGTGCAAAACGGTCCGATGCTTGTGTTTACCGTATATTGAAAACATATGCGTGCACGATCTCCGCTATCATTCCAGGCGGACTTGAAGTGTATTCGAGTTATACTCGAAGTATATAAAAAATGTATTTGAATGGTATTTGAAGTATTCCAACGGCATTTTGACAAAGCTGTAATAATTTTGGTCAATTCGAGTTATCATTCGGAATGTGTTTCGAATGTTTATTCTTTCTTCATTCCGACTCATTCAGGCCCATTCCGGCTGATTCGAGAGTCGTGTGATTGGGGTATAAAATATTAATGCAATTCCACAGGGAATCGTACCGCAATGACGGGTAGAACCAGTAAATTCAGTTTTGTGAAATCTGCGTTCAAAGCCCTCTTTAAAGGGGACAAGTGGGCCCAAAAACCTGTGCACGACATTGGGCCCGTAATATCCTTTAGTCTGGAGTACATGTGTACCAATGTGTACCCATGACAGCAAATTCCCGAATTTTGGCATTTAGGTCGTAAACTGCGGAAGGCCGAAATGGCCATCCCGTCGAGTCTGCATTAGTACGCTATGGTAGCGGAAAGGGTATAGCATTTTTTGAAAAATGAATTGTATTCGAATTGACTGTTTATTCGAATACAGGTTCCAATAGCAAGGAGCAATAATCATGCGAATACTGCTAGTACAGACCCCGAGGTGTGAGAGCTCAGAAAGCACACCCGATGCACACTCTAAGTGTTCTTCACTAAAGTATAACTAGTTTAGATTCTGTCGGTTTTCAGTGGGAAATAAATATTTTGGTCAAAGTTTGTGCAATGCTATAATTATGTCATATTATGGTCGAAACAGTGTTGTGTTATTATCGCGTATGCAGTAATACTCTTCCATGTGTAAATCATATACATGTACTTATACATACGTAAAAAATGTTAAACTAGATCTACGTGCATGTATTTAAAAGCGCAAAGCCTGTTTGTAAAGTAGTAAAACACGTTTTAATGATAAATTGCGTCACTAATGCTGTACCATGATCAACATTTGCAAAGTTATCCTATACGTAAATAACTGTCCTAGTCGGAAAACTTATCATAGGATTAAAAGTCCGAGACAATTTAACTGCAAGTTCGAATGTTTTAAATGCTAGTCCCGCGATATTAGAGTTTTGTGGTATTACCGGTTACCGTGGTATCATTTTCCCGCGGCACGATACCGCAATACCCGAAATACCGGTACATGTATTTGATCATCATTATACCCTGCTTCTGATTGTATTGAAAGTACCTGCTATAACAGCCAAGTTTCATCGTCTACGAAGTCGTGCCCTACGAGTTTCCTACGACGTGTCTGCGATAATCTCACGGAGATCATACGATATCATCCCCTGAATATCGTAATAGCTGCAACCGGGCGCTACGTTGATATGGCTCGAACACGAAACCTAGTAACATACAATTCAATATTTATTTGTAGTTATATTATTAGATAAACAACTTAGTTTCTCGTTCAACAGTATTTGCAATGGCAAGTGGCAGAATGTATAATATGTTTGTTCAGAAGATACATTTTAGATGTTTAGATGTAAAAATGACGAAACGTCATAGTATTTGGATGTCGACTAGGACCAGCCCACGTTACATGTACGTTTTAAAATGGTATTATTATGTGTAGCCTTCGTCGCAGCACGTCCATATGCTATATACGAACCAAGGGATGGCGGCTATTTGTTGCTACCCCTTTTTCTTTCTGTTAATTAGATTTTCATCAACACTGATTGTCCGGGCATTAACTTATCATTCCTAGTAACGTAGGCAATATAATAATGACGTCATTCCTAAAGAACATACCAGCGAACTTCAAAAACGCATTAATCGAGTTTCACGAGGTCAGTTTTTTTTAAATTTTGATATGTTGTTACAGGTATGCAAAAATTAAACATAATAAAATTTAAACATTTTTTGACGGGCGGAATTTTTGCAATTAGTCGAAACGTCAGATTTTTTTGAAAACACCAAAATGCCAGACACGACGTTTTTCCCACTTTGTTAGCACGTAATTAGATTAAGTGTAAATATATTAACATGACTAGATTCGCAATTACATAATGCGTCAAATGATACCAACTAATAACCTGTCGTGTAAATATGAAGCCCTCTGTGTGCTAGTTCTTGTCTCCTGTGCCTTCCAAGGAACGACGTCAAAACGCGTTATCCGTGGTAACTTCACGACGTCATAGTAACATCATGGGAACGCGCACGGAGATATAAGACGCGACATTGAATTGGGAATAAATCAAAGTTTACTATGATACCAAACTTGTACATGGGTTAGGAACTTTTTTTATAGTGTGGTTCCACCTTAACCGTGTTTTCATACGTTATAAGCAATATTTGCTCTATTGGTATAACGAAATTCGCTCCATTGTTATAACGAAATTCATTGATTGAATATGATTTCCACTGCTCATCATAAGCCAGGGTTGGTATTCACAAAGCATATTATTAAAAACAAAAATCTTAAAAAATGGAAATTTACTAAAGATTTCTTTTACTAAGAAAACATGGATTATCAGTCTTCAATGTGAGAGAAATAGGAGCGACATATGTTTTTATCTTAAGTCAAAATATTAAAGTTTTCAACTAAGAAGCTTTGCGAATACGATTCCTGAGTTATTACTTAAGAGTTGACACGGAACGGAAATTGTTTTCGCTATAAGCAGACATTCGCAATATCCAAATTCGATAAACTAGAGTTACAGTACATAATTCACTGACTTGACAACATAGGATATCACCAACAACCTAAATAACCTCACACTTTAAGGTTCATGTGCTACGACCCTGTGCCTATAGGCCTACCAGAAAATATCCACCCTGGCCTCGATCTCCTGAAGCATCTCAAGTAGAAATCTCATCTCAAATTGAGATTTTGCTCCAGTCAGAGTCTGAGTTACAGACAAACCTGAAGTTGAAGTTCTTGACATTTTACTGTGATAACCGCAAAATAATGTTTCTGTTTTGTGATGCCAGTTTTGAGTCCAGTCTTACATGGAAATTCACTAAACGAGATGTGACAATATTTGAGCTGAGCTTTTTCTCATATTGTGATGCTTCGGGAGATCGGGGCTTGGTCTCACTTGAAGCCTGCGTCACATGATGAGTCTCATAGTTATTTGGTCCCACTATTGTTCTTAACTCATATCAAAAACAAATATCGACGATATCATAAGGCTGTTGTATGATACTTGTTGAATGATACAATGACGTAATGCCGTCGTGACGTCATATACTGTTTATTGAAATTGTGCCATTTCATTTCTGTTTGTGAAAAAAAAACAAGCTGATCATTTAGTTAAAGAATAGCTTTTGTAATTTTGATAAAGCCTTTTCAGGGAACTATTAAATGATGAGTGGAACATTGAGCTATGTGATACTATGTAGTTCAAATATTGCAATATCAGAAAATCGCAAACAAACTGCAGAACTGAATGCGGCATGTCGAGAATTTGGTTCATCATACGATGTTAAGGTTTCGTAGAAGATTCGTTCGGCAGTTGCTCGAAACACCAGCAGTTTCCAACAAATGTGCTCTCGAAATGTAATCGTAGACAAGTGCATAGCCTTTACCCTACGAGCTCCAGGCGCGTATCTACCTGTACACGGATTACGGCACGCAGCTGCGTAAACAATGCAATAAAAACTGATGACTTGTAAGTCCTAAGGGGTAAGCCATTAGTATTTTCATCATTTCTAAGAAACACTTTTGAAAACCTACAACTTTAATTTCCACAAAATATGAAAATGCGTAACACCATGACGACCACTAGACTGTCTGGGCTCAGTTTGCTAAACGTGTATCGCGACAAATAGCTGGACAGCAAGGTTGTACTTGACAATTTCACGAGGAGAAAAAACAGAAAATTAGCACTGATTTTTTAATAGTTTCTCAACTGCTCAAAACTTGTTAACATCGGATAATCATTTGCTGTTATGAAAATAGAACGCAGCTTAATAAATGAATTAAGGGATGACAGTAGTTGTAGTTTTTCGAAAAAAAAATACAATTAGATAGCATTTAGACTGGTTTATGAGTATATAGTCTAATTGCTTACTATCAATTCTAGTTTTATATTCAGTGGCTTTAAAAATATTAAGAGCTCTATGCAAACAAGAAAAATAATGTTAAATATGATGCACAAAATACGCCAAACGCACCTGAGACGTTCTAGCGATCAAAAGTTTTCCGGGGGAGCATGCCGGTAGCTCGTGTGATACCCGTGTGGGTAATTCCTTCACTTGTTAATGCTTATTTCAGTCTATACCTTGTTTGTGTCTCTAATTCGTTCAATCATTCCTTCATTTGTTCATGCTTATTTCAGTCTATACCTTGTTTGTGTCTCTAATTCGTTCAATCATTCCTTCATTTGTTCATGCTTATTTCAGTCTATACCTTGTTTGTGTCTCTAATTCGTTCAATCATTCCTTCATTTGTTCATGCTTATTTCAGTCTATACCTTGTTTGTGTCTCTAATTCGTTCAATCATTCCTTCATTTGTTCATGCTTATTTCAGTCTATACCTTGTTTGTGTCTCTAATTCGTTCAATCATTCCTTCATTTGTTCGTGCTTATTTCAGTCTATACCTTGTTTGTGTCTCTAATTCGTTCAATCATTCCTTCATTTGTTTATGCTTATTTCAGTATATACATTGTTTGTTTCTCTAATTCGTTCAATCATTCCTTCATTTGTTCATGCTTATTTCAGTATATACCTTGTTTGTTTCTCTAATTCGTTCAATCATTCCTTCATTTGTTTATGCTTATTTCAGTATATACATTGTTTGTTTCTCTAATTCGTTCAATCATTCCTTCATTTGTTCATGCTTATTTCAGTATATACCTTGTTTGTTTCTCTAATTCGTTCAATCATTCCTTCATTTGTTTATGCTTATTTCAGTATATACCTTGTTTGTTTCTCTAATTCGTTCAATCATTCCTTCATTTGTTCATGCTTATTTCAGTATATACCTTGTTTGTTTCTCTAATTCGTTCAATCATTCCTTCGTTTGTTCATGCTTATTTCAGTATTACATCTTATTTGTTCTTTAATTTGTTCTTTAATTCTTTCAATAATTCCTTCACTTGTTCATTTTATTTTTAAAAAATTGTTCTTTCTTTCCTTCATTTATTCTTTTTTTCAGTCTTACACATCGCAGGCTTAGAATGAGAAGATCGTTATTGCTACTTAACACCTTAAAAGACCCATTCATATTTAAAATCTGCATCACAAGGCGCTTCTTATGAGCCTATTTTCAAGAAAATCGGAAGTGGTCATATTGACCAAACTGAAGTTGAAAAAGCTTGTTTTTGCATAAGTAAAGAGTAGATTCTAGTTTTCAGACAGTTTTTCCTTGTTCTTTTTTCTTCAAAATATCGATTTTGTACTAACGTCTTACGACCTTCTAATAATAAGCCAGCGACATGATTAGTTCTCTCATTGCTTCAATAATTCCTTCATTTGTTCATTTTAATTTTTGTGACGCTTTTTTGTTCTTTTATTCCTTCAATCATTCCTCAATTGTTCATTTTAATTTTTGTGACGCTTTTTTGTTCTTTTATTCCTTCAATCATTCCTCATTTGTTCATTTTTATTTTACAAAAAAAAGTTTTGTTCCGTTTAATTCTTTTAATTATTCGTTCACTTGTTTTTCTTCTTTCATTCCTTCGTTTTTTTACAGTGTTACACATGTGTTGTTCTTTAATTCTTTCCTTCATTCGATCATTTATTTCCTATCATTGTTGAATGTAATGGTTTTACTTTTCATCAGCTGTTTATCGTTGATTAATTGAACTTTCATAATTAATCAATTAAAGCCCATCAGAGTCAGTGAACGTGTTTATAAAGTGATGAAAACTTTAATCAGGCAGTCTCTGATAAAACGGTGATCAGCATTTACCGCTGACTGATTTAAAACATGCTAATTGATCTCGAAATACATGTTTATATATTTTTAAAACAAATCTTTAGATCTGGATTCCGTTACTAAGGAAACGCGTGCGAAGCGTTCAAAGCGTGCGAAGCGTTGAATTATGGGATGTTGAATATGTTTCTTCCGGTGGTAGTGTTTTCAAATTGAGTCACGTTGATCTAATTATTTCGAATTAATTTTAACCACATGCCCGTAATGCTTTCCAAATTGTTCTTATTAAACGAATTTATTTAGAATCGATTTAAACAAAATGGGTTAACATTCCAATGTTTAATTAATATGTTACTTTTTATACAATTAAAAAAACTTTCTCCGTGTGTGAATTTTTGTGTGTAATTATTTAGACCTTTCGGTCAAGGTTTACCCATAAAGTGCAAGCACTTATTTACAACAGGGTCATTTGTTTTGCTGAAGGGACAGCAAGTGGACGAGACAGTGGTGTGATACTCCGAACAGACTCATTGGGTCTTTAACATTCCCGGTATATAGCATCAATATACGAGAGACCACCTCTTGGTTGCCAACCAGTTTATCTGTAGTTGGGTGGGAAACACTGAAAAAAGCGCTTCTGAAATATACAGTGTCCCGAACGTGATTCGTACCAGCACTGAGACCTCCAAATTGGTAGTCGAGAGTGTTAAACACTCGGCCACCGTGACACCCTCGGTAGACATTTTATTGTGGGCTGTGCCTTTAATTCTTTGACGACCTGTCTATATGTTATTACCACAAGAGTTGCGTCAGTGGCAACAGTTTTTGCTTGCGTGATAATGATGCCTTTGCTATTTAGCAATTTCAAGACTCGATGCTTTAACAACCAATCAGATTCGTTTGTAATAATGAAGCCTACCCATTGGTCAATTTCAAGACTCGGTGCTTTAACAACCAATCAGATTCATTGTGATAATGAAGCCTAACCATTGGTCAATTTCAAGATTCGGTGCCTTAACAACCAATCAGATTAATTAGTAATAATAAAGCCTACCCATTGCTCAATTTCAAGACTCGGTGCTTTAACAACCAGTCAGATTCATTTGTGATAATAAAGTCTACACATTGTTCAATTTCAAGAGGGAGTGCTTAAGCGATTAATCCGGCGCTTAATTGCTTGATGCTGAGGCCTTCCCATTGGTCAATTTTAAAGACTGGATGCTGAAACAACCAATGATATGCCTGTTTATTCACCAGGGGGGATATAAAAAACAATTAACTGATTCTGTATTTCTTCTAATGTTGCTACTCACTACAAAAGTTGAGATCATAGCATACATGACTTTAGTTTCTATACATAGGGTTGATAATGACATGGACAGACTACTAAAGGAGACGTACTGGGTACATAGAACTAATGATTTTACTATGGCATCAAATTGCATGAATGCACTATTTTTGTACCGTGCGTAAATGTTCTGTTATGTTTTTTATATTTTGGTATAATTGACCACCGGTTATCCCTGATCACGTGGTACAGTTTTCACAATTTGCTTCTAATTTATCAAATACTAAAGTTGTGTTATAGTGTCTTGTATAACTTGTTATACATGTAATACATTTACGGTGTTTCTTATAGGACTATTTTATGTCACTTATGTGATATGTACCTTTAAGACACTTTGCATCTAAAAGATCCGTAATTGGTATTCCACCTTGGTCTAGAAAGTACTTTCTTTATGTCGAATTTGCTAAATAAGTCATATAACCCTTTAAGTCTTGGTATTAGCTCGAGGGCTTCGTTACTTGTGTATCATCCCTTGGTGTTATAGTCCACGTGATATGAGATTTCGTTACTTGTGCAACATCCCTCGGTGTTATGCTCCTCGTGATATGATATTTCGTTACTTGTGTGTCATCCCATGGTCTTTTAATCCACGTGAATGAGATTTTGTTACATTCCTTGATTGTATGATAAAATCAAGAAATAATCAGAGATCCCATAGACTGCATAACAAGACTAAAATTGATTTTCAGATTTTTATGTTTAATAAAATATTTTATGCCATGGTGCCGATATGAACGACCAGACCGTTAAGTTCACGATGTGATCCATTTTCCGAAGTGTTCCCGATTTATTCCTAAACCGAAGTGGTTGGCTGTTTTTTCTAGACGGTTTATGATATATATTTGATCGGAACGGTTGATTCTTACCCCGATGTACAGTAAAACTCTTATAACGACATCGGAGATGGAGAATATCTGCTTATAGCTACGTTTATAGCTTTCTACATTGTTTTAACCGAATTATACTACAGTTTAGATGAATGATAATCTTTCGTTATATCAATAGAACGCTATTATTATAACGAACAAAAAAAATCAACGTTCCTACACGTTTAGCTGAAGTTTAGAGAATTAATGGTAGAATGTCGATTCATCAATAGATGGCGAATAATGTATATAACGAACTAAAAGCTACGTCCACTAAAGTTCGTTGTATCCGAGTTTTGCTGAAATGTAGCTAAATCTTAGTTGAGTTCGTTATATAAATACAGAGTAAATTTTATACAAAAAATGTATCTGTATATAAATAGTTTAACACGTGTGTTCAGAATAGGTGGAAACGTGGTCCAGTATTGATAGCTACTGATTTCGGTTGTGAGTTCGATCCTTCTTCCAGCCTGATCAAAAACATAAATGCTGTTCACTGTTTCCCACCTGACATAACTAAATTTACTAAGTCTTTCGGACGAGACTTTAAACACCGAGGTACCGTGTATGATGCTTTACATCAGCACGTAATATAACAAGATATGCTTCTGGAACTTGGGATCTTCTGTATCATGCACACCCCTAAAACTAGAATGCCGACTAACCTCCTCTAGGGGCCTACCCATATGGATTTCCGGTGGCGAGAATAATAAATAAAAGCATATAAATCGAAATTGTGTCCCAAACCATTTGATCATATTTTGGTTTAAGTAAATATTGTACAATGATATAGTATAATAAGGAACAAAATAAAATATTTACTTCCCCTTGGAACTCGTAATAATCCAGTTTGACTTTACAAATGTAGTTTGTATTGGCGCCTATATGATTAATGGTGCTACAGATGTAATATATAGCGCTCTTGTGTGATAGATTGAGATGTGTGTAGAATTGTTTTGTACGATTGTGCCTCCAAGTATCCAGCAATAAAATCTGATTAAAAAGAAGATCGCATTTCAAGAGAGAAATAGTTATAACAAACGTTTCTTTGTAACACAATGGGACAATTTGAGTTGCACGCAATCAAACAAGTTTATCTTCCGTTTTTAATGTATTTTATATTAATTTTCATAAAAAAAATGTATTGATGCTTCAGTGAACTAGGTTATCTGCCCTTCTGAGCTCTTCAGCTGCACATGTAATATCAGTTCTTATATCGATTTTCTTGGTAATATAAGGTTTACCTTAAATGGTAATGGATTAAAAACTTGTGAATATTGTGAAAACCTTTCAGAAATGTCGATGAAAGCTAAATCATTCAAATCTCACCCAACGGACCAAAAAGGCAGTCCACCTATAAAAAGCTGAATGATCTAGTTTCAACTATGAAAGAGTGACTGAAAGAACTAGTTTTAGCTAAGCAAAAGTATTAAAAAGAATAAGAATAAAAGTAAATGGTAACACTCTGCAACTGCTAAAAATATAATGCCGCGAACGTCCTTAATATCGAAACTGCCACGAACGTTCATAATATCGAAACTGCCACGAGCGTTCATAATATTGAAACTGCCACGAGCGTTCATAATATTGAAACTGCCGCGAACGTTCATAATATCGAAACTGCCGCGAACGTCCTTCGTATCGAAACTGCCACGAACGTTCATAATACCGAAACTGCCACGAACGTTCATAATATCGACACTGCCGCGAACGTCCTTAATATCGAAAATGTCGCGAACGTTCTTAATATCGACACTGCCGCGAACGTCCTCAATATCGAAAATGTCGCGAACGTTCATAATATCGAAACTACCGCGAACGTCTTTAATATCGAAACTCTCGCGAACGTCCTAAAGATTAACGAAATAGTAACCAAGTGCAAACATACAATGGTATTGCATTCTTCAAAATTATCGAGTTGTGAGATATACCTAGATATACATCTACATAATTTATAAATTTTAATCGCTCGTTTTGTTTTCAAAATCATCCAGACAACAGCCATTGAAAATATACAATTTTCATCAAATAATTTGTACATTGCCTACAGAAGTGGAATACGAAATTGGCTTGCAAAATTGTATTGTCTGTATTTGATATACACAGCTTTATGTGTTGCCTAAACTGTTTAATCACTCGCCTATAGTTTCTTATATTGTCTTACCGACACGAGGCGATTTGTATTGCATTTATACAGGGTGTAAAAAAAGTTTGCTCTCGCAAGTTAAATTCATACTAAATTTTACCTGAGCTATGTACACAGCACACACTTTAATTTCTTCCCGTAATAGTTACATTTTATTTTAAAGCTAGAAAGATTAGAACAATTGTAGAACCCTCTGAAATTTAACCTGATCAGTTAACGTTCTTCTGTGGTCAAAAACAAACCATTGAAACGTAAACAGTCAAATGAACCTTTTTAACACCCTGTAAGTACACGTTGCAGGATGATTGAACACAGTACAAGAGATGATAATGTCACAGTTTGATGTTAAATTTGAATTATATGAGCCAGTCTCCAGGAAAACCTGCTGTTTCGAGAGGTTTTACTGGAGACTGGCTGATATACATGTATATATAGTATACTATTAGTCGGCTCCCTGGAGCGCGTGTATGCTCCATGGCCACGGAGAAGAAGTTTGAATTATTTCCTTTATACCGATGATGTACGACTCACTTCCTTATAATATTATACAGGGTGTTAAAAGTTCGTTCTCAATGTTTAAGTTTAACTTTTTTAACACCCCGTATACATGTACAGACTGGTCTCCATATAAGGACACCCGGTATACAGACAATTTCATATACATTTACTGACATCATGTTATGGGGACAATATGTTTCAAAACGCTCTATGTATCAATTCAGTGTACTGCCACAATGAAATATACACCACACTAAGTCAATTTCGTCTTAGACCTGTTCCCAAAAGTCATAAGGTATTGCTACACTGATAAACAAGGTCAGTTGCCTAATGCGTCAGTTGTACTTCGCATTGCTGGACCACCGATCCAATTACAATCAGATCCTAACATTTGCTCCATTCCTTTACACTATTAGTGTGAAGTAGTGAAGTGCAATAAGTTTATTTGCTTTTATTTATCCTCGCCACCCGAAATCCATATGGGCGAGGCCCCCAGAAGAGGCAAGTCACTTTAGTTTTTGGGGGATAGTGCATGATACAGAAGATGCCCCAGTTCCAGAAGCATCCCTGGTTCTTTTACGTGCCGATGTAAAGCATCATACACGGGACCTCGTTTAACGTCTCGTCCGAAAGACTGTTAGTAACTTTAGTTATGTTAGGTGGGAAACACTGAAAAGCATTTCTGTTTTTTGGTATAAGGGTCGGGATGATATTTTATATTGATCTCACCTGACTTAAGGATAAGGACAACCAATCAGATCGAACCATATTAAACTCTTGGTCAGCAACGGGCGATAAGATTGGCTATCCTTATTTTCCAATTAAATACGATCCATATTGAATACCACCACAGGTTTCAATGAGGTTGGTGATACGCGGAAAATACTAGAACGTATATTGCATAATTGACAATTTCTTACAGGAAGAAGTTTTTTTAACTTCCTTTGATTCACTTTTATTCGCCAGCATAAATTTTGTCCATCCATGCGCTCACACAAACTTCCAATAAAAGCAATTACTGGCCACCGTGTCCTCGCGTGTTAGTGTTATATTATTATTAATTATTATAAATTTAGTCTTATGGACAGAAAAACAGGTTGATGTGAGTGAAGTTAACGTGATCTTCTTTTAGCTTAACTCAGACGTGTAGTCTTGTAACTTATATTTAACTTTGGGGCGTGTTGTTTTTTATTGGCGGTGATCAGTATCACGAATATGAACGATGTGCAGTTTGAATTAAACAAGAAATATATTTAAACAAGACTGCGTTCAATAAACGCTTATGCCCCCTGTGGAAGCCTTGTCCATAAATAAGTCTAAGTCCAAAATTAGGTCAAGGTGAAGGTCAAAATGGGGTTAGGTGATACTGGCGTGTGGAGAGTGTTCATACCCAACATCCATGCAAGTATGAAAGCTTTGTAGCAAGCCATATTAATGCTAGAAGAAACGGTCAATTTGGGTTAACCAGGACGTACGGACGAACGGACGGACAGGTGAATCACTATATGCCTCCCCATCTATCGATAGGGGGGCATAAAAAGATATACAGCGTTGATTTTAAATGACACATTGCGATTGTTACATGTATATTTTTTCAATACATTTGCGAAAGATGTCAAGTGGTTTTAGACTCGAAGATGTAAATCAGCCACTCACAAATATATCGAAGCAGACAAACGTTATGAGAGACATCCATCCATCGTGACAGAGAAATGTACAGCACAAATATGATATGTTTCCCTGGAAATGGGAAAATACCGGATGCCTAATGCATAAAATGACGGTTCCCTAGCCAATGCACGAACCGTTAGCTAGCGAACCGGTGCCGAACGAATAATTTCGCTGTCTTGTCGTCCGGTGCAGGTTCCCTAGCCACTGCCTTCTTTCTACGCAATTCCAACCGTACAACCGATATGAATATTTATGACGCAAACGATATAGTTCTCAAATGACCGGCAAATATCAAATTATATGCGTACTGTTTTGTAAAAATGTACACTACATTCTATTGTTATTCGTGTCCTGATATTGTATTTATAAAAGAAGCAAGATAAATAATGTAATAGTAAAACCTTATAAAACAATCCATGTTTACGTATTACTCCGCATTGTTGTGCTCTGCAAATGCATTATAAACCAAAACCCTGTTTATGTCAACATGTGTAAGTGGTAGCCGATAACAACCGAAGGTGTTCGCATGGCTGTTTTCGATGAGTCACCGAGGTCATGGTAAGGCATGCGCATTGACAGAGATACATAGCTTGGAAAAAGTTAGCGGACATTTATCACTCTATATATAGACCACTATACTTTTCAACACACTACGAATACAAAAACATACAAAACAGCATCACACTTTTTGTGTTAACTTTACCATGTTGTGACCAATGACAATTTAAAATCTATACCGTGCGGAGATATTTGTAAACATTTCATTGGTTTTTAAAGTGGATCAATATTCAAGCTAGACAGCTAACGCTGAAAAAGATAACAGGTCAAAGACGAAATTTGAGTCATGTAAAGGGTTTTAAAATTTTCGCTTTGTTTTCCAATGTTTCGCACAAGCGTGATAATATACTACTCAAAATTTGATAAGGGTCAAGAACTTTTCCATTTGAATATTTTGCTAATTGAATAAGATTGAGTGGTAGACTTTATAGACATAATATTGCAAACAAATAAAATAACTTCAACATTTAATGTCTAAGCCCATTAAAATGTTTGTGCTGCATTCAAGCTTCTGTTATAACAGAATGCGGTCTATTTCTTGGCATTTTGGGTCTTACACGATATGCAAATAAAACGTGACAAAATATTCCATGTTATTTTTGAAACTTTGGTCCCTGCAAATAGGGCTTATCAGTTACCTGGATAACGACATCATTTTGACAATGCGTGTCAAATTCAAGACATGGATTTCTCGAAATTTAGCAGCAGATAAGATGATATTCTAATAATTAAACATTTTCTTAATCGGTTTTGTTCAGTTAACATAAGAAAGACATCGAAATTGATTTCTTGACCCTTAGCAAAGTTTAAGGAGGTACGCGCAACTTTGATCTAACGATCGAATTTTCCTTGACACATCTTAAAATGACAGAACAGTCTTCTCGAACAACATTGAAATCATAAAAATGATATGGCACCAGGCTCGTTTTCGACATGCATGGCTTTCTAATGACCTACCATTGTATTTTGTTCATTTTATCTATTTCCTGCATTTATGGCACCATTATGTTCTTTTTAAGATTACTACATGTATATGAAACCATTTTTAAGCAATGCATGAAATTTTGTGTGTTCAATGGTCATTCCTATTGACATTAGTCACAATTCCGGCTGCCTGGTGAACAAATTCAGTATTTGAACATGATAAATAGTTACCCCACCCACTTGCAAAAAAGTGTGATTTTCAAACGATTTCAAATGAACGTCAAAAAATACCTAACGATCGAAAATGATTTAGAATTGGCCCTAAGTCAAGTATCAAATAGAACACCAGTTTAGTCAAATAAAAAATTGGGGTCACCAGCTTTTTTTTGGGAGCTGTGCATAAAAAAGTACTAATTATGAATAAATTTGCATAAAATTAACCTAATTTGCATAGTATTGTAATGAAATTAAATTTTATTAAAAAAAATAGTTCAAAGTGTGGCTACCTCTTATAACTAAACCATGCACTACATATTATATATAAGCATATGCATTTGAACAATTGTAGGGACTTATTGTGAACCCATATTATTCACAATTTTGCCGTTCCCCACCCACTTTTCATACATGTAAAACAATAAAAAGTTAAAAATATCTAATTTGTGCAATAATAATATGTTTATTATCGTTAATCAACATTCATATGCGATCATTGAAACTAAAATTCATGTTTGTTCTTATCTAATACGATTTTGAAATTTCGCGCATGCGCACAAGGCAGCTCGTACCTCTCTAATTAGTATAGTAAAACAATAAAGGGTCAAAGCAAACGGCGTGCGTAACTATATATTCTAATCGATATGCGATAACATTATTTAAAAGGTTTACACTTTGACAAGAAATAGCTGCACTTAAATTGTTCTTCAACGAATGTCTTTGTTCTTGATGTACGTATTTGTAAATGATTAATGTGCCTCTTTGAACGGGTAATTAAAACCCGAACAGTATTGGATTTAACTGGTCTGTAATTGCTTAAAGTCCAGCTGACATGCTAGCGCTAGGTGTTTGCTCCTTTTATTCCATTTTACTCTGACAAGTGAAACGAACATGAATGAATGTGAAAACCAAAGGGAACGTCACAGGTTGTGTTTGATTAATTGTGTTATGAAATATAAGCATCCGTTACCACGATGTATAACACTGAGAGTTTGACCTGATCCTGACCTTTATGCATTTACATTTTTATAATTTACAATGTTCTTGCGTCTAATATATGACTTTCCGCCGCGAGCCAATCGTGCAATATCGGTCCTTTAGATTTGTTTGGAATTACGCATCGATCGTCTTAGTGATACTTCCCGCTTATGAAAGACCAAAAAGACCGTGGTATTCCGATTCGTCTATGCCAACTTACAACTTCCTGAAGCTATTTTTAGAAAACCAAACCTGTATTTATTGGCCGTGAGACGTTATCTCCTTTGTACTTATTCTACTATTACAACTCGTGATGTTTGTACTAACACTATTCCATAATATATAGCCCACAGTTAATTCTAACATTTTTCTAACCGGACATTTTGCCTAATATATATAGACAAAGAACACATCATAGCGTTGTATATCGGCCGAATTTGAACTACTTTCGACTCGGCTGTTCTTTTTTACACGTCGGGAAATTTATGAATGAATATCACGCGTATTGTATTATTATCGTTGTAAATGTTATTGCGTATTTTAGACTATTTAAGTGTAAGTATGGAATACTTAAATGATATTTAATTAAATAAATATCCATTGATGTTGAGCAGATTATCTTCTCATTTCATATTTTAATTATTGTTTGAAGTATAGTTATACTGGGGTGATAAAGATAATCGTAACAGCCGTCAACAAGTAACCTAAGCAACATAGATCTCGCAAAAAAACACTGGCTTTTTATATAATTCCGAAACGGAAGCTGTCTGCTTAAAGGACACTTGGCAACCTCGGGCAATCTATCTAGAAGTCTTGACACTTTGTAGTTATTTAGATAACAATTCCATGTTATAGTCGATAACAAATCGACCGTTGAACGTCTGCTAGTGTTTTGATGTATTAGAAGAAGAAATGCATTGGTGTACTCATCTGAGAGAACGCCTATAATACGCTCAAAGTCAAACGAGAATCGTTATAAACATAAACTTGTCTGACAGGTAAACTTTCAATATCAAATTGTGTTCAAAGCGCATTCCGTACACCAATTCGGCAATACATTGTATTGTATTAATTTTCTTAATTGAAGAAAAAGGCAGTGAAAACCTATAACTTATTCACTAAGCCACATACTAATATTCATACTATCTATACAAAAAAGACATTAGTAATAGAAATTGCAATATTTACGTAATCAAATATTTGCTAGGAAAATTTAAAAGATGGGAATTTCAATCAATTGAATGCCTATTAGAACCAATTCAAACATTTCTTCAAACTCAGACAGTAAACGTCTACCGAAAATCATCGATTTTCCCTTTGTCACATTTTTTCGCGACTTGGGAAGTAGGAAAACAGGCATTAGCACACTGCGTATTCCGACACTGTCCATCCGATTATTAACCGGAAAATTGAATCGGAAGTGCCAGTCGATTCAAGCTGATGATCGATTATGATTTGCAATCGATGTCCCATCACAAGAGATCACTATACGATCATTGACAGCAATAATGCACCCGGATGTACGATTTTAACATGCCTCGAAAAAGACAAATGTATTCCGAATGATTCATCACATGACACAAATAAGAACTGATGTGAGGTGTCAATAATTACAACATTATTTTCTTAGCGATGGCGGATTCACTGTCAACATATTGTTAGAAGTCTACTGTAATGATCCCAAAGGAAATTAATTCAATGACGAAACGTCTATTGGGTCTGCCTGATATATAGTTTCTGTATGCACGAACTACTTTCTTCATGGTGGTTACATATATATAGCAAACAATTTATTGTTGCCTTACTTAGTAAAACTGTCATTTAAAGCCACATTATCTCTCCCAAAACTTTTTTCCGATCATGCAGTAAATAGACTAATTACAAGGAATAAGGATATATTCACAAATAACCAATAATTGACGACATAATGTTAAATGTATCCGTTAAACAGTATGCCCAAAAATCACATTTAGTAAATGTGTGGATGACAAAATAATAATTTTGCAAGAGTTGCTTCCCTTAGATTATAATTTGTGCATTTGTTGTTTACAATTTAAACAAACCAACTGGAGGTTGTATTTCGTTTTCGTCCATCATATTGTGTTTTCCACCTGTGGGACTCAACTAAAGTCCTTAAAATGCATTGCTCTTCAAATAGGTTACTAATTTATTGCTTTTTGAAAATAGCCTTTTAAGGCCTAATGTGACTTTAAACGAAACTTTAGCGACCGATGATGAATGAGCGTTCATTCCCGCAGGTCTGTATCAAAATGCCGTGTAAGTCGCCATTGTGATGCGTTACACATGCGCAGACGGATGCGCAGAAATTACTCTTATATTTTTTTATTCTTTATGCAATCTCGCGGTTTATGTTCTGTTTTGTTTAAAAACACTATTTTGTAATTCGGACTCACGGAACATCCACATATTTAACAAAGTTCCATTAATTATTAATTTTGTAATAATTTAGTTATCAAGTTCTGCGTCTTTGTCAAAATTTAGTTAATATATAATGTACATACACTGATGATCTGCATATATATGCAGCAATGCTTCCGTAAACAAATTCAAATTGCATATACATGTAGATTCGTCACCAACATTATAAAATATTATTACGTGCAAATGTATTTCTAACTTATATTCGACAGAATAAGACGCGAAATTGTATTTCGAGACATTTACAAGAATAGTTCTCAGATACGATAACACGATTCAACTTGCAAGGATAGCAGCGAGATTACGCGTAGTGACCGGAACGGCACTAGCAAATCTGGTCTACATTACGCATCTATCGAACATAATCATGTTATGTTATTTAAGTCTTTCAAGACATGAAACATGTTTAAATTTCAATAATAACTTGTTTGTACCTTGTTATAATCACGGATCTGTTTTATTAATTTTATATCACAGTGACTATTATACGAATGCAAACGAAATACTTTTGTTACACTACTTTTAACAGCGTATGTGCAACATTGAAGAAAAATAGCATTTTGAACAACCCTCGCGTGTCATAAAACTGTCTGAAGCATATAAAGAAACATTTTAGTCGGCCTCTCTCACGCGAACAAAAATCTCATGTCGACAACAGAAAACAGTATTAATTTTCCTGTCGTATAATTTCGTATTCTTCGATTTAATCATATATTTAGAGCAGTAGCAACCTTTTAACAGCAATAAATTAAAAGTCCCCAAAGCGTTAAGTTCCATAGATAATAATATCCAGATGGGAAAAATCTATTAAGATACATTAAGTTAGCATTTGTTATGTACATTTATATATTTTTATATCACTCTAAAAGACACCCACATACCGTTAATTTAACAATTCTACCATCAACGCCTAAAAACCTACGCAAATATGCTTTATTGCTCACACGATATAAATTCCGTGGCACCGTTCACGTCTCCAAGGTTACCAAATTATCGTGACGTAGGCTATGACGTAGGCTATAACAAACATTATAACGAGTCTTATAGACTCACGAGGCCGTTACGAACATAGATTTTTGCGCTCGAATGAGACATTTGTAGTGAGAGGCATTTCGGTTTATCCCTGCCTAATTGGCTAATGCCCACCGGCCACGAGGAAAAATATGGAATAAAGGTGGAATTAGTCACATATAAGCAAACTGAATTAATGTTGAAACTATTAGATAGAAAGTAGGGTTATCATCATTATTGGTGATATATACGGGGGCCACTTTCACGCACAGCTAGCATTTCTTTTTATATCATATTATCGTATTATATATAAATATAAGGTTAAAGTTTCCTATTTTATTGTCCCGTTCGAATTATTATCTAGAATTTATGAAGACATTGTCCAGGGAACTCTGATCAGTGACAGTTTTAAACGACAATCACAAAACAAGAACATGACTAGACTAAATGTTGCGAGGAAATCGGTGTTTTGAAAGCAAGTGTATGCTATTGAGATGACATTAAGACTTTGTTGTACTTATTCGAATAATCATAATTTCATAAAATCTGGCTGCATAGCAGACGGTATCAATTTTGTCACGCGACCAGATTCTTTAATTGACCAATCAATACCATGGTAGCAGACAACATATGTTTAAGTGAGTATGATATCTGTAAAGCTTGTGTTGAAAAATATAGAAATATTGAGGGGGAAAAACTATATATTGAAAATTGAATATCTATAGATTTATTATACATAAGGCCTTTTCGACAGGGCTGTTTCGTGGAACAGGTTATAGACTGGTTCTTGTCCCAAATTTTACAGTAGTAGGACTATAGTAGTGTCGTAAGTTCGGGGCGGGAATCAGACTATAACCTGATCCAAAAAAGCTAATATCGTTTCAATAGACGAATTCTCCACATGAAGCTGGTGTTCAAAAATATAGACTTATTAAGATGAAAAACTAACTGTAGAAGACGGTTTATATAGACCCATCAACCTAATTATACTTGACGTTTTCTGGGGACTGTTGCAAATAGAGTTACTGAATACATAACCCATGGAGAAATTCCACCAATATTCCTAAATGGAAAAACAAATAAGAACTATAATAGATAATAACAAGTTCAGTTATGTGTATAATAAGAGTTTCAGTTTGAAAAGGCGGCGGAATTTATACTGAAAAAATAAAATTTAGCAAGTTTTTTGTCAGGTTACTAATATTTGTACTTGTATGGAGATGTATGCATACGTGATGTATTTAACATATCGGTCATGACTTAAGTATCAAAAGTTCAGTGGTCAAGTGTGTTTTCGTGGCTTTGTGAAGCCAAGGCGTCATTTATAAAGAAAGCACGTGTAACACGCGCAAGAAGAAATCTGACCCGTGTAATGGATAAAAACAAGCACGATCTTGTCAGGATTATGCCACAACAAAATAAGCCGGTGTAAGGATTGTAAAATATTCAACGGTTCGAGGTACAGGAACGACAGTGAACGACGTCAAATGGCTATTTGAATGTTGAATGATGTCACGAAGGCAAGAGGCAAAGCAATACATTCCAATGATAATTGATTGATCATTAGTTGCCTACAGACTAAATTTTCGCTAACAGGAATCGTCAAAGGTGGGTCATGTTCAAACAGACTAACAATAGCTACGTCACAAGAAGGGCGTTATATTGCAGTGACGTCAATGCCTAACCGATTAATGTGAAGTCACCAGTTAGCTGTTCATATCGGGAATGCAAACGGCACTATTGGTTTTTATAAAATCGACCGGAATAGACAACCTGTCGCTAGAATTTATTGACGCCATGCTGATGTTGGAAAACCGTTAACGCGACGTCATTGGTAAGGTTGGTTTGCCTAGTTAATCGCATAACGACTCATAGGCAATACAATTACCATCTCCGTATGGATTAAACCAACACATTAGAATATTCGCCGATTTACCAAATGTAGGTTCTTCTCGAGGTGGAGGAGATGGGTAACAAAATGCCATCCAAGGTGCATGACCTTGAGCAAACATTGGACAAAAATGGTAAAACACCCCCCTAACCGTTGTTTTAAAGCTTCGTTACACCAAGAGACAAACATGTTCGACTGTAATGACTCCTTAAGGAAGGCATAATCGACATCATATTTCTTGTGATTTTTCTAATTGACCCCTATCTCCTTACAAGTGACGGATTTCCATCAGGATGAACATTTCCTTCACTTAAACTGTTGAATTTCAAATGGAACGAACTGATCTTAAGATTGAAAATCTTTCATTTTGTAAAATTTCATGCAATTTCTCAAAAACAAATAAAATAGTCCAACTTGCTAAACAAAAGTCTGAGTCGTGTCTGATAAACTTTAGCTTTCTCACATCAATTCATTCAGCTGTTATCTTATGTAGTGTGTCATTTAATTTGTTCAGAAAGAGGAACATGACCGAAAGGTTTTGATATTGCGGTTAATGCTCGACTGTTCTAGTCCGAGTCGTGATAATAAACCTGCAAGCAGGATAGATAAGGACCGTTTTCATGTTGCTTAGTTTGACGATTTCTTGGACGTGATGTCAAACTTGCCACCGGGCCCCGATCTCCCGAAATATCTCAATCTGAGCTCTATCTCAACTCAAGTTTTATCACCTATTATTTGAGATAGTTTCCATGCTAAATTATACTCTAAATTGGTATAACAAAACAGAAACATTTGTCTGAATTTACTACAGTAAGATATCGACAGCTCAAGCTTCATATTTATCTCAAATTCAGACTCTGATTTTAGCAAAATCTCAATTTGAGCTGAGATTTCTACATGAGATGCTTTGGGAGATCGGGGACAGGTTGCTTTTCCTGTCATGTGAGGCAAAACAAAGGTCCTCAACCAGAGTATTTCGCTAGCTTCTCAGAATTGATCCGCATGTTATTTTTTGCTCTGCTTGTACAGTGTACCTGTCTTAATGTTGTTATTTTAGGTGTATAAATCAATTGTTCCGGCCAGTCATTTGTTCACATACAATTATGTACATTAACATTGCAATGCCTCTAATTAATGTGTATTTTTTATAGATATTATGTATATTAGTATGTGGCGTAGTGAATATGGTATTGGTTTTCACTGCCTTATTCTGCAATTAAACTATTTAAACCAATAAAGGAACAATGTTATGATATTGCAATGTTTGTATACAAGAGACAGACCTGAATAAACGGACTGTACCACCTCCCCTTTTGCCTTCAGTAACGCATACTTCATGTTACAGTATATGAAACTGTTAAAAACGCCCCTTGTGTATCAGAAAAGGCACACTGCTATTTATTGTGGTATACATGTATATCACAGAAACAAGTTGAAACAGCACTGCTATTTATTGTGGTATATATCACAGAAACAAGTTGCAACATCACTGCTATTTATTGTGGTATATATCACAGAAACAAGTTGCAACAACACTGCTATTTATTGTGGTATATATCACAGAAACAAGTTGCAACATTACTGCTATTTATTGTGGTATATATCGCAGAAACAAGTTGCAACATCACTGCTATTTATTGTGGTATATATCGCATAAACAAGTTGCAACATCACTGCTATTTATTGTGGTATATATCACAGAAACAAGTTGCAACATCACTGCTATTTATTGTGGTATATATCACAGAAACAAGTTGCAACAACACTGCTATTTATTGTGGTATATATCACAGAAACAAGTTGCAACATCACTGCTATTTATTGTGGTATATATCGCAGAAACAAGTTGCAACAACACTGCTATTTATTGTGGTATATATCACATAACAAGTTGCAACATTACTGCTATTTATTGTGGTATATATCACAGAAACAAGTTGCAACATCACTGCTATTTATTGTGGTATATATCGCAGAAACAAGTTGCAACAACACTGCTATTTATTGTGGTATATATCGCAGAAACAAGATGCAACGTCACTGCTATTGTTTGTGGTATATATCGCAGAAACAAGATGCAACGTCACTGCTATTGTTTGCGGTATATATCACATAAAAAGTTGTAAAGGGACACTGCTTTATAATTGCTGTATATATCACATAAAAAGTTGCAAAAGGACACTGCTATATAATTGCGGTGTATATCACAAAAATTGTTGCAAAAGGACACTGCTATATAATTGCGGTATATCGCCGACTGCTATTATATGGAATATTGGGTAATCTATCCTAAACAGGGTTAATGTACTGTATATGAACCTAATCAGAATGATTGCTGCGTACTTCTAATATATAACGCAACTAAACGAGCATATGCATTGGACTTCAAACAGATTGACATGTTTGTAGTCACGTGGGAAATCTATATCGAAAACCGCTTCAACAAGATTTGACGTTCGTGACAAATTAATCTTTATCTTAATCAATTGTAGCACGACGCTGGGTCCATATTCCATATTTTACTGTATTAAAGACTGCGTACATTTTCTAAACATGTATTATATAATAAAATATTCCATATCGATACAGTGTGATATTTTGATACATATGACGAGAATATCCTTTATGTGCCGTTGTTCTTTAAATACTAGGAAACGTTGTATTAAGTCAAATATCGGTGAATTAGAATATGAAGGTCGTAAGTAAGACTTACGAGCTTATAAGACGCATGCATATGTGAAATTTGCACCACAATGCGTTTCTTATGAGCCTATTTTCATGAAAATCGGAACAGGTCATGTTGACTTAACTGAAGTTGAAAATGTTTGTTTTTCCATAAGTAATGGGTTTCTAAATACAGAATTGTCTATAAATGTAGAATGGTTTCTAAATATAGAATTGTTTCTAAATGTAGAATAGTTTCTTTTTATTTTACATAACACCTCTTACTACAAAATTAACTTATTGCATTTGAGATTAGGACACCGCTTCTAATTATAGAAGTGTTTCTGTTATTTCACAGGACTACACTTTCAAAAATCTTATGACAGCTGAGTAATGGGGATACCGCTAGAATTGTTTCTAAATATAGAATCGTTTCTATATATAGAATATATGTAAATATAGAACTGTTTGCAAATAAAGAATTGTTTCTAAATATATTTCGTAATATAGATTATTTCTTTACTTTTCCAGGACTACTATCACAACAAACTATTGACTGTTGAGAGTTATGGATACACCGCTTGGTATGATGGCATTTAACAACACAACAGCAACCTACGATTACCTCGACTACGGCAACTACAATGATACAGGTAGCTATATAGAGAATAATAGGTTAGTGCCGTGGATGAAAAAGTTTATCTGGCAAGGCGGAGGAATTTATCGGGTGAGCCGTAGGCGAATCCGATAATTTCCGCAGCCGAGCCGGATAAACTTTTACTTCATTCACGGCACTAACCTATTATTCTATTTATCCAGTCGCTTAATCTGCTCAGTAAGGGGATCAAACTCGGGACTATATTGTTACTCTTTCATTAACAAGCCCGCAACGTCGCGTTCGTTCCGTGACGTCACGATAAACAATGACGTCGGACATCTTGATAGACGTTGTGTAGACGCAGGTAAGTCGAAGAAAATAACCGATCAACCACCAGCTCATTTAGGATAGGAAAACCTCACCCTTGGGCACGAAATTTCAACCGGCGACTCTCATATAAGAAGAAGTCCGTCAGATCACGTGGTAAGGTGACGGATTATCACTAGTCACATGACCAGGTGACCGATTATCGCTTAGTTTATCAGGCACCCCGTTAACAGGCAGATTTTGCCGGAAGTGACTGGATAAAACTCGTTTAATCAGGGCAGTCACGGGTAAATCCGTGACTGACCTGCTTATTTATCATATTAATGTATTATTTGAATATATACAGTACATGTGTATTAGTATGTGGCTTAGTGAATAAGATTTTGATTTCCACCGCTTTTTTCTCCAATTAAGATGTATAAAACAATATAATTACAATGTTTTGACATTGCAATGTTTGTAAACAAGTGACATACTTGAATTAACGGACTATAAATACTATATAAACAAACATTTATATATAAATAACACAGGAATGGTTCTTGTGACCACGTGTATAAGCACGTGTCCAACTCTAAATATCTGCGTGTAACGTTGGCACTTTTTTAAAAAAAATAATCCTTATTTTCTGAAAGCAAAATGTAAATACATATAACCCAAACGAAAAAAAAATCAACAAAATACTAACAAAACACTAACAAACCACTAACAAAACATAGTTTTATAATTTGTTAAAGTGTTTTGTTAGTGCAGCATTTAACAAAATACTAATACTGTACTATGTGGATTTCAGGCATTTAGTATTTTGTTAGTGTTTTGTTAAGTCGACAGTGTTCTGTTGATGTTTCATTACACTTAGAAGAATGAAAACAGTGTTTTGTTAGTGTTTCATTACTCTTCAACTTATTCAAACTATGTTTTGTTGATGTTTCATTACACTTAGAAGAATGAAAACAATGTTTTGTTAGTGTTTCATTACTCTTCAACTTATTCATACTATGTTTTGTTGATGTTTCATTGGACTTATAAAAATGAGGATAGTGTTTTGATGGTATTGCATTGAACTTAGGTACAAAACAGTATGTTTTGTTGATAATGCATTGGACTTAACCAAATGATGATAGTGTTTTATGGTGTTGCATTGTCTTTAGGTTAAAAAATAATATTTTATTGATATTTCATTATACTTATATCTCACATGAATGTGACTTGTTAATGTTTCATAGTACTTGGGTTCAAAGATACTTTTAAAAACTTATAGTTCTAAGTATATATGAACGATAATCAGAACAAGTACACTTACTAAAACAAAAATACAAGTTGAACTATAATTTATGTATTGAATAACTATTTATTCTTTGGGGATAAAACTACAAGATCAATCATTAAGAAATTGAAAATGGTTCTTAACAATTAATTAACACTGGTTTATAAGACATCAATCACCTGCATGTGAATAGTTTAATCTCCCCAGGAGTATTTCAGAACTACTGATTATATTTCATTAAACCAATTTTAATACAGTATGCTAAATCTATTAGATCATTCTGGAAACACTAAGCTGTTTGTGCATTTTACCTGCATATCATAAAACCATGGAACTCAATAGCATTAAATGATGTGTAGATAGTATTTATTATGATCCCCTGCTTGTCAGGTCAAACTGTGTATACCCAAACGAAAAAAAAGAGAAACAAAACACTAACAAAATACTATGTTGCAGACTGGTGAGTTTCTGAGGTCACTGGGTAATAAAAATGTTATCTCTACAAAGCAGCGATTCCATTGGCTAATGGACTGGTCTGTACACACACAAATTTGAAATTTGAATCTCTGTGTGTACGGGCTATTTGTAAGCAGCAAACGTGGTGGTCAGTGTTTTTATTTTGTGGACATTTATATGTGAATAATTTGACAGGATGTTTAGCAATTGGCAGAATCAACAAGCAGGTACAATGTTTATTTTATTAAGATAGAGTTATAATTCTAGTGTTTGTCTATAAACCTTAATATAATTAAGCTTCTGCAAACATGATTGATGCATTGCACATGTGTATATTATTTTATTTTGTCCTAAGAATACAGTTAATCCCAGCACTTTTTCTGTTTAAATATGTATTCATTATATTCTAGACTAATGTCTCGAGTGCATGCAATTAGCATACATTGTGCTAAATTTTTATCCGAATTTCCCTTTTGGTTTCAATAAAATGTATACACATCGTCCAGACTCAATGGTCAATAAATTATATGCAAATTAAAGATGAGCAAAGTGGCAATTAGCATGCACGTCTGTTGAAATCATGATATTCGAACCAATTAAATTATCTTTGATATATGCATTAATATTCGGTAAATGTTTGTATCTTTCATAATTAAGATATATATGGTATGTGCATGCACCACACTTACAACATAAAATAAATGAAAGACAACATACTTTTTGAATATTTCAGGTTAACATCGGAGTTTCTACATGTTCAGTGGACTAAATCACAAAAGACACAACAACGAATAAGTGTGGTATAACATTGATTGCTAAAACCAAGAATAAACTTCTGGGAATTTGGCTTTTTAATCTTCACACACCTGGGAATTACCAAAGGAAATTAGAGATGTTTTGAATGTCCCATAACAGTTACTTCTTCAAATTGTCTAGTTCAGAAACCAGCACCACACAGTTAAAAGTACCTCAAACGGTATGCTATAAATTTTATTATTTTTGTGTAAAGTCTGTTGTTTGTTCATTTAGGCCTAATGGTATACGTACATACTACAAACAGAGTCACAGATGCGACATACCTGTAACGATTTCCTGGAATTATGCTTATATATAATTATCAACTGGTATTATGCTATTATCTTGTTGTTCAGCTGGTTAACAATGCATTCCACAGGTTGACAAATCACCGTAGCCATGTTCTGCAGTATGTACATTTTTCAAACTTGTAAACAATTTAGAATAATGTATATTGTCACATCTTTATTTGACCAAGTAACTGGTCATTATATTGAACAACCAGCTTTTATATTTGTCAAGCCCTCCAGTACACTGAAATTATTTTACCTCTTCTTCCAGCTTTCACTAATCTCATTTAACTCTTATTTTACAGTTGCTGTTCTGGACTTGTTTGATTCACCATTAGCTACAGTCAGTACAATGATGAGGGACAAATTGGAGCATGGAAAGGAATGCATTCACCATTTGAAGGAAGGATTTCCATGTGAAATGGACAATGACTAAATTTTAGTTTCAAAATGACGGTGGACATATTTTGTTTGAGTATATTGATACAGTTTACAGTATTTTTTGGTGATATATGAAATGCTTGCCTACGACCACATTTTGCCATATGTATTCGTCAAATCTCAAATAATATTTAATAGTTATGTTTAAAAATAAAAGAACCTTAAATTCCCGAATGCATGTATAAATGCGTTGTAATGTTTTAAGTGCTTTTCTGCAGATTATATTATGAAACACTATCAAAATATACAGTATTTTGTTAGTGTTTTGTTTATGTTTTGTTGGTATTTTGATGCAGTGTTTTGTTTATGTTTTGTTGGTAAATTGATGCAGTGTTTTGTTAGTATTTTGTTAACTCATTTGCATATTATATTTTGTTAGTATTTTGTTAGCTATGTTTTGTTAGTGTTTTCTTAAAAATAATGGAACACTAACAAAACACACAGTGTTTTGTTAGTGTTTTGTTAAACTTATTCCCTTCATATGCAAATCAGTGTTTTGTTGGTGTTTTGTTAGCAGTGTTTTGTTAGTGTTTTGTTAGTATTTTGTTAGCTCATTTGCATGTCATTTGCTACACTAATAAAACATCAACAAAACATAGTATTTTGTTAGTGTTTTGTTTCAGTGTTTTGATTCCTATTTTTTTTCGTTTGGGAATATAATAACACAGATGTGGTGCTCGTGTTTATCTCGTGTTCCAATCTAGATATCTGCGTGTAACCGTTTGGTAGTTTCAATTTTATAATAATATAATCTGTATTTTCTTAACGTAAACTGTGAAGAAATATAATATAAAGAACTGCTACACAGACATGGTTCTCGTCACCACGTGCTTATCACGTGACAAATCCAGATATCTGCGTGTAACGTTGATAGTTATAATTTTATCCGGCGTCACATCATCCTACCGTCAAATACTGGTGAAAGATTCGCTATAAGCAGGAAGTCGCTATATCCGAGGTTGTTCTAAATGTGATGTACTATTGTAATCATCGTCGGATAAATAGTACATCACATGTAGAACAAACGCGGATATAGCGAATTCCTGCTTATAGCAAATAGTTCATTTTTCCAATGGGACAAACCCCCTCAAACAACGTGGACACGTTGCAACATTGGGAATCCTGCACTCGACATTATTCTAAGTATACTAGTATACATGTTGTTGCGAAATAATTTCGCGCGATTTAGTTTCGCGGAGTTCGCAAATTGTAGAAATTAAATCGCCGCGAAAATGCTGAAACATTAATATGTACAGTGTAGGTAACTTAAAAACGCGAGTAGTCGCGAATATGCCGTCGATCAGCAAAACGCCAAAATTAGTATTCGCGAAAGTTAATTGGTTTACAGTATATATGTGTTGCTTCTCTCTGTGAACTAGTAAGATTCATAATTACAGTGCACGTTATTCAGACTATGAGTCCTGAAGGATTTTATCACTCACCCGTGCACTTTTCTATAGTACCTTAGAATATAACCTACATTATTAGCCAATGAAAACGCCGCATTTTCGCGGTTAAATGAAAATTTAATCATTAAAATTTTCTCTTCACAGACTTGACGTCATGCGTTGGCGCTAATTTCTATCGGCCAATCAGAATGCAGAATGTTATATTCTAAGTTCGCTCGCTCCGACCTTTTTAATCATTAAAATTTACTTAATATGTTCTAACTATAACATAAAATTCGCAATGCACGGTGATAATCAACAGCGTGCATCAAATATGCCAATGACGTCATTTTATTAAATGCTTGTGAGTGGTTTACCGCGGGATATCAGAAAATTATAATCCGATAATTTCACTCAAACGGACTTCTTTAAAATCCCCGTGGAGCGCCTAAATTTGATTGATGCCTACTGACGTCTTCACTTCAGTGTAGTTATTATTTATAATTACCTCCCTATATGGCTAATTATGCACAGAATTCGCAGTCCATATTGTGTCATTCATTGCGGAGTGAGTATAAAGGCTTGCTTGAAGTATCCATTATTGGTGGACAAGTGGTTTAGTGGTAAGGGCTACTGACTGCTGATCTGAAGGTTGTGGGTTCGCTCCCTACTCTAGACGGTCAAAAACAGAAATGCGTTTCAGTGTTTCCCACCTAATATAACTAAAATTACTAACAGTCTTTGGACGAGACGTTAAGCGAGGCCTTTGTATGATGCTTTACATCGGCACGTAAAGAACCATGGATGCTTCTGGAACTGGGGCATCTTCTGTATCATGCACTATCCCCCAAAAACTAAAAGGTGACTAGCATCTTCTGGGGGCCTCGCCCATATTGATTTCCAGTGGCGAGGATAAATAAAAGCAAATAAACCAAACCATTATTGGGGATCTGGTTGGTTCTTCCTATATCTGACTCTTGCGTTTCACATATTTTCATGGGTAATAATTTCGTGGATTTTGATAAAAATGCATTTTCGTGGGGTCATAAGATCGTGGATTACAAAACAAGGAATGGTTATCATATGTCCTGTATTCGGGTGTCGATTGATCTTTGCGATTTTTATTTATCGAGGTTAAGTTCAACAACGAAACCAACGAACACCCAACTACCTCGAAAAATAATTATTGTACAGTAGGTGTTGATCTACTAGTATTTGGTAATACATTTACTGTAATAGATCTATTGCTTTACTTATGAAGGTGAAACAAGCAAATGTGAACTCTGAATACTCTCGTTCATGTAATTTCAATATATATCTTTTGAATAATATAAGTCGGCTCTCGTATTCAGTGTAGTAATACCACGTGACTTTAGGCTGCAAAATCAAGACGAAATTTGATTGGCTTCGTAAACCAAAAATAGCCGGGGATATTTTTTATCGGTCTGTTGGCCAGTCTAAAGGGATAATTGTCTGCTTTTCACAAAATATAGGATCTTTTTCAACAGCTTGGCAGTTTATTCAGACACGCTGTTAAATCTACGGAGTGTCGGACTACAGTTTAAAGCCGTATTTTTCCATGGCTTTACAGGGTGCTAGACAAAATGGCCCAATTGCTGTTAGGGAGCCTACATTTCGTTGAAAGTTTACATATTTTCCCTTAAAGTGGCGTATGTGTCATATAATTAGGTATAGAACTAAAATATGTATGGCCAATGTTGAAAAATTTGTCTTGGATTTGTAGCCGTTATTGATGTAAACTCACGTTGTATTGATACACTGGTATTAATGCATGGATTAAAATGTCATATCAACTGATCGTAGTATTCGGAAGTTATTAGTAAACAGAGATTATATAATTTAAAACAATAATTTCCGTTCGATGATAGAACATTCATGAGCTTCTATTATATTGCTACGTCGTATCTAGGCAACAAGTTGATTGGTTATAATTTGTCCGCAATATTCTATAAAAAAGATATTTTATCAACAATCAAAAATATATTGCGACTCTGTTCTTGCTATTTCAGTACGCTTAGCCGATTATCATTTCTACGGCACCTGGTTTTGTAGTCCGTTCTAAGCTGTTTTCGTTCTATCGATAAAACGAGCTTATTTATATAGAGGATATTGGATGAGTGTTGGTTTATATAATATTATTAAATTTATTGACCGAGTTGAATAAAACGACATGAAGCGAGCCTTGGCTTCAACGAGTTTTTGATAAACTCAATTATAGTAAAACACTAATATGAATTTAGTATTCAAAATTCCAAATTTACAAAAGATAACTCATCATTGACATAATGTTGCCGATATTATATAGAGGATACTTGTGTTTTTCGGTGTAAGATCGGTTGTTATTTCACCGAGTGAGCAGCTGAAGTAATATAAGTCAGCTGCTGACGAGGTGTAATAACTACCGATCTTATACCGAAAAACACAAATATTATTTCATGCTTTATTTTGTTAATTCTAAACAAGTTAGTAACTAATGGAATTTTATCCAGTCACTTCCGGCAAAATCTGCCAGTTATCGGGATGGGATTAAACTCATGTGACTAGTGATAACAAACGGACTTCTTCTTATATGAGAGTCGCCGGTTGCAATTCCGTGCCCGAGGATGAGGTTTCCCAATCCTAAATGAGCTGGTGGTTGAGCGGTTATTTTCTTCGACTTACCTGCGTCTACACGACATCTATCAAGATGTCCGACGTCGTTGTTTATCGTGACGTCACAGAACGGACGTGACGTTGCGCGCTAGTAAATGAAAGAGAAACAATATAGTGCCGTGTTTGATCCCCTTACTGAGCAGATTAAGCGACTGGATAAAAAGAATAATAGGTTAGTGCCGTGAATGAAGTAAAAGTTTATCCGGCTCGGCTGCGGAAATTATCGGATTCGCCTACGGCTCGCCAGATAAACTTTTTGATCTACGGCACTAATTTTACCATTTAACGACCCGTATGGCGCCTCAACTTGATAATGTGACGTCATTTCAAAGCGCGCGCTGACGTTCTATTAGGTAGATCTTCAAAAAGCGGTCGATTTTCGACGTAAATGTACGCTTTATAATTATGGTAACTTTGATTGTCGTGAACGTAATCGTATGAACGTTTTTAATAAGTGTATTTCTGATGGAAGAAAGCCTATTTTTCATTTTGTATACATACACTATCTAGATGTTCTATTACAGCAGCCGCTGAAAGAAGCCGTCAACAATTTAAGTACTGTACTAGTTTGTGCTTGTATTAATGTTGAAATTGATTCAGTATTAAGTATTATTTAAAGCATTATAGCTGCATATTTAAATTACTACCAGTGTCATACAAAAATTTATTTGTCTGCGTTGTCTCAAAATGGAGGATTATGCGAACTATTCACTGAGAGTTCAATGCAGGCAGTGTCGCCTCTATCATTTATCCTACCATTAGGCCTTTATTAGCCCAAAATCGACCCGTCATGTAAATTTTAGCTTTATTATGCTATGTGAGCTTTATTAAGTTATGTGGTCACATGACATGGGACTACTTTCGACCTCAAGTTCAACCAAGTCATTTAGTGTTGAAGGCGAATCTTACATAATTCTTGCAGCGGGGTCTGATATATTTGAATCCTAAATACGTCATGGGCCTGATTTATTCTATTTATCCTGTCACTGAATCTGTTTGGTTGAAATACATTTAATGTGTTTACATGTAGTGTATGCTATGTTAAATTGTAGGTTGGTGTTCATTGATTGTATTTGAATCGAAGCGCGTTACTGAATTCTCGTTCAGATTTTCAGATTTTCAGATTTGCCTTTTAATATGGAACAATATTTCATTTGGAGACCTTGGAATGCCGATGTTTCGATATCGTTACGCGGGTTCCACAGGGTTTTGTGTTCGTATTTTAAAGGTGAAGAAATCATTTTTTGTGTTAGAAAGGTTTTGCATGATACATAGAACACTAGGATAAGTGCCTTATATTACTTGAATTTATTGGGTTCGTCTCAGAAAGGCTTATTCGGCCCGCTAAGGCTCACCGAATAAACTTTCTCCAACTCACCCAATAAATTCAAGTAATATAAGGCACTAACCTAGTATTCTCTATAAATACTGTAGCGCACATACAATCCAAAGCGATACAGAAACGAGAATATGTGATTATACAGTATAATGTTACTGATTAAAAGACAGACAACATTCAGCTTTCCGTAATAATGACATTTATTATATACTTAGCAACGTATTGTAACTAATACAGGCGAAATCGCACAGTGGAATAGAACGCGACAAATTGCATTTTCCGTATCATACATAACAGCTTTTCCGAATCCGTATTATACATGTCTGATATGTATACCGAAAATATGCCAACGTCAATGACGTCATGATGTAGACATTAACTTTTTATGAATAGACGTCGCGTTATATGCCGAAAATATGCCGGCGTTCATGACGTCAGTGTATACACATTTAAAACGCATGTTCGTGCGTAAAAGCGCTTGTTTTACTGTTGTAGGTGTATAATATAAGGAATATTACTGCAGTTGTGTTGATCTGTTTAGCCGCATTACCTCTCGTTGATTGCACCATACCGCATCTCGCGAGATACGGCATTACACAAGCAACTCGATGTCATATGGCCAAACGGATTAACACACTGCAGTGATAGGCCGTATCTATTGTGTTCGTAGGAATAACTCAGTCATCAAACCTACGGTAATGTACATTATAAAAATATCTGGTGCAACGATCGACCTCATAAACACAGTAATTTACATGGTTATTGTACATCATTACTATGAACCAGAACAGTTATATCCGATGCAAATGAATCCCTTGTTGACAGTGTACACTCGCTGACACAATTAAGTCAAGTCGAGAACGAGGTAATTACTGGTCAAAACTCAATTATCTGGAACTATCAGGAATTTATTAGGTAGCTTGTCAGCACGCGAACACGCCTAATATCGAGTAAATTCAATTTTGTGTGTGCAAGTTATTATCAGAACATAATAGGATTTTATGAATGTCGAATACATTATGCAAGTTATTATCAGAACAGAATAGGATTTGATGACTGTCGAATACATTATGCAAGTTATTATCAGAACATAATAGGAGTTGATGACTGTCGAATACATTATGCAAGTTATTATCAGAACATAATAGGATTTGATGACTGTCGAATACATTATGCAAGTTATTATCAGAACATAATAGGAGTTGATGACTGTCGAATACATTATTCAAGTTATTATCAGAACATAATAGGATTTGATGAATGTCGAATACATTATGCAAGTTATTAGAACAAAACATGATTTCGTCAGCTGGCTCTAATAGTCTCCAATGTCCATTTATGAAAAAAATGAGATTTTTGCACTTTCTGTCTAATTTGACATTGCTCAATGTCCTGTGAAAAAATTACGTCATAATGTCAAGTGCAAAGTGCTTTTGTCAGTAATGTATTGCTCAAAGTCAAGTATTTGAACCATTACGTAGCGTGCATGTTGCTGAATGTCCCGGGGATTGGTTACTCTAAGAGCAACTTAAACTAAAAAAAATAATGTTGACCAATTGTCGTCCTTTATTTTGTCACGTGATTAACTGAAAAGTTCAATGTTAAGTTGCTCATTGTCCTCTACCAGTCGTTCTTATATGATCCAATGTCCAGATCAACCAATGAAACCGCGTCATTTCGGTAATATTTTGTCCAAACTCCAGGTGTGCAACTAATAAATCAAAAGTTGCTAAATGTCCTAATTTGGGATAACACACTTTTTCAAAACAGACGTTTCTACGTCAATTTTAAGGCAGCATAATGAATGTAATGGGAAGAATGAAGCCATAGTATTTAAAATGTTAAAATCGGCTGACATAAAGATATTTGACAAAGTCAAATGTTCAAACCTAATTCTCTCCAAAACATGATTTTGATCACTATAAGAACCAGCCGACTGTCGAATACATTATGCAAGTTATTATCAGAACAGAACAGGATTTGTAAAATGTCGAATACATTATGCAAGTTATTATCAGAACAGAATAGGTTTTGAGGAATGTCGAATACATTATGCAAGTTATTATCAGAACTGAATAGGATTTGAGGAGTGTCGAAAACATTATGCAAGTTATTATCGGAACAGAACAGGATTTGAGAAATGTCGAATACATTATGCAAGTTATTATCAGAACATAATAGGATTTGATGAATGTCGAATACATTTTGCAGGTTATTATCAGAACAGAATAGGATTTGAGAAAGGTCGAATACATTATGCAAGTTATTATCAGAACAGAATAGGATTTGAGAAATATGGTCAATATCAACCTGTCGTGCTCACACAATTCTATATACAAGAGTAATTATTTATTGGACCTATATTTTACTCAATGTAACCCATTGGACCTATATTCTACTCAATGTAACCCATTGGACCTATATTTTACTCAATGTAACCCATTGGACCTATATTTTACTCAATGTAACCCATTGGACCTATATTTTACTCAATATAACCCATTGGACCTATATTGTACTCAATGTAACCCATTGGACCTATATTGTACTCAATGTAACCCATTGGACCTATATTGTACTAAATGTAACCAATTGGACCTATATTTTACTCAATGTAACCCATTGGACCTATATTCTACTCAATGTAACCCATTGGACCTATCTTTTACTCAATGTAACCCATTGGACCTATATTTTACTCAATGTAACCCATTGGACCTATATTGTACTCAATGTAACCCATTGGACCTATATTTTACTCAATGTAACCCATTGGACCTATATTTTACTCAATGTAACCAATTGGACCTATATTGTACTCAATGTAACCCATTGGACCTATATCGTACCCAATGTAACCCATTGGACCTATATTTTACCCAATGTAACCCATTGGACCCATATTTTACTCAATGTAACCCCAAACTGATGAACATATTTGGAAATGTACGATCATTTGGGCGAATAAATCATCCATTACTCAAATCGAGTTTCTCATTGTCCTGGTAATAAAATAATTGTACTCTCTCAATTGTCAATTGTCGAATAGTCTAGAGCTTATTTAATGGTACGAATATTTGCTTTATTAAGTAGAGTTGTATGGATTCTCTACTTACTTATCAAGGTAAACAAATCTGACGTAAATGAGATGGATTTCCAATGATATAGACAATTAAAACAATTGTAAAGTAAATAGTTATGTTTGATTGTATTGTGGCAAGTAGCGTGTTAAAGACTTAACTATCATCGAACCACAAACTTATATTTGACATCTTAATATTTTACGTAATGGTTCATTTGTTCTCCTGTATTTGAAGAACAGATTTGCTCCTTACAACCGGAAGTTGCCACATTACAACCGGACGTGACACCATTTTAACAGGAAGTGGTAATGTATTTATTCCATAGCCAATATACACTTCAAACTAATACAAGCGATTCGGTCTAACCAGGAATTCAAATTTAATAGTACATTTTCGACGGACTAAACATATTGTGAAACATCGGGTATTTCCGTATTCTCCGTTCAACAAAGGCCGAGGTGTTCGGATTGCAGATGTAACATGACGTTTTTTGGCCGGAAGTCGACTATTCGATCCCTAGGTTGACGGTAAAATGTAGGCAGATAAGTAAAATAACCCTCAAAATACGAGGCACAGGTAACTGTATCATTGATAAAAAAACAAATGCAGGAATTGTGTTACTTCCGTTTGATTTATTTGATTTTTGTGGGTTATTCAAAAGTTGTTCAAAGAAAATGCAGTTTGCACTGAGTCTGACATAAACGGGTGAACATGGCTTACACTTCAGTAACATTGTTTTAAATACCAACACGTCAATTACCATGTCAAAATCTATCGCCATTTTCTTGGAACGTACCATCTTGAAACTAAACTTTCGAGTTCGGTCGACGATGCTGCACACCGTTTATGTTTACTTGCGAGAAATAACGCCTGGACAAACTATAAAATCACATGGTACATCGCGTGATGGCTGGGGTTTGTATAATGCGTGAATACGATTTCTGATGAGTGCCCTTATGTAAGTTGTTTCAGTGGACGTACGACATCCGAGAAAATGAATAACGATTTATCATATGATATTTATATCGGATCGGTCGGTATAGTAATCTGATTGGAAGTTTTCCATAGATATTTAGGAATTCATACAATTTATACACACTTACAATATTATTAATTGCATTCACTCGGAGTCTAGACGGTATAAAATATAGACAAGTAACGCTGGAAGTGTCCGACATACTGGACATATCCGAAAACCCAGATGTTGAAACACAACATTCATTTTTGAAGTGTTATTGACGAACGAGTTGTCTGAGAACGGCGGGTACGGGATTAGAGAGGGAAATTA
Organism: Spisula solida; assembly: GCA_947247005.1. Classification (NCBI taxonomy): domain Eukaryota; kingdom Metazoa; phylum Mollusca; class Bivalvia; order Venerida; family Mactridae; genus Spisula; species Spisula solida. Next base: position 17,899,312 of record OX365962.1, on the reverse strand, counting down.
CTGCATCAGCAATATTTTCTATTGGAATGTCAAACCGAATGTCAAATACATGTACAGAATGTTGACATTCAGTTTGATGAAACGTCAAACTTCACACAACTTAGATACATTCCGATCACTTCGTATACAGCTGAAATCGCTGGTTGTGTTAGAATTTGAATTTTCGGCCATTTTAGGCCACCGCGCCGGTCAATATACTTGTAAAAACTACCAACAAATTTAATCATTATTAATGGGCAATATCTGTCAAATGCTACCATTAAAAAAGATAGCAGCATCACCATTTATGTCAAGTTTATTCCCCACGTGTCAAAGTTCTAACCCAATGACAATATAACAGATCCAATTCATCATAATACAAACTGTGTTTAATTAAAAATATTATCTCGTTTATTATTTATCATTTAATTTGGGCTGACTGGATTTAATTTAATCATAATTATCACATACAAAAATCTCAATATACCAGGGGACATCAGTGTAATTATCCTTCATGCTTACCTCCCCTTATGGTTAATTATGCACGAAATTCAAAGTCCACAGTATGTCAGGCTTGCTGGGTGAGTATAAAGCTAGGTTTGCTTGAAATATCCATTTTTATAGAGATTGAAAGTACATCTTACAAAAAGAGAGATATATTGCAAATAATGTAGGGTGGACAAGGGGTCCAGTGGTAAGAGCTACTGACTGCTGATCCAAAAGTTGTGGGTTCGATCTCGCCTCCAGTCGGATTAAAAGATAATTTCCACCGAACATAACTAAACTTACTAACAGTCTTTCGGACGAAATATTAACCGAGGTGTATGATGCTTTACACCGGGCACGTAAAAGAAACAGGTATGCTTCTGGAACTTAGGCATCTTATGTATCATGCACTATTCCCCTAACCCCCTAACCACTTCTTGGGGCCTCGCGTAAACGTTAGTCATCGTAATTCAATTTAGCTTTTCGAAGTAGCAACCGTCAGCGGCAATGCATTTCCAGTGGCGTTCAAACCATCTGATAAGCACATCTCAGTACCATGATTTGTCGTTGTTTGATACTACACATTGCACGACATGCTGAAACTATCGTTAGATCCCGATCAATCGTCAGCAATGGGAACGAAATATTGCGGTTAGTACTGGGCGGTTTTTTCCGTGTTATTAAAGTCATATGATACAAAGAATCTAATACTCGTTGTTAATTTATATATAAACATATAATAAACTCGTTAAGGGAATTTTATTAACAGAGCCTTTGCTCCCAAAGCATCGCTTAATACAATTTCCAGGACTCGACGTTCAATATATACGGAATTTGACTGCAATTTGTTGATCTGTTCGGCCGTATTACATCGAGTTGCTTGTGTAATGCCGTATCTCGCGAAACCGCTAGGTCGAGCGAGATGCGTTATGGCGCAAGCAATGAGAGGTAATACGGCTTAATTTAATTTAAATTTTCTAGTATCAACATAATTTGAAACTTTTGTAAAGACTAAATTGTCAAATGTGTTAAAGATACAAACCCATCGCGATTGATGTGTTAGTTTACTTGGTAGAGAAGCTGGGGGCACATTTATCCATTTGAGGTGTTATAGAAGGTTTTGAAAATTTTACTATCGGAGAAAAGGAAATGAAATAGGCTTAAAATTAGTGGACCAAAATGGCACAATGTCGCTCACCTGGCATTGTGTTAACTACTTAGTGTCAAATAGGGGTATCGTATTACTTTCCAAATTTCCTCCCTTCCGATCAATGTTTTCAAAAAACCGTACAAGTACAAATAAAAAACTGTGACCTCACTACGGAATCCTGTTGGTGCCATGTCGAATATTGTCTGTCGCCCACGAATGTGACGCACGACAACGCATCGACACGCGACATCGCGATATGTTGACGAAGTCCTATCGCATTGTCGACCGTCGTATCGCGTCAGAATGTCCGAAATAATTAATTTAAGTAGACGACGTTACGTTTTCGAGCCGAAAAGCTGGTGACGTCACGCATTTGTTATCACACATTGGAGAACATGTTGTTCCGTCATTTGTTCTCACATGGAAGGTATTAATAATGTGATAAAATGAAATCGGGACTAAAAGTTCATGATTTTCTGCTATGTACGTTCAAAATGCAGCTTGCAAAAACTCCCCAGAATCATGTTTCCAGCCGAGGTAATCCGTATGATTTGTGTATGGCGTCATAGAAGACCGGAAGATAGTATAAAGATTAAAGACTAGAGTTAATCAATATCTGGTTTCGCTAGTAAAAATGGAATCGGTTTAAATGGTGTGGAAGAAACACGTAATCACTTAAGTCAAACAGTTAAGTAAATACGATCAACCATCCTTTCTAACTTGATTTATCATCCGATGAGCTGACATTAACACTCCTTCGCGAAAATTGTTAAGTTACATATAGATAATGTCGGTATATTACATCGTGCATGCATCCAAATTTGAATATTTTTATAGAACATTAGCATGACTGTGATAATGGTCGAGTAGAACGAATCACTTCCGGTTTCCGGTACCTTGGTTCAAAATACGTGCCTTTTTCTTCCGTGTACAGAAATACGAGCTATAAACCACACAATTCAAGATTTGATTTACATTGAAAGTTAATGAAAATCCCAATCAACGAAAATTAAGATACATAGCTGTAATAGAAATTTACTATGTTTACGAGCATTCGTATTTCCTTTTTTTTCAATTTTGTTTAAGACGCAATGCTTTTCGTGCCGATAAACTAAAACATTTAATCATTTTTTTTCAACAATTAGTGTAAACTGCATTTATTCTCAATTGTCATGTACAACATATTTACAATAATACGAACATAAAATAAGCTAATGGATCGGAAAACATGTGATAACATTTCTCTATAAAACATACAACTGTACAATAGTCTAACGACTACCGCCCTACACTTGAAATAATCAGACTAAATTATCTCATCTGTATTTTAGTAATACATTTATTTCTCTTAATGAGATTCCGAATATAGCAATAGATACTGAGGTAAATGAACCACTATTAACAATTACAGATCATCAATACATTTCTATCTTAAATACAGAATTTGGCATAATTTGTGTTTATATTGATCATTGGGTAGATGAACAACAATTTTCTGTCGATATTAATGATTATTCAGAAACTTTGTTTAAAATAGCGCTGAACCTGCTGAAAACGTTTCCCTGATGTAATTATTTGAAACAGACATTTATTGTAAACTGTCCCAGTTGCCGTAAATGAACGAAGCTCCACATTGGTTTATGTGTATTTAACCCCTTTGATCGCAGTAAATATTTGATCTACATGTATATATTCACACTCTCTATTCCAAGCAAGATACATGATTATGTTAATTTTCTGTTCTCTTCTCTTGCCAGCAATTAAAATCCATCTTTCAGTGTTAATTTGGGTATGAAATGCTTTCTTCTTTATATTAGTTTTATGTTATGGAAATAACTGAACTGAACATTTTTTCTTATATCTGGATGCTATTCGGTGTTATTGTAACATTCAATAAGCATTTCACAAGAATACCCTACGTTGAAGTTCCGCTTATATAAACTGGTAAATGCGTTTGCCCAAAATAATTACAGTTAAGTTTCGGCTAACACCTGTAAAAAGGGTGGTCTTAATAGAAAATATGTATTCAATTGTGAATAGCGGACGTTAGAATGAATGCGTTTGACAAGAATAAATAATTTTCGGCTAAGAACTGTACAATTGTGTTTTTAATTGCGTATCGGTCTTCAATAGTAAATATCGGACGTTATAATTAATGAGTTTGCAATAAATAAATACAGTTAGATTTCAGCTAAAACCTGTAAAAAGGATGGTCTTAATAGAAAATCGCTCTTCAAAGGTGAATATCGTGCGTTAGAAATAGGAGGATAGAGAAACTTTGCAATAAAATAGAAAACAACAACAATTTAATAAGTTAGGATAGGAAAACGTTCCTTTAATATAAAAAAAATTATTAGGGATAGAGAAACGATCCAATAAAAGGAAAAAATACGAGCAGAAATAGACTAAACATAGCTCCGACCACAAGCAAATAAACACAGTTCATTAGATCTACATATAGAATGTTAGTTTAGCTGAGGAAGCAACTTGCAACTTGCTTGTCTGAAGTGTATTTATAGAACATAGTTTTTATCACATGGCCTTATATCCGGGTTGGTATAACGCGTGCGTATACGTTCAAACGTTATATTTATCCCCTGAATGATGTCGTTATATCCCATAAATGACGTTATTTTGACGTCGTTTATTTAACGGTGACACTATACAACAGAGACAATATGTGTATTTTCGTGTAATAAATGCCATGTGATAAAAAGAACATAACACTGGTCAACAATAAGGCTCGCCAGAGGCTTGCTTCATAAAATTTCCAAAAACTAATTTAAAGTGGAACCGAACTAGTCTATATAAACATTTCAAGACTCATATACAAATCTGGTATCATGGTAAACTTTAATTTAATCCAAATTAAACGTGTCGTCTTATATCTCTGTGCATATACCCATGAAAAAGAAATTATTAGGGATAAAGAAACGATCCAATAAAATAGAAAAAATACGAACAGGAATAGAGAAAACGTTAGCTCCGACCATAAGCAAATAAAAACAGTTAATTAGATCTACATATAGAATGTTAGTTTAGCTGAGGAAGCAACTTACATTATGCTTGTCTGAAGTGTCTTTATAAAACATAGTTGTTATCACATGACCTTATATCTGGGTTATTATAACGCGTGCGTATACGTTCAAAAGTTATATTTATAAAAGTCAAAGTACCGTTGAAAACACGTTTATACGTTGTTCTGTGGACGGCAAAGGAACCAAGAAATTGTTTACTATGTTACCAAATTCGTATATGGATCCTGAATTTTTAATATAGTGTGGGTCCATCTTAATATCAATTTACAACTCATGGTAGATCTATATATAACACGCTGTATTTGTATTGATTTTAAAGCATGTACTACCAAATGTACTCTATTAAGGTATAACATCTACTGAAACTTTTAGGTGTTATATCATACAAAATTAGTATTGCATTTACTAAACTACTAAATCTTTGTATTAAAGAACTTTTCAAATGCATACTATATTCGCAGGAATAAAACACAGCTATTGAGAGTTCTCTTTAATACAAAATGCTTTATTACATTGAAATATTGTTCTGCTTAAAACAGTTCTGCTATTTTCATTAAAAGTTCATTCAGCTAGTTATAATTTATTATACTTTTCGACAGTTTGGATTTGGGCGGATCTGCGCTTGTTTAGTTGGGCATTGTGTCTTTATGTGATTTATGTTTCCTGTGCTCGGTTGGTTCAGTTGGGCATTGTGCTTTGTGTGTTTTTAATGTTTTCTGTGCTCGGCTGGTTAAGTTGAGTGCTACCTTCCCTGTCTGACTTGATATAATCTTTTTTACGCCCATGACTTTACTAAAAGTCAGATAACCGTAGACAACACGTTTAGACGTTGTTCCGTGGACGGCAAAGGAACCAAGAAATAGTTTACTATGTTACCAAATTTGTATATGGATCCTGAATTTTTTATATAGTGTGGGTCCACCTTAATATCAATTTACAACTCATGGTAGATCTACATATAACACACTGTATTTGTATTGATTTTAAAGCATGTACTACAAAATGTACTCTATTAAGGTATAACATCTACTGAAACCTTTAGATGTTATATCATACAAAATTAGTTTTGCATTTACTAAATTACCAAATCTTTGTATCACAGAACTTTTCATATGCATACTATATTCCCAGGAATAAGACACAGCTATTGAGATTTCTCTTTAATACAAAATGCTTTATAATGACATTGACATATTGTTTTGCTATAAACAGTTCTGCTATTGTCCTTAAGTGTGAAGTTCATGCGTTTAAGAGTGCTTGTATTCTCCCTTTGATATAATATCATATTACATGGTTCCATGTCATGTATCACTTTGCTATATATTGTGAAATACAAACATCTACTGTGAACTCATTATTTGTCGACTTGGTTGAGTTGAATATTCGTTGATTTCGATTGGTTATTCAACTCGACCACCAAATGTAATCCTTATCATTAATCGACCTCCCGAATTCGGAACATGTTATGTAGTCCACGAATAACGACCCCTACGCATTTTGTCAAAATCAAATTTAAATATCGACGAAAATATAGAGATATGTTAATGCTTTGTTATAAAAACTCATTTCGCAAACCAAGTTTTATTCTATATTTTTGTTTTATAGATCGATATTATACAAAGATTCTACGAACATGTATTTACAAATATCAATGTTTATATAGTATAACATCATCAGATACGATGCCTCAAATATCTTATTCAACTTTCACTATAACTCACATATTGCAATATGCATTACATGTGTACATTACTTGTAATATTAAGCTACCTCTATACAAATACACCTGAGGTCCGCTGCCTAGACAATGTGTCTTTATTCAGTTACTTCCTGTTTAGTTAAATATAGCAAGAATGGATCACCTCCCATCAGGAGTTTGTTACATTGCTTTATTCGTACATAAATTACAGGTTAGTTTGTTCGCACTATACATGTGTACTAATGCACTAAATATCTTCTTTTAATATACTTTTCATATGCTATAATGTTTGTGGAGTATTTAAACATTTTATGACATGGACCTTGTTTAATCGAGTACCAAATGGAATGTTAATTTCGATTGGTGTATATATGTTAACGTGGCGATGTAGTTGTTCATGCCAATAAATAATTTGGGTTAAATTGACTTCACTTGTTACTGAGTCATTTCATTTGAAAATTTAAACAACACATTTCTTTTAATTGTAGAAAATACAGCATTGCATTTATTTTATGTTCCCTTTTTTACATTCAAGTTGTCGTGCTTTTGTTGCTTGAAATCACATAAAAGGTGATTTATAACAAATTAAAACTCTCCAATTCAACGCCGTTTACTTCTCTGACACATTAACAGGTAATTCGCATCATTACTTTACAATTTAATGTAGCTTGTTAACAGGAGATATCCTCTTCAAACGTAAGTTACGAACATTTTTAGGACGAATAATCCGCCATTGGTACGAAATTATGGACGAATAAGCCCAAAAACATGGCTTGCTTTACTGACATTTGCTGCAAATCGGATTGGTCTAGTTTTTGGTCTGTTGACTGATACTGTGGTATAAATGTTGATATAGCATCTTACAAGGCTGCCGTATGTCAAGTGTTACAAATGTTGACAGTCGGCAAGATTTCCCACACTGTGTCACGTTATCATTGCAGAACAATTACTTCAGTGTCAAGTCTTGGTACGTTAAAATGGCGACACTGGGTATGCCAGATAATGTACTTTAAAACATACCGTACGGCTTTTGTCGGGATTATAACGTACCACTTATTTCTCGTCATCGACTCATGGAATTTGTATTCAAATCAGCGTTGCATCTTACTTCTATCAGTAAAACCCTCATATTAAGACATTTGATATATGCAGGTATATAATAAAGACATATATCAGCAGTTATGTTGATCCGTTAAGCGGACTCGCGTGATAAGGCTTTACACAGGTATTACGGCCCTTTTTTAAATATTGAAACACTTGCATTAAATGTTTTTTGACGTCGGAGTCAAGTGGTATTGCTACACTGAGCATGTACCATACGAAACGAGTTCAACCACTTCCTTTAATTTTATTTAAGGTGTAAACTTGATGAAATACGGGTAATAAATTTCGGACAAAGATTTCATGATTCTTAGCAATGTACGTCCAGAATGCAGCATGCGAAAACTTTCCAGAATCCTGTTTCGAGCCGAGGTAATCCGAATGATTTGTGTATGACGTCATAGAAGACAGGAAGATCTGAAGATTAAAGACTAGAGTCAATCAATATCTGGTTTAGCTTGTAAACATTGAATCTGTTTAAATGGTGTGGAAGAAATTGGTAATCTATTAAGTCAAACAGTTGAGTAAATACGATCAACCATCCTTTCTAACTTGATTTATCATCCGTTGAGCTGATATTAACACTCCTTCGCGAAAATTGTTATGTTACATATATATACTGAACGGATTTATAAACGCGACACTGGGGTATGTTGTTTTATAGCAGGCATTTCATTTCAAGTGTATGCTAGTATTCGAATAGTGCGGATTAAAGGTATATGACTGTATTGGCGTCATTTTGTTTCCAAGATGATAAAAATCAGATGAGTATTAACAAATATATAGTACAATCAATACGTCGATCCAGAAAACAAAAGTCGCATTCTGACAAATTGGCAATACACTAAGCAAATCTTAAAAGAGTGCATGTATATATTTGCGAATAGCTCGGTCAATACGTGTTTGTTCTTGCTGAAATTTTCAACGTACGTAGCATGGATATGTTAAATTACAATTCAATTGATTTTATTACAAACTGATAATACTTTTAACAAACAAATCAAACAAATGATGGCCTCAGCAAATGCTAATGCCACACATTTTTTTCGTGTGTTCATCGCCTGGTCATCGAGTGTTTGTTATGTTGTTAATGCAGCTATGCACCCACTTTGCTGATTAAGTTCGAGTTCAAGTGTATGTACTTATCAAGGAAACAAAAACATCCCAAAACAATGATAAGAATCAAGCCCAATTTAAGTTTGTAAGTTCACACTTTTTAATAAAAATGCAATTTCTTACATGGTTATCTCCCCTTGACCATTAAACATTCTGCAGGTCTATGAGCAACGGTGTGTTGCATTTTTACAAGGTATGTTTCCTGCACCAATTTTTCCGTGTTATATAGATACATTTTAAATAAAGTTGATTATACCATTTATTATATTCAATTTAGTTTAGATTTTGATACATAAGTAAGACTATCCTGAGGTACACATTCGATCTGTTATTCAGGATGGTCATATTCGACGCTAAAATCAATGCGCCGATGAACATGTTACTTTTGTTTTCTGGACCAATGTCCTATTCGTGCGATAGTTTAGTTAATACTCTTTTGATTTTACTAAGTTTGGTATCCAAATGACGTAATTGAAGTAGCCGTTACGAATATACAAAGATAATGTGTATGGGAATTTATTTTCCTAAAATAACCAATATATCAAAGTGTCGCGTTTTTAAATCCGTTAACCATAGATTATGTCTGTATATTACCTCTTGCATGCATCCAAATTTGAATATTTTTATAGAACGTTAGCATGACTGCGATAATTGTCGAGTAGAACGAATCACTTCCGGTTTCCGGTGCCTGTGTTAGAAGAACGTGCTTTTCTTCTTCCGTATACAGAGTGCTTTTAACCACACAATTCAATATCTGATGGCAACGGAAGTTAATGAAACACACAATCAACGACAATTAAGATACATGTAATACTAAGTTTTAATAGAAAATTACTTTGCTTACGCGCATTCGTATTTCCTTTTTTTTTAATTTTTTTAAGTAGCAATACTGTTTGTTCCGATACACTAAAACATGTAATCTTGTTTTTTATTTATCTTAGTAATTATTTTTTAACTGTATTTATTCTCAATAGTCATACAACATATTTACAATAATACGAAAATGGAAAAAGCTTATGGATCGGGAGACTAGTGTTTAAACTTTTTTGAAAAAAAAATATTTTATTTCCTCTCATAGATACTTGTGTACACGAAAAGAAAACGCAAATGATGACGAGTTTAATTAATTTTAATATGAGAAGTCACAACAAGATATTATTTGTATTACCCGATACATAATATAACCGTAACATTGAAATGCAACTTTTCTTTCACCTATTCTAACATGCCAAAAAACGAACGTGTCCTATGCCTTAAATGACGTCACGTGAAATACCTAATTCCCTGGCTTAGAATGCGAATGTTGTAAAAGCTACATAATTATTTGAAAACTGCATCACAAGGCGCTTCTTATCAGCCTACTTTCATGAAAATCGGAACATGGGTGGTAATCGATATTGATCTTACATGACTTAAGGATAAGGACAACCAATCAAATCACACCGTATTAAACTCTTGGTCAGTAACTGGCGATATGATTGGCTATCCTTACCCTCCAATTAAATAAGATCCATATTGAATACCATCTTAGATCCATTTGACAAAATTGAAGTTGAAAAATATTGTAAAAAAAGTAAATAGTAGTTTTTCGACAGTTTTTCTTGTTTTCTCAAAATAGCGTTTTTGTACCTACGTCCTTATTCTTCAAAGCCAACGAATTATAGTCAGGTAATATCACGTTGATGTACGAGTAATAACCTTTATCACACTCCCGTGACGTCATACATAATTCTCTATATTACATACAACTGTCTAATATTCTAACTTTATCACACTCCCGTGACGTCATACATAATTCTCTATATTACATACAACTGTATAATATTCTAACTTTATCACACTCCCATGACGTCATACATGTGATAAGATTCTCTATATAACATACAACTGTAAAATATTCTAACTTTATCACACTCCCGTGACGTCATACATAATTCTCTATATAACATACAACTGTACAATATTCTAAGGACTACCGCCTACACTTTAATCAGACTGAAATATCTCATCTGTATTTAAGTAATACCAAGTCATGTATAACCCTTAATAACCTTTAATGAGATTCCGAATGTAGACACTGAGCTAAATGAACCACTATTATCAATCACAGATCAAAAATATATTTGTATCTTAAAAAAGAACTTGGCATGATTTGTGTTTATACGGATCATTTGTTAGATGAACAATAATGTGCATTTCAAATATCAGCTATGTACAATCTAGTATTACATGTTTCTCATCCTCAATGATGTCACAGAACGGACATTTTCGGTACTGGAATGCCTCCATATCTTCCAGTCTATATACGTAAGGGAGCCACTCCACATCGAAACTTGCTAAACTTATTTATTGTATAATTAGGAGGATAGAGAAACTTCCCAATAAAATAGAAATCAACAACAATTTTATTAGTTATAAAAGAAATTAGTTGGGATAGAGAAACGTTTCAATAAAATATAATACAAAATACGAGCATGACTATAGAAAACATAGCTCCTGTCATTAGCAAATATAACATGTCATTAGATCTACATATAGAATGTTAGTTTAGCTGAGGAAGCAACTTGCATAATGCTTGTTTGAAGTGTCTTTATAGAACATAGTTTTTATCACATGACCTTATAACCGGGTTAGTATAACGAATGCGTATACGTTCAAAGGTGACTTTATATCCTACATGACGTCGTAATATCCCAAAAATTGATAATAATAGGTTAGTGTCGTGGATGAAAAAATTATCTGACAAAGCGGAGGAATTATTCGGGTGGGCCATAGGTAGAAATAAGATACAGCTTTGGAGCATGTGCATCAAATAACGTTTCATATGCATACTATATAAGCATAGTTGGAAATAACTCGACAACAACACGTGTTCCGTATTTTTATATTATAATTTACGTTTCGGCTTGCGCCTTCATCAGAATATAATATACATGTAATCAACAAAACAACGGATGTGACGTCATGACGTTAATGTAACGTAACGTCGCACAATTGCGGAAAAACGCACAATACAATACCATGTAAATATATACTTTTGTTAATAAGTATTTGTCATAGCATACAACAAAAATGTAACATATCAATAAATTTAAAGTTAAACTTTTTTTTTTATACTATATAAGCAGAAATAAGACGCAGCTACTGAGATTTCTCTTAAATACAAAATGCTATATCACATAGAATTACTGTTTTGCAAGGGACAGTTAGGCTTCTTAAATGTGAAGTGTTTAAGGTTGTTTATACTCTCTCTTTGGTGTACATGTAATATAGTATGGCATATTTTCTTGCCATATATCACTATGCTATATATTTATTTGTAAAATACCCTGAGCGTCAAGAGTTTTGCAACTAAATTAAACAAATTGTGATTTAATTGTTAACTTGAAAACCCTTTTCACTTGTGCGTGTTCATGAGGGTATCTTTAGTGTTTATGATTAACCCAATGTCGTGGTTTTCCGTCACTAAATGGTATATTAATGCGGGGGGAATCGGGTATTTCATTTACCACAGTGACTTCATTTTCACTTTTAACATTATCTATATTTGTGGTGTTTATCAGACCGACATTATATAAAAATTCTACATACAAATAGCAATGTTTAGATCGTTTAACCGCTCATCAGATGTGATGCCTCAAATATCTTATTCAACTTTCACTATAACTCATATTGCAATATGCACAACATGTGTACATTACTTGTAATAAGCTATCTCTATACAAACACACATGTTTCTATGTGAGCTGGTTTTATAGTGTAAACAAATAAAATTGACCCTCGACCTTCTATTAGGAGTTGATTTCTTGTCTAAGACTTTAAGTTTACATTCGGTCTTTGATTGAAAATGCTGGTACTATAACGAGTAAGTACGAAATGTAGTATAAACAATAATTTTAATCTCATGACACGACTTTCCCGTGGATGTTTCTATATTCCTCGTTACAGTGTAGCAATACCACGTGGTTTTTTACTACAGTTCCAAGTAGAAATTTGTAAACATTGGAACACAAATGTAGCCATAAATATTTTATTTCTTCATCGATTTCTATGAAATCTAAGCCACGCTAAGGGGAACATTATTTGCTTTCCATGAAATATAAATATTTTTCAGTTGATGTGCCGTTTTGTCCATTAGCCTGTGAAACCGTGGAACGTGTAGGTTTCACAGGGTAATGAAAAAACCGGTAAAGCTGCTGAAAAAGATCTTATATTTCATGGAAAGCAAATATAGCCAAAAGTCACGTGGTATTGCTACACTGCGTTAGGAGCTTGTTACATTGCTTCATTACTACATAAGGGTCAAGTAACACTGAGGTTAACTTGTTCGTACTGTACATGTGTATTAACAAACTTAATATGTTCCTTTTTATATCCGTACGTCCTATGTTTTATGTTTGTCGAATATTAAAACATTTTATGGCATGGACCTTGTTTAATCGAGGACCAAATGAAATTTAATTTTGATTTGCATATATGTTTACTTGGCGATGGACTTAGTTGTTTATGCCAATAGATAATTTTACTTTACTTTACTTATTATTGAGTCATTGTATTGGAACATTTAAACAACAAATGTCTTTAAATTGGAGAAAACACAACATCGCATTTATTTTACGATCCATGTTTTACAGTCAATGTGTCGTGTTTGTGTTACTAGGAAACACATAAACAGTCGTTCTCAATAAGCGGGTGCATATCAGTGGTTTAAAAAAGTGAATGTTTAGTGAATTCATTAAGCTTTATTATATAAATAATTTTGAAAGGACATTATGTTACATTGGTGTTTGAAAATAGCTATTATGATAATGTATACATTGTTTTTACAAGTTGTGATTATTACCGTATAGATGTATACCTAATTGTTTGCATTGTATAACAAGTTTATGGAAACTTAAATACTTATAGCTCCATTTAATAGCTAACGAAGGCCAATCATGAAATTATAATTTCATTATTTTTTGTCAATAAAATTCAGAAGCAACAACATATCAGAATAAATAATCATTTTTTAAAGTTCTCATACGTCAAAAGTATCATTTATTTATTGATAGTCGAACTTGACATTGAACATGATAATAATTCGTGACCCGCTACTTTATATAAATGCGCTGTATGGCAAGTTACCGTAGTAAGACTTGTAAACATTCGAAGAGCTTGCCAAAGATAAATCAGATTTCAGGTCAATTTTGCTAAATATATTATGTTGTATTATTAAAATGAATAATGTTAAAAAATGATACACGTGCATTATGCAAGTAACGTAATTATGCAATGCACACACGGGTGTCCATGCCGACATCAGTTCGAACTTATATTTGAATACCATAGATGCCTCGAACACCCTGGATGCCTCGAACTATTTTCCGGGTCCGAAGGTAGTTCGAGGCATCGAAGTTCTACTGTATTTCCATTTGAAATGTTCGTTATATCACATCTCCTATCGTCAACCTATTTTGAAGATCATGTGTTGCTATTAATTAGGAAACAATACTTATTTTAAGCTGTTGATGCATCAGACAACTAATCTGCACAATAGGACTTTGACAGGAAGCATTATTTACCGAAAATATCATGCAACAAACTTTGCTCTTGATACAACGGCTTAAATGTGGTGAAATGTTAAAGGATCTTAAATGTTTCATGGCCTTGTTCTCGAATAAAATTAACATAACTAAAATCGTTTTTGAAAAACAAGAGATATTTAAAATAACTACGGATTATAGATTTATTCAAGTTTTTAAAGAAGTGGAACAAGGTAACGAACATTTCGTAGCAGGTATAGTAATATATGAACCTTAAATAAAATTAAATGCATTAACTGCGAGAAAACTAGTTTTAAGCACAGAATTGGCCCACAAAGCACAAACACAACATTTTAGCTTTACTTTATTTATAAATAGACATTTTAAGGCCTAATATTGTCAGCCAGTCTCTAATATCACACATCTAGCAAATTATGATAACTTTATAAATTATTATTTCTTAGCTAGTGGTCCGTAAAATTAGAACATGTATGGCATTATTTTATTAAATACTTAAATTATCAATATACTAGTAATTGCCACAGTTTTGTTAGTTAGGGTAGAATGGTATCCAAGTTTTAAGTCTTACATGTGAAATGTCCGTTACCATTGTTTTGGTGTATATATTTTGCAATTATTATGCAAACAGTATATCCAGTATTCCTAACTGTCTTGCTTGGATCTAATATATGTCCGTATCTTATAATATATACGTCATTGTTGGCATCGGCTTCTGTGATATGCTATCGCACTCAAAGTCACATTATAGTAACGAACATTTCGCTGTAGTTTTATACTCCACGTATTACTGTTCGCATATACTCTAATAAAGCGGTTCAAGCTAAATCTCTTACATCGCTATGTAAAATGCGTCTTTATAACATAAAAAACCTATCACCGGCAGAATAACCCGCATGAATGACGACAGTATATCATCAGTATGAAATGTAAAGCCTTTAAAATGAGCATTGAACCAAATATCGGATTTTATTACTGATTTAGTTGTGTACATGGTAACAAATATTTCTAGTCACGAACATATCAAAAATAGTGCATGATGTGCTGCAAATATAAAAAGCCCTTTAAGTTCGATTAGTTTGACTTTTAAATATCTTAAACAGCATAAGGAATGCTAATATTAACCATGTTAAAAATGAGAATTGCTCAACTGCATATGCATTTAAAGTCCGGTAAACAACAGATCTGTTTCATACGGAATTCTCCAGTTTACGATTGATAGAGCAACATATGGTAAAAACTATTTTCTCTCTATGTTTGACGTTTTGCATATGCTTTTAATGATGTTAAGACAAGTACAATATGTAATAAAAACACATGTGTAGCAAACCTCATAAGATTATACAACATACTTAATTAAAAGTATCGAGCATGTCGCTGAAATCGGCGACATCGATTTTAAAGTTAGTATGAGACTTATTTCTTGATATATTTATGACAAAATCAAGCAAAATGGTTGCACCAGCGAGTAGTATCGATATAAACCCTTAGTTGTCATATTTGTCTAGTCTGTAAGAATTAAACGTGTGGTAAAGTTTAGTCTTTTGCAATGGCAACAGTAACGAGCCTTTCATTTCAGCATATATAACGTCATTTTTTTCAGTACTTATAAAAGCTACAACAATGGTCTTTGTACACATAGTAGACGGGTAATAAGCATAACATATGCACTTATAGCAGTTCTTGAAAATGTCTCATAGCGTCAAAAACCACAGGCAACACTATTTACACCCGCTTATTGAGAATGACTGAAAAGGTAATTTATAACAAAAAAACCTCTTTATTTCAACGACGTGCATTTCTCTGACACATTACCCTGTAATTCTCATCGATAAATTACAGTTTAATGTAGCTTTTTAACAAGATATATCCTCTTTAAGGGGAAGTTACTAACATTTTCAGGACGAATAATCCGCCATTAGTACAAAATTATGGACGAATAAGCCCATAAACAAGGCTTGTTTTACTGACATTTGCTGCAAATCGGATTGGTCTAGTTTTTGTCTATTGTTTAATACTGTGGTATAAATGTTGATATAGCATCTAACAAGACTGCCATATGTAGGTTTAACAAATGCTGACTGACGTAAGAGTAGGAAATGGTACAGTATAAGTCCACCGTTTATGGGCTTGTCTAGGTTATAAGCACATAAAATTATGGACATATAAGAGTTCTAGTCTTATAAAAGGGGCTTTAATTAAGTTGCGCTAATTACGTATCTAACGATCTACATTCAACAACATCTAAGGTTTCTTTTACTTTCTATGTCAGGGTCCGTGAGGTAATAATTTATAATAGGATCCAGTGGTAAGGATGGGTATTCCTATTTTGTTTTGAGATAAGAAGAGAAAAAACAACAAAACAGACTCCATTTTTTCTCAACGTTTCGATCACAGGTAACTGTATCATTAGTTAAATTTATATATTCATAACAAGGTTGATTACAATCACTGGGGAGTATTTTGTTTTTCATAATTGACAGCATTTACAGCATTAATTATCTTTATTAGGCTGTATGTGAAACACGTATGTGAATTGAAAGCAATTGAAAACAAGCTTAAATTTACCTTCATACGATATAATTCAAAGTTTAAACTTTGCTTACAATTTTCGACGGCGTAAAACGCTGTCGGGACGGTCAATGTGGGTTTTAGCGAGGTTTTCTAACGGCCATTTTCATTGGCTAGCGTATAAAAATTAACCAATGAAAATCGCTGTCACAAAATCGTCATTTGATAAACATGGAGTCATTTTGACAATAAAATAAATATGCAGCCGATTCGTTTTTCTCTCTTGTTGCTCTGACTTCTGATAGGTCATTGAGTACTTTCTGTGCTACTCGATGGACGTATTATATATATTTTTTTTATATTTTACATTCCTTTATTACCGGTCACTGTGGCCTTTTTGTTAGAGGGCATTACATGGCGGGAAACATTTATTTACACTGTCCTGTTATATATATAAGGTTGTCTATTGGGTAAGTGTGATGTTTGGTGCACTGTTAAACGTTAAAGCCCCCAGTGGCATGTGTCACTGTCCGTACCACGGCGCAAGCGCCTTAGTCAACCTTCCTCTGTGTATGTATTGTCCACTTTATAGTATAATTAGAAAAAATACAAAACTATTTGGCCACTGTGCCTTTATGTTAAACTTTATTAATTTTGTATGTGCAATTCTGCAAATTCGTTGTCCAGCACAAGGCTGCTTCGTATCTTTCAAAATTATATATACTCAGTGTCTGTTGTGGATTGTCCTTGTGGTGTGTGTGTTGTCCGGTTGTTAATTTCTTACCTAGTGGCTCTTGTTCCGTTTTAGTTTGACTGACTTAAGCAGCAGACTTTCAGGATTGGATGCCCGGTTTTGTATTACATGTTCCTGTGCTAGTTTTTAGCTCACCTGTCACAAAGTGACAGAGTGAGCTTTTGTGATCACACTTCGTCCGTCGTCCGTCCGTCCGTCCGTCCGTCCGTCCGTCTGTCTGTCCGTCCGTCCGTCCGTCCGTCCGTCCGTCAACAATTGGGTTGTGTCCTCTCTAGAGGTCACAATTTTGGCCTAATCTTTATGAAACTTGGTCACAATGATGATCTCAACAAAATCTAGGTCAAGTTCGATATTGGGTCATCTGAGGTCAAAAACTAGCTCACTAGGTCAAATTATAGAAAAAACCTTGTTTTAAACCTTTCAACATGTAGTCTTCATGGTCACTAAACACTCTGCTGTAACTCTCTACACTCTATACATACAAGTAAACTTTCATCAACCAATGAAAATGTGTATCAGGGTTCACAGCAGTTTTGTAAAGGTCAAATATCAAAATATTCTAGAGGGTGTGAATTGTAATGGTTAAGTGGAAATCAAAGCGCTGTAGGGAGCATAGACATTTTCCTGAGGGTCGTGGGTTCAAACCCCACTGGAACCATAATTTTTTTTTTTTTATTTATTTTTTTTTTTTTTTTGAGTGTTTAGGTATTGTTTTGTCTGTAAAGCATTTATTTGTACATTTTCCTGATGGTGGTGGGTTCAACCCCCACTGGAACCATATTTTTTTTTTTTTTTTTGAGTGTTTAGGTATTGTTTTGTCTTTATAGCATGTATTTGTACATTTTTCTGATGGTCGTGGGTTCAACCCCCACTGGAACCATAGTTTTTATTTTTTTATTTTTATTTTTTTATTTATTTTTTTTTGAGTGTTTAGGTATTGTTTTGTCTTTATAGCATGTATTTGTACATTTTCCTGATGGTCATGGGTTAACCCCCACTGGAACCATAATTTTTATTTTTATTTTTTTTGAGTGTTTAGGTATTGTTTTGTCTGTAAAGCATTTATTTGTACATTTTCCTGATGGTCGTGGGTTCAACCCCCACTGGAACCATAATTTTTTTTTTTTTTTTTTTTTTTGAGTGTTTAGGTATTGTTTTGTCTTTATAGCATGTATTTGTACATTTTCCTGATGGTCGTGGGTTCAACCCCCACTGGAACCATAATTTTTATTTTTTTATTTTTATTTTTTTTGAGTGTTTAGGTATTGTTTTGTCTTTATAGCATGTATTTGTACAGTTATATGGAGGAAAAATATTCCAAAATATTTTGTTTAAAATATAGGTCAAATCATAGAAAAACCTTGTGTAGTCAGTCACCAGAGGTTACAATTTCAACTTAATCTTTATGAAACTTTGTCACAATGATCCTGTCAACAAAATCTAGGCCAAGTTTGATTTTGGGTCATCTGGCGTCAAAAACAAGGTCACAATGTCAATTGACATTTTCCTGAGGGTCATGGGTTCAAACCCCACTTTAAGTGTTTAGGTATTGTTCTGTCTTTATAGCATGTTTTTGTACAGTTATATGGAGGAAATATTTTGTTTAAATTATAGGTCAGATCATAGAAAAACCCTGTGTAGTCGCCAGAGGTTACAATTTCGACTTAATCTTTATGAAATTTGGTCCTAATAATCATCTCAACACAATCTAGGTTAAGTTTGATATTAATTAAGTCATCTGGGGTCAAACGCTAGGTCACATGGTCAAATCATAAAAAAACTTGCAATAGAGGCTGAATTTCCTTAAATTTTATTCAGAAAATGTGTAGGATCACCATAGGGGTGTGCATGCACTAGTACGACAGGTGAGCGACCTAGGGCCCTTTGGGCCCTCTTGTTTATGTTTGGCATGTTCCGCGCCTTTTCGAGTGAAATTGTATATTTTCTGTGCCTTTTTGTTCTCGCGTGTCCCGCGGTTTATGTTGGGGGCGGTGCTACTTCCGGTAGTTTCGTATTTTGTTTAATTATTATAATATGGGTTTGTATCTGGATTTAAACGCCAATTCCGTTTACAGTTGAGTTTTTCAATCTTAAATAATCAATAAAATGTCATAATTTCTCAGTATTCAATTTTTTGACCGGGGCCAAAAGTTATATGGAGCTAGGAGTTATTTATTCGTATTTGCCGGTTGTCCTCTTACTATTTCGTCCCCGCGATTCGCATCCTACCTGGTTCGTTCATGAGTCTATGTACAGCTGTGGAGTTATGGATGTAATGTTCTGTCCCCTGAGGTCATTTAATGTAGTTTTAAGTCCCCTACCGGTTTTTGGTTTGCCATCAGTCCGTCAGTTTTGGTTCTGACGGGAATTGTGGTTGCTATGGCAACAGACACACTGAAAATAGCTTAAAACCTGTAGGGGACTTCTGTATTGCTTGCAATTCTTAATGACTTGTTCATTACGTCATATCTTGATTTGTTCAATTACGTCATTTTACTTATTGAAACTGGGTCACTCGTCTGAAGGTTTTCAGAGTTTTTGTTGCTGAAATCGGGCCTTTCAACGTGTTAATACTGTTACTTAACTTTTGAGACTAAATGCTGCTAAAATTATGAAGTTCAGCAGGTTTACTGTTAGTTGTAATTAGGTCATTCAGCTTAGGCTTTCTGTCTTTTGTTTGCTGAATCTTTTCTTTTCAGCTTTTAAACAATGAGACAAGGGGCGTTTAATTTTCTTGGTCGGTAGTGTGTTGGGCACTTCTTCGTTTTAAGATTTCTTACAGCTAAAGCGGGGCATTTTGGTCCTTTTGCTGTGGAAACTGGGTCATTCAGCTAGTTACAATTTATTGTACTTTTCGATAGCTTGGACTTGGGCGGATCTGCGCTTGTTTAGTTGGGCATTGTGTCTTTATATGTTTTATGTTTCCTGTGCCCGGTTGGTTCAGTTGGGCATTGTGCTTTGTGTGTTTTAATGTTTTCTGTGCTCGGCTGGTTAAGTTGAGTGCTGCCTTTCCGGTCTGACTTAATATAATCTGTTTTTAAACGTATACATTTAGTGAAGTTAACATGTGCCATCCATGTAAATCTGTTCCAACTTTTGCGTTCTTTTATTTTACCACATTATTATGTTTCTATACAGAACAATAAATTCGACATATGTAGATGATATCCTCAATATTTCTATTTTTGTTTTTATTGGATGCACCTCAGTGATCGGGTGGCACCGTGATACGTATACGTATATATGGCATAACGTTTTATCTACTCGACCAATTTCGATAGGATTTCGCATGGAAGTAGTTATAGTCATGTTATTTATGAATATAATTACTTTATGAAGATATCGAAAGCCAATTCTTGTTTTTGATACCTGGTCAATTCTTCTGAAATACACCTTCTATATGATAAATAAATTTCAAAAACATGTTTTTTACCCTTAATCAATGATACTTACCTGTTGTTTCGATACTTTATTTTGTCGTCATCGGGAATTCAGTGAACTTGAGATGTTAGTTATTGATAAAAAGCAACTGCGAAGCGCGAGTCATTAACTGTTAATCAAAAGTGATATCGGATAGGAGAATAAAGAAATCGAGAAGATCTTATGTTGAATGCCGATCGTACCAAAGTCACAATAAGAATTCAGAAATCGAAGGGATTGCTGTCATGACTTTCTGTTTTTTATATCCGAATGGCAAAGAGAATGAAGAAATCGAAAGTTTTTTTGTCATGATAATCCGTTCATATCCGTGTCCGTTTTCATAAACCTGACATTTGATACGTATATGGTGTACCAACCTATAAACACTGCTTAATTATGGCGTCAAATAAGAGAAATATCTCAGAAATGACACGGAAAGGTCATATGTTAACGGACGTGTTTGTTAGCTTTGTAGGTGCCTCTTCAATTACGAATTATCCAACCACTTAGATGTCACGTAATCATTGCAGAAGAAATACATCAGCGTCAAGTCTTGGTAATAATGTTAATATGGCGACACTGTGTGTGCCATATAATGTACTTTAAAACATAACGTACGGCCATTATCGTGATTATAAAACGCATCCATTATTTCTCGTAATCGGCTAATGGAATATGTATGCAAAATAGCGCTGCATCTTAAATTTATCAGTAATGTCTCGCATTATAGCATCCAAATACTTTAAAATCATTAATATTCTTGGGGAATTTAATTCCTTGGATTTCGTGGATGACTTCAACCACGAAATTAAATCCCCAATGAAAAATTATACCAGGCCTATAGATATGTCAAGTTTACAGTGGCTACCATACTGACTTTCAAGTTCAGTCAGGTACAAGACTAGGTTTTTGGTAAGTGTGATAATTGGTGTGAATTTTGTTCTTGCCATTTTTCCTGAAATCCGAAATCCTTGAAATTACGTCCCAAAGAAATGGTCTTTTTCATCCAAACCACGAAATTTTGTGCCATTAAAATTAAATTATTTTACAGTAATCAGCGTATCCAGAATTACGGCAATTTCAATTGATGTTAACTGAAGAGGTGGTACAAAGTGTTTGTTTAGTTTTCATATTGACCAATTTCAAACTGTGTAATTTGTTGTACCTAAACTGAATAAAATTCTTCTTATGCAATGTTAATTTAAGCGATTTGTCTTCATTACCGGGGGTATGAGTGCAAAAACTTCATCGCCGCAGCCTATCAATAGCCTTCAACCCTAATGTTACATCCACAACAAGAAAAATATTTAATGCAAGGCATCAAACGGAAGCCGTACTGTTTTGGTGTACACTCTGACAGAAAAATAAACTCGAGGAGTGGTGTTCCAAACCAAAACTGTAAATGTATCTAAACGACACGGATCACCCTGCTATTGTTCTGTCAGTAATCGACCATCATGCGCATAAGGAAAATAATTGGTAAGACCGTCGTTCGGATAACCAAAGTAATCAGGACGATCGTCAGACGCATAAGGAAAATGATTGACATAGAAAATAATTGGCAAGACTGTCATGCGCATACGGAAAAATAATTGGCACGACCGTCATGCAGATAAGGAAGATAATCGACAACATACTGTAAAAAAGGATTTCTAAGCATCTGTCGATTAACGATGCACATCCAAGACTGCCCAGCACGACTGAATCAATCTTTTGTCATAAGTCTGTGATATTTCTTCATTTTGGTTACTAAACTTTTAAAAGATTTTAGATTTATTTAACAGTTTTCAATAGTGTTAAACTCGTACAGTCACAGTGTAACACACGATGCCTTGTACTGATGTAAACAATTGGCGTGCAAAAACGAAATAGCAAAGCACAATAGATGCATAACATTGTTCAAAAGTTATTTACATTTTTTAACATTTTGGGTCTAATCGGTACGAGTACGACAATGACTTCACTTTCACATTCAAGGTTTAAACTCTGTATCGGATGTTGATTAAATTGCATTTCTACGTTCGTTGTGAGTATTAAAGAAGATATTGCTTGTTCAACAAGTACTCGCATCGTGTAATCAGTTATTTGATTACCGGCAGATATTATCAAAACAATGCTACTTCCGCCGTCATGTTTAAAACGCGACCAAACTGCGGGAAAGTGCGGCAAATCAAGCAACTTTAAAATCATCAATATATTGTTCATAACATAAGAAAATTACTCATATAACCAAATTAAACAGCACACGAATTGCTTAAATACTGATATTTTACCGTTAAACTTTTGGCCGCAAGTACCTCGGCCAACCTATTCTGTGACTCCGTTATATCAACGACGCTCAAAATAACATTATTTACGGTATATAATGACGTCATTTAGGAGTGAAAGTGACGTCACGTGCATAAGAATATACGTTTATTTAAATGCTTATGAGTGGTTTACCGCGGAATATCAGTGAATTCAAATCCGATAATTTCACTGTTGATAATTTCACTGGCGATAATTTCACTCAAACGGACTACTTAAAATCCCCGTTGATCGAGCGCCCCAATTTGGTTTATACCTATTGACGTCTTAAATCGAAATTACACTGTCTGCCTTTAACTCTCAGTGGATAGTTCACAAAATCCCCAATTTTGAGGCAATGCAGACAAATAATAATGTTATATGGCGTTGATAGTAATTTAAATATGCAGCTAATGTTTAAAATAATACTTAATACAGGATCAATTTCGAATAAAAACACAAATTAGTTCATTACTCAAAATGTTGACGGCTAGCCTCTTTTAGCGGATGCTGTATTAGAAGATCTAGATAGTGTATGTATACAAAATGAAAAATACGTTTTCTTCCATCAGACATACACTTAATAAAAACATCCATATGATTACTTACACTGCAGTTAAAATAACCTTATAAAGTGTACATTAACGTCGGAAATCAACTGCTTATTAAAGACCTACTTAATCGAACGTCAGCGCGCGCTTCATCATGTTAAGGCACCATACGGGTCAATAAAATTCAATTAGTTATTAATTGGTTTATATTATCAAAATAAAGCATCAAATAAATAGAATATTTGTGTTTTTCGGTGTAAGATCGGTAGTTATTTCACCTCGTGAGCAGCTACGCCACTCGTGAAAATATTACTTCAGCTGCTCACTCGGTGAAATAACAACCGATCTTACACCGAAAAACACAAATATCCTCTATATCTATACTAACCCGGATACAAGGAAAGTCTTTGATAAAAATCATTCACAATTCACAAATACTATCTCTTTGGTCACGTCATTCGACGGTCAGACTGCTTATTTTACATGTTGTAAATTGCATTTCTAACTACGGTCTTCCAATTTTCTGCTGACATCTCGGAGCTTGTTTATTGTACATGCATAACTTTCTACTTTCAGGTTTCCCGTTTGAGAGGCCAGCAGAATGGGGATTTTGGACGAAATTTGTGCTGACGCCTGTGATTGTCCTTGCTGGACTGGTGGGCAACACGTTGTCGTTTGTCGTCATGATGTCGAAGACATTACGTCACAAGTCATATTCTCACTATCTAAGTGCGCTAGCACTATTCGACACGTTAACGTTGATAATAAGACAAGTACGCATTGTGGACGAATACTATAGCAGGACCGGAGCTAATGAAATATTCCGCCATTTTGATGACTTTGGTTGTAAAGTGTTCTTTTACCTTGAACACATATTTTACCTGATGTCTCATTGGTTGATCGTTCTGATGGCGATGGAGCGGCTAGTTGCCGTCAGTATGCCGTTCAAGAAAGTTATCATCCGGAAACAATTTGGCGCCACGTTGACAATATGCGCATTGTTCATCTTGGTTTGTATCAGTCAAGTGTTTAGGATTATCATGATTGAGCATATGCCTGGACGTGAAACATGCGAGGCTGGAGACTATTACCTTGAACTATACACCAGTCTACATGTTTATTTTTATCAATGGACGCTTGCTTTCGTACTTCCGTTCAGCCTCGTTCTGGGTTGCAATCTTATAGTATTGTATCAGATATTTAAGATTAAGCGGGAGATCAAAAAGAAAGACAAAAGGAACCGACAGTGTAGACAAGCTCGGAAAAATAACAAAACCACGTGTATGTTGTTAACAGTGTCGTTCACTTTCATCGCTGCCCTACTGCCCCTTTTCACATTGACCTTGATAATGGATATAACCGTGAAACGACTTGGCAAGGACGCTTACACCATGTATAAAACTGTGATGCCATACATGGAAGCTTGCGAAGCGTTGTCGTTGGTAAACTACGCGGTGAACTTCTTTATCTATATCCTGTCCGGACGCAGCTTCCGGTTTGAACTGTGTAGAGTGTTTAATCGGCGTAGGAATACTAAACGTAGTTTCACAGGAAGAAGTACGCGTACTAGAGAGGAAGTGATACGGCTATAAGATAGTCCAGTGTGAATAAACAAATACATTGTCTTCATTGGTGATTATGTTCTGTATTTATACAGTTAAACTTATTAATAATTTCTGAATTAGTTGGTATTTTGCAAACTTGTTCAGAATCAGAACCTGAAATATTCAAGCTATCGTGTCGGACAATTTAACATACCACATTCGGAACACATCGGCCATCAAGAATGGCATTGTGTTTCAGGACGCTTAATACATGCTAGCAATGATCATAGCATTCTCCCGTATTCTTTGATGTAAGCACCCAAACATATTTATAAACTGCAAGAAAAAGACCCTTGCCATAATTGCTCACGGTTGCTGTTGAGCTGTCAGCGTTATAAACAAATGGGAAATTTAACCAGTAGAAATATTGCTATAGTACGGATATGTTAACTTCTTCCTAACCTTTATAGTTGTTTGGTGTCATAAGCAAAGAAATGGACATGATCCTCGCCGTTCTATTATCATATTTTAACAGCTGATATATTGTTTATATTTTTAACCCCAGTTTTTTTCATAAGCGGGGAGTATCACGACAACGCTCGAGGTGTAATATAAACACAATTCAATAGGATCGATATTGCGCGATTTGTTCGCGAAAATCGGATATGTTCAACGCATAAACCATGTAATATAATCATGCACAAAGTGATGTTAAATGTTCGCGATTTTCAAACTTCTGAAAATGAGGTAGATTAGATCTATAATTTTTCGCGAAATGTCAAATATGCAAAAATAGCGTAAATTAATCCCTCGCTAATTGTTCTCATTTTACAGTACTGAACGATGTACGAGAACATGTTACCAATCGTAGAAAGGAAATAGTGTCGATCGCTCATCCTTCTCAACCGCTCCCCTTTAAACTTCACAGGGAAAAAATGATATCTTGTTATAATTTAAATTTCACGACGCGTTCTGATACCATGGTTACAGACGACGTGTGTTAGTTTCACGTCATTAGCAACAAATTAGGAGGAAATGACATTCCAGTCTTAATGAAACAGTAGACGGTTATCATTGCGCAATAATTCCGTTAATAGAATTTCAAGCGTTCTGATTGGCTATCGTCGTTATGACGTTCATTATAATTTCAAAAAAAAATAAAATGAAAGTTAAATGAAATACTGACGATCAGAGTGTATGCTATGAGGGACCTAATTTATTCATTGTCATTTATATAGGACTTCGACCTCGAATTATTTACGTTTACGAATATTACAAGCACTTAGAATATAACCTATATTAAATAAATCAAAAATTTAATCATTAAAATTTTCTCTTCGCAGACTTGACGTCATGCGTTGGTGCTAATTTCTATCGGACACTCAGAATTAAGAATGTTATATACTAAGTCAGATAGAACATATTAAGTAAATTTTAATGACTAAAAAGGACTCGCTTCGCTCGCTCCGCCCTTTTTAATCATTAAAATTTACTTAATATGTTCTAACTATAAGGTAATGTAAAATTGTTATCTACTGACGCAATATATGACGTCATGATCGAAGGTAATGCGACGTTGACACTCTGTTCCCGATACGCTACCGAATCGAGCATTTATTCACGGGGTCGTTCACTCTGTTCCCGATAGGCTACCAAATCGAGGAATTATTCTTAATATGACGTCACATGTCGAGTGACTACCAAGTATAGACACTACAGAGTAGAGTATTTATTCTAAATCTGACGTCACAGGTCCCGTGACCAATAACTATGTTCCCGATACGATAACAATAAGTTTTAGTCAACAACATTAAGGCGCTATAAATCGATTATTCAGGTCAGTCACTTATTTACATAACGTTGTGTACATAAACATTAAAATACGAGGGTTGTCCTAGTAAATCGTAGACTTTGTTGATAATATTTTTATTTGACGTCACATAACCATTATATTTGACAATTACCTTTATAAATTATATTTTTATGAAAATCATGCATGTAAATTAAAATTATATGTACTTAGCTTATATAATCATTGATTGTCGCATGTGCGTGAAGTTAGCAGCCAGTTGCCAGTTGACAGTAGCCGATTCAAAGTTTTGAATCGGGAATTGGCAAATGGCAGCTAACTTCACAACTTAGCTGACAATTCGATTTTTTCTATCGAATCGGCAACTGCGAACTGGCAGCCAGCAGCCATGTTAAATTTTAATATAGGATCGAATCGGCAACTGCGAACTGGCAGCCAGCAGCCAATTCAAATTTTGATATAGGATCGAATCGGCAACTGCGAACTGGCAGCCAGCAGCCAATTCAAATTTTAATATAGAATCGAATTGGCAACTGCGAACTGGCAGCCAGCAGCCAATTCAAATTTTAATATAGGATCGAATCGGCAACTGCGAACTGGCAGCCAGCAGCCAATTCAAATTTTAATATAGGATCGAATCGGCAACTGCGAACTGGCAGCCAGCAGCCAATTCAAATTTTAATATAGGATCGAATCGGCAACTGCGAACTGGCAGCCATCAGCCAATTCAAATTTTAATATAGGATCGAATCGGCAACTGCGAACTGGCAGCCAGCAGCCAATTCAACATTTTCTCAAAAAATATTTTAACTCAGAAAATTCGAATTGGCAACTGGCAACTGGCAGCCAGCAGCCGATTCAAAATTTTCTCAAAAAATATTTTAACTCATAAAAATCGAATTGGCAACTGGCAACTGGCAGCTAGCAGCCGATTCAAAGTTTTCTAAAATAATATTTAATCAGAAAAATTGAATCGGCAACTGGCAACTGCAATAAAATACCAAGAATGACATTGGAAAAACATAACTATTTTGAGAACAAAATACTGCGAGAAATTTTGGACCGTCGTAAGCGTTAAGAAGCCGTAACGGCGTTAACTGTATTGATCAAATGTTCCCTTGTATGTACTTCACACCACATTCGCTTAAAATATCCAACAGTTGTGAATGCCAAAAAGCATGAAATTTAGTCATTTTTTTGTTATCCATTTATGATCGTCAGATCTTTCTTAGAACATGCATGACATATTTTTGTATTTGATTATTTTGAAGCTCAAATGTTTTATACATGTACCAATTTTTTAAGTGTCGGGGTGGCCACCATAATAACATTTGTGGCTAATACTAAAGAACAAGTATAATTGGTATTGAGCAACCAACATAAGCCGTCGGATATAAAGGTGGTACGTATAGCCAATATGTACAGCTATACATACAAGTACAGTCGACTCTCGAAAATGTCGGTACCTTGAAAATTACTACGACATTACGAAAATTCCAGATAAGTTCGAAAGTCACTTTAAATCCCGTTCTTCTCGTCCAAGTTTGGCAAATTCAGGGATACCGTTTCTTAACGGGGCGACAAGCCTTGCGTGGTCGTGAACATCCGGGATCAACCGGGTTGATCCGCGATAAACAGTGATGGACCGCTTAGGTCCCATTCTCACAGTCCTGGTTTTGGCATCCCCGGCGAGTCCCTGTTTGTAATCCTAGGGGACCGTGTCTATCCGGGTAGACAACCGCAGCAGCACCGTGACTGTGACATCTGGGATCAACCGGGACGATCCGTGATAGACCGTGATGAACCGGCTGACAGCCCCGCAGCATCGGTTGTTTTAAATTTTTTAATACAACCAGGAGGTACCGGATGCGATGTCAAAATCCGGGGATAACCGGGGCAATACCGGGGAAGGTCCGTGGCTCTACCGTATTAATATCGTGATAAAACGCAGTGGCAAAGACATAATACAAATCAATGAAAAAGTCCAAAAAACGGAAAGCATATGCATTATCCGTTTGTGGTGGAAACAAATCAAAGTACTGCTAGTATTCTTGTTCTGTTCTTGGCAAGGAATAATTCAACAAAATAAAACCGAACAACCTATACACATGATATAATAAATTTCTTAGTTCACACATTTGTCACATTTAATGCCTGGTGTTAAGCCCTTAACACGAATGCACTAGACGGTTCATTGATGCTATGATGGTTGTCATGCGTTTTTGTGGGATCATGTTCTACTCTTGAATGAGGGTCCGGTGAGGTACAACAACGTTCCACGGTAGAGGTGCATGTGCGCGGATCCGACCGCCCAGACATGCACGTTTATGAATTCGCTTAGGGACAGGCGCACAGTTTTGCCTGAAACTGACTCAACTGCTACACAGGCAACTAGTGCCACGTACAAATAAAAATATGCGTTTATTCAGTGTTTGTGATACTGCTGGTAAAGATATGTATAAGTTGCGACATTTATCGGCTAAACATGAAACGACTGTGAAATGTATCGTTATCTTCTGCAATGAAGAGTGAAACAAAAAATGAATCAAAATTAAAATCCGATATTTAGTAAACATAGTTATATTTTCAAATAATTTGTCAATTTACTCGACATTGTACTCGTATCATCATCCTAGCTGTGGTTGTGGCTGACCGGAACCGATTCCTGCGATTGTGCATGCGTATAGTTCCGCCTTGTCTACGAGTTATATTCGGGGTCTCCCTTTGTGAGGCGATCCTTTATCGTCCCAGTGACATTATATCGCTCTTTTAGCCTTGTCATTGTAGAATAGTGGCAACGGAATTGCATGGCGACAGCAGTACGACACAATCACATTCGAAGAATTCCAGTTTCTACCGATCGACTGCTTTCATGCAAATATTATATGTGTTAACTTACTTTGTATGCTTTTATTTGATGAGTTTTAACAGGGTTATAACAGGGTTTGTCAATACAAACGTTCCAATTTTCAATTTCGCACGAGCGCTACTTGCAAAACATAGGTTTTACCGGTTTTAGAACAAATATAATTGTGCCCAAAAATGCACAGAAGTCAAGGGTTTAATCCGTACAACATGAATATTTTAATAAACACACATAAATAAGTTGGTTTTTACCTATGTAAGTGGTTAGGGCGCCCGCCGTTGAAGCGGGAGATCGAAGGTTCGAATCCCGACGAAAGCTGGGTTTGAATTAATGCGGTCGATTAATTGAGCCGCCTGATAGTTAAATAATGGTTACCGTAGGCCCATCTCTACCAGGCGCCCGGCAATACGAGAAGGGGTTCGGGAGGTACTGTGCGCACGAAATATAGGTGTCTTATCAGTCGAATTGGCTGGCCCTTTCAATGGTGACACTATAATATATTAACCCTTTTTACAGTAGGTCCAACCTATATCGTGCGATGAAGAAGAATGTCGTAACATATCATACCGTCAACCAACGGATTACTGTTAGCAAGTTATCATGAAATTCGAATTGGCAGCTAGCTGCCGGTTCGCAGTTGCAAATTCGATCCTACGGAAAAAATTCAATCGGCTGCTGGCTGCCGGTTCGCAATTATCAATTCGATCTTTTAGAAAAATTTGAAACGATGGCCAGTTGTCAGTTGCCAATTCGATTTTTTTGAAAAAAATATTAATCGGCTGCTGGCTGCCAGTTGCCAGTTGCCAATTCGATTTTTCTGAGTTAAAATATTTTTTGAGAAATTTTTGAATCGGCTGCTGGCTGCCAGTTGCCAGTTGCCAATTCGATTTTTCTGAGTTAAAATATTTTTTGAGAACATTTTGAATCGGCTGCTGGCTGCCAATTGCCAGTTGCCAATTCGATTTTTATGAGTAAAAATATTTTTTGCGAAAAATTTGAATCGGATGCTGGCTGCTGGCTGCTGGCTGCCAGTTGCCAGTTGCCAATTCGATTTTTCTGAGTTAAAATATTTTTTGAGAAAATTTTGAATCGGCTGCTGGCTGCCAGTTGCCAGTTGGCAATTCGAATTTTCCGAGAAAATTTGAATCGGCTGCTGGTTGCCAGTTGCCAATTCGATTTATCTGAGTTAAAATATTTTCTTGAGAAAAATTTGAATCGGCTGCTGGCTGCCAGTTGCCAGTTGCCAATTCGATTTTTCTGAGTTAAAATATTTTTTGAGAAAATTTTGAATCGGCTGCTGGCTGCCAGTTGCCAGTTGCCAGTTGCCAATTCGATTTTTCTGAGTTAAAATATATTTTTGAGAAAAATTTGAATCGGCTGCTGGCTGCCAGTTGCCAGTTGCCAATTCAATTATTCTGAGTTAAAATATTTTTTGAGAAAATATTTAATCGGCTGCTGGCTGGCTGCCAGTTGCCAATTCGATTTTTCTGAGTTAAAATATTTTTTGAGAAAATATTTAATCGGCTGCTGGCTGGCTGCCAGTTGCCAATTCGATTTTTCTGAGTTAAAATATTTTTTGAGAAAAATTGGAATCGGCTGCTAGCTGCCAGTTCGCAGTTGCCAATTCGTGTCCACTATGAATATCGAATGCTGGCTTCCAGTTCGCAGTTGCCAATTGGATCCTTTATTAGAATTTGAATTGGCTGCTGGCTGCCAGTTCGCAGTTGCCGATTCGATCATATATCAAAATTTGAATTGGCTGCTGGCTGCCAGTTCGCAGTTGCCGATTCGATCCTATATTAAAATTTGAATTGGCTGCTGGCTGCCAGTTCGCAGTTGCCGATTCGAACCTATATTAAAATTTGAATTGGCTGCTGGCTGCCAGTTCGCAGTTGCCAATTCGATCCTTTATTAAAATTTGAATTGGCTGCTGGCTGCCAGTTCGCAGTTGCCGATTCGATAGAAAAAATCGAATTGTCAGCTAGGTTGTGAAGTTAGCTGCCATTTGCCAATTCCCGATTCAAAACTTTGAATCGGCTACTGGCAACTGGCAACTGGCTGCTAACTTCACGCACATGATTGTCGCACCCCATGTGAGCGCGGGCGGCGCAACCCGCTAAACGTGTCGTTATTTATTCAATGTCGATGTAGTTAACATGCTATTTCGAATTTGTTTTTTTTAATTTGGCGCCTATAATTCACGTCTCTGCTTTTTTGTACGTTATTATGACATCATCCCCGCAAATTTCGATAAATAAACGTCATTCGCACGCGAACCACGCACATTTGAAATTCATCACTGAAAATCGAAATATGCTCAAAATGGCGACGTTAGAGGGGAACAAGGCCCGAATAACGGCTATTGAGCTTTGTGTACAGACGGGAATGACACCAATAGACACTTTCAAGAAATTAAAAAATACTGAAAGATATAGTGGTGTTTCTAGGGCACTTGTGTATAAATGGCATGACAGGTTAAGTGGTGGATGGACTGATACATTGCCTCGAGGAAGAACGCCATATAAAGATATACGGAATGTTAAGGCTGTACAGAACGTCATAGATAGCGAAGTTGAAGGCGTATTTACGGGGTTCGCGTTTTCAAGATCGAGCAGATATATGTGTGCGATACAAAAATTAAATCGCCCATTAAACTGTGAATGGTTTGAGAAGGTATATCAATAGTGGGTTGAAAGACATTATTCATGTATCGCTCACAACGGGGAGTAGTATAATCTGATCTGTGTAATGAAGTTATTACGTTACTGACGTGACGTCGGTGTGCGCCGCACATACGTACCATATGTTGTTATAATGTCAATTATTTTTTAATTATTAAATGTATTTTTATGAAATTACGTATACACATTCATAACATATTTATTAAATGTCTGTAAAAATTTAAGGCTAAATCGTTAAATACTTTTTTGTTAATACGCAAAGTCTACGATTTACTGGGACAACCCTCGTATATCTTATTAATGTATTATTTTAATATACCTTTAGTGCAGATCTATTAGTATATAGTTTAGTGAATAAGGTGGTGATTTTCACTACCCTTTTCTCCAATTGAAATGTTTAAAATAATAAAAATACAATGTTTTTTTATATTGAAATGTTTGAGTACAAGTAACAGGCCTGAATAAACGGACTATACTAAATCATAACTTATCAGACGTCCTTTTATTCAATGGGATAGATCAAACGTTTCTCAGTCTATTTATCAAAGTTACTAAATTAAGCAATATATATTCAGTCAGCGAGCTCACAGACGGCGTGATTTCTGTATAAACATGGTTAATTGATTGTTACACAGGCGTTCTCTCATGATAAAACCAATGACCTGTCCGTTAATGTCCTCATCCGGGCTATCGTAGAGAAAAGGCTAAAGTCCTTCTAATCCGTTATAAGTCCGTATAATCCGGACCTGTTAGTTATATCGGCGAAAGGGGAATTGGATTCTTAAGAATTAGTTAGGCTAATTGATGAACGCAACTATAACGAAGTCTTAACGCGGAGATAACGCTGTAAACCATATTAATCAGAAAATTTCTGTCTGTAAATACTCTATTAGTCTTTTTGGTAAAGCACTACAATTCGCGATAAGGCAAAATGAATTAATAGACTAAGTGAGATTCCAGTTATAACATTGTACTCATATGTTGACAGTTCATATGGGTCACTGTAGGTATGACAGTTGAGTATGATACAAATATTGCAATCCATAAAGACCGAGGAGAACAAAGTATGTGCGTAAGATGTGTTCGTGATGACTACCGCATTGAAAAATTGAATGAAATCGCTTTCAGAATTCTGAAAGCAAGGCGTTGATTGGCTAATGGAAAAAGGTCGCCTGGGGTGAGTCAGATCCTCATGCGTAGCGGGAGTGACGATATGCTTTTAATCAGATTGCATTCGAATAGTAACCGTTGACGCTCGTGACATCGTTTGTAAGCGGCGGGTCGCTGTTCCCAAGGTTGCAAAACTGCTTACTTTACAAATAATAAATAAATATTTATGAAACTCAGCAGACGAAAGGAGGATAATATTTTGTAATAGGCATACAACTTTTCTTATCTTTATCACTATTCGTTGTCATTTTACAACGTTTGTGTCATCCCCTGTATCCTTTTGTGGTGATATGGATGGTACCTATCTGTGTCTGTCTCGTGGGTTGCTAGGCGGTGACGTCGTTTTTGTACGGCGTCGAAATTCGTATTGTCTGTGCATGATGTACAGTTACTGTATTTAATTTATATTGTAACATATTTTATTATCATATTGTGTAGTTTAATTAGGAATGCGCCAGTCTCCATATTTATGTATTTATAATTGTTTGCGTTCATTAGAAATCAAGTATAGTCCAGTTAGGATATTGTGACAGTGACGTTGCAGTTTATGTGTACGAAAAAAATCACAACCATTGTCTAAACAGGTAAAGCGAAGTTTAGTATTGAAATTATAGTTGTTTGTACAGTATAAGCCTTTATGATTGGTTTTACACCGTTATAGTGGACTCGACCACTGCGTCACTGGATTTTTATCCTGACTGGACTATATGTATACAATGATGTGTTTATAGTATAGAACATTTCACCTGACGCTAATTAATACTCGTGTGTTTTCGTTATTGTACCGTTAGAATGTTTTGATTAGTTTAAATAACAAGTCTGATTGGACACCGGACGAGCACGGATATTCAAGTAGTCAATGTTAAATGTTCTGAGTTATAAAGATATTGTACAGTATGTACATATACTAATAACAATTACTACAGTGTTCTGGTAGCGCCCTCTTTGTTTCTGTTTTTCTTATAATTCGCCGCTTAGAATTAGAAGCTCCTAAATACTACTTTTGACCTTATAACACTGATACATATTTGAAATCTGGACGCTTCTTAAGAACCTATTTTTTTATAAAAATAGGAACAGGCCAAATTGACCAAACTGAAGTTGAAAAAGCTTGTTTGCCATAGGTAAAGAGTAGTGTTCAGTCATTTTTTTTTGTTTTCTCAAAATATCGATTTTGCACTTACGACCTTCTTATTATAAGCCAGCGAAGAATCTAAATTCACATCTTGCATTGTCCTGTCGTTACATTGTGCCTTCGCATAGTCTATTGTGTTTTAATCGTCTATTTTTGTATTTTGTGTCATCCCATCGTGTATTTCACTGTTTCATAATAACGTCACATCGCCAAATCGTGTTTTAATCGTCGAAATTATGACGTCGCACCGTTCCGTTGTGTTTCGATTGTCCTAATTATGACGTCACACCGTTCCATTGTGTTTTGGTCGTCCTAATTATGATGTCGCATCGTTCCTTTGGTTTTTAAGGTCTCAATTATGACGTCACATTGTTCTGTTGTGTTTTGCTCGCCCCATTATGACGTCACACCTTTATATCGTGTTTTCCATTGCCTCATTATGACATTGCACCGCCGAATCGTGTTTTTGCATCGCCTGATTGTGACTCATGATGTTATTCATATCATCCTACCAGGTCCTCGCCTGATTGTGACTCATGATGTTATTCATATCCTCCTACCAGGTCCTCGTATTATTTCATCCTGATTTCGCATCCTGATTTCTTGTCATTCAAAATAGTTATAGAATAATTTCGTCTAACTCATCAATATATATAGGTCGAAAGTGCTAGACACTTCCTGGAAGTCAAAGGGCATTGGCATCTGGCCGGGAAAACATTGAATGACCCTTCGCTTAGGACTGTCAGAGTCCAACGCAAACAAACTAATTGATGGCCCTATTGAAACACCATATACGTCCTAAAGTTTGTACAATTTGTATCATGTTTGATTTCGGTGAAATAAAATGTTCTCATCGTGCAATGTTGTTATTGTGATAATATTCCAATATGTGAGAATATTGGGTTGCTATGTACGGAAACCTGTTAGGGGCACCCCCAAGATGCGGTGATGTCGTTTCTGTCGTCATGTACAAGACAACAGGATGTCTAAATTCCTAAATAATTTACCTTTATACACCACATTATGTTTCTTGGAATATGTCAACGTGTCTAGAAATTAAATCCCGACAAAACTAGATGTTATGTAAGTCGACTTTCAGTAACAGGCATGTCCACATACTTCAGGCCGACATTGTAGTAATTGGTCCTCGAAAACTGGTGATTAGTTTACCTTAATACGATCTACCAATCCTGGAACAGCATGGTCAAGCACATACCAAGTACTAAACATCAGTACAACAGTATCAGTTCAACGAATTCGCTATTTCGAAGTATTGATGCAAACTAACAAACTCCCTTTCCGGAGAACGACGCACATCCCTGGAGCAGAAGATTAATTAGAAGACAATTTGGGTATGTATTGTTAGACAAGTTGTCCAAACAACCAGGTTAAGGTAGAACCACACAATAAAACCATTCTAGACCCATATACCGATATTACCCATGGTAACTCCACGCCGCCATAGTAACGTCATAGGAATACACACTGAGATAAAGACGCGTCGTTGAATTGGGATTAAATCAAAGTTAATCGCCATAGTAACGTCATAGGAATACACACTGAGATAAAGACGCGTCGTTGAATTGGGATTAAATCAAAGTTAATCGCCATAGTAACGTCATAGGAATACACACTGAGATAAAGACGCGTCGTTGAATTGGGATTAAATCAAAGTTAATCATGATACCAAATTTGTATATGGATCTTGAAATTTTTATATAGTGTGGTTCCATCTTAAATGCGTCTCGTCTTCAGTTGTATCTTTGATCTGCAATACAGCCCGGCTAATTTATTTCAGAACCTACTTATATACCAATCATTCACGACACCTAATTCCTGATAGTATTCGCGAGAGTATGGTAAACGTGGACCAATTATAAATCAATTAGAACATATCTGCCTGGAATTGTCATGTGTATCCCGACCTGGGTCTCCCCTGGTAAATATGCTATCCTAGCAGACAGCTAGACAACTTAAAGAAGATGCAATGGTATTTTATGAAAGTTTTTTTATTTGCTTATAAGTTTGATTTCATTGTATTTGCGTTACTAGTCTATACTATGTTACCACATGATTCCCTTGTATTCGGGTTAGTATAACTTATACATAACGTTCGAGTGACGTCACTTTCTCTTCTAAATGAGGTCATTGTATGCCGTAATGACGTTGTATTTAGGCGTCGTTTATATCACGGAGTCCGTTTTTCAACTGTGTACTTACGTGCTATTGGTGACATATGATGAAAGGAATCAAACACTCGTTTTCAATTGATACAAACGAACACCAAACTCGTTCAGGCAATATTATTTAGCCCACCAGAGACTCGCTTAATAAAATTCCGGAACTTAATACAATACAAATTACAATTAAATACAAAGTTTAAGTTTATTCGGGCATAACATAGCATTTCGCATATTTATAGCCTAAACGCCAAAAGTTCAAACATGCCGACACATCCACTATAAATGCATTTTGTTTTACAAAGTATGCGAAACACTTTGGTTAATCTGACGTCTCGATTTGTGATGTATACAAATCTATATCGATAGACTAATTAATCTAAAGTTTTCTACACGTTCTACATTAACATGCTTCGTTTGAAATTCCACAGACAAACTGATGAGATATATATATATCTCTCAGCCACATATTGACTTCCATTATAATTACATATTTTCCCGACGTATAAAACTATTCTAATCAAAGCACTGAGAGTAATATTATGAGGCGATCTGGTTGCTGCTATACATATTAAAGCTCAAACCTGCTTTGCACGTTTTATGTTCGTTTTCTTACTGTGGGTCTTGTCAAATGTCAAAATGGGCGCATGTGACCTGTCTAAATAATTGTAAAAAGGGGCATATTATTTGGCATACATGTATTAAATGCGATTATCAAAAGTGGCACTAAGATTATTATACGCGCCTATTTTACAGGATTCCGATTCAGCCAGACACGTCTAGAGGGGCGTTCGATATGTATTGTCCTTGCCCTTTGCATGTTTCTATGATAAAATATAGTAGGAGTATGTTTCTATTATATATCTGGAAAATTACAGAGCCTTTCGTCAACAATTAAGTATTTAATTGAACTTAGAAGAGGGTATACTCGAGTACATTGGCCTCGTGTTCATTTTAAGCAAAATTTGTGTCATTGTTGCCGTAGTTGTTTAGAAAAAGTAAATGTCAGTATTGGTTACACTGCAACATACGATCCGACAACTGAATCCTATGTCTTCGATCAGAACTTTAAATCAAAATGAAATTATTTGTTGTCGATGAGTATGACGGACTAAAAACAAGGGAGGTCACTTTTATTTATACCAAATGATGCTTGTTAGGTCACGCACCAATAACATATCAATTGTATTTTGATCGCAAATTCTTCCTTATTTATGATCCAAAGGACAATGGATATCGAACTTTCCTCGTACCTGGATCAGTGCCACATTATATTATTACGTAACAGTCCTTGCAGACGATATTACCATTCATTCTTAAAAGCAAATCTTTCACGTGACTTTGAACAACGTGGACTCGATAGTAGTAATCGTTATTAGGTAACAAACCACCAAAATGTCAATGCCTACGCGGACCAAAATCAAATACACTCAAGTAGTCCTGTAAAAAACTTTGATTTGGCTGGAAATGGTGGTACGTCTTGACAAATCAGCATTTGAATCATGTAATTGGGTTTAAATGCTTTGTACACATGTATGTGATGTAGTGAAACTGTTTTTTTAGACAATTTTGATATTCTGCTTTAATATGTAAGTGAAAGTAGAGTTGTGGCTAACGGACTTCGAATTAGTCCGCGCGTGTGAGAAAATATTTTCACCGCGTTTGACGAACCAACCCCCTGATTTTCTTTCATTTTTTTGAGGCTAAATGCTATTTCTATTGATTGGTGGAATTTGAGAGGTCTCCATGGACAAAAGTTTGACATGTTTTGGGTCAGCAAATTGTCATTTTACATTGAGTTAAAGAACAAATTTTTTGTTACGTATGAACTGTTATTTTATCAAAAGAAATTAATCAGTGTAAATTACGTTTAGTCAAAATTAACACAGTGTTTTTTATGAATTTCAGTGTCTTCAAGAAGGTAGTTGATGTAAATACTTTAGAACTACTTCGCTTCGTGTAGATCTAATAAAATGTCATAAAAATAGCTACACCTGGGACAGTTTTAATAATACGAAACAAGTGCAATATAGCTCCAGCGGAGTGATTATCCGTAAAAATATCCATTTAACGAACAGTTTGACAATAATTGTTGATCTTAAAATAAACAAATGTTGCTGATTTAAGTAAACCATTTAAAATATTTGGAGAAACATATGTAGCAGTATTAATCGACTTCTTAAATTCAGACATGAGTTTACCCTTTCGTGTTCTGTAATCCACGAATTTACGACCCCACGAACATGCATATTTATCCACAAAATTTAATACCGGCGAAAATATGTGATTTGACAGTAAACTTATGTGCTTGTATGTAGAACAAGTGAGACTGTACCTACAATAAAGGAGTGGTTATACTCCTACACCTTGGTCTTAATGCATTGTATATGTACCGGAGAAAAACGGAAATGGCCGATCTTTTACGATTGTTGTACATCGTGCGTATAGAAACAAATGTACCAGATGAGATCTTTCTGGTATAATGGGTGTGAATATATAGATCAAATATTTATTCAGATAGAAATATTATAAACACAAACACTAGACTAAGTGTAGATCTTCGTTCATTCAACAAACTGAAAGTTGTGTATATAATTAACCTCACACCATCTCCATCTCTCTAAGTTCACAGGA
The DNA here is from genome assembly GCA_947247005.1 of Spisula solida. Taxonomy (NCBI): domain Eukaryota; kingdom Metazoa; phylum Mollusca; class Bivalvia; order Venerida; family Mactridae; genus Spisula; species Spisula solida. Next base: position 17,859,658 of record OX365962.1, on the reverse strand, counting down.
CCACTTGATAACATCACAGGGTTAAAATTAGAAGTTCGTATAATTAAAGTACAAAATCAATATTTTGAGAAAACAAGAAGAAACTGTCTAAAAACTACTCATTACTTATGGAAAAACAAGCTTTTTAAACTTAAGTTTGGTCAAAATGACCATTTCCGATTTGCATGAAAATATGCTCATAAGAAGCGCATTGATGCAAGATTTCAAATATGCATGATTCTTACAAGATCGTAAGTAGTACGAATGTATAAAATTATATATAATTATATTGTATTGTATAACCTGTTTATTTAGGTCAGTATTCTGTTTACATAGCACGGTGGTCATACACATACATTATAGTCCAGTTAGGATATTGTGACAGTGACGTTGCAGTTTTTGTGTACTCAAAAAATCGCAACCACTGTCTAAACAGGTAGAGTTTAGTATGTTAGTTTAGCATTGAAATTATAGTTGTTTGTACAGTATAAGCCTTTATAATTGGTTTTACACCGTTATAGTGGACTCGACCGCTGCGTCACTGGATTTTTATCCTGACTGGACTATACATAGTTCGCCGGAGATATCGCTAGCCTTTGTTTACAAATAAAAATGAAAAATAAATAAATGTTCGATATTCATTTTTGGTTAATCTTGTGCATATACACTTTTAATGATATACTCTTTAAATATACACTGATAACTGGCGGCCAGTCGACCGTGCAGTGTTTATTATTTGCTTTGTTTGTTTATTAATAAGGCTAGAGTTATCCCCGGCGAACTTATAGCAATTTCTCTTATTATTATAGATAGAGTCTGATCGACCTCTGAACCCCAACATTTCGATATTCACCACATTATGTATACACATGAAGCTAAAGATGAGGTCACTACTCGTTTTCGATAATAATTATAATAATAAATACTTTATAGCAAATTGCCCCGCCCTATTCGTCATATAGTTACGACAATATTTCCCCGCTATTTTGTACGCGAAACAAGTGCCCCGCACGCACATGGCAGTGCGGGGTGGTCGGAAAGGTAAATCACGGGACTGTTCCCCGCTATCCTCCGCCCTTCTCCGGGGTAAAGGGCGTGGTTTCAATTAACTAGTGCATATAAATGAGAATAATCTCGAATTATACTTACAGTATAAAAGCACGACTGTAGATAGTGTTTGTTGGAAACTGAAATAATACATTTTACACAACAATTTTATTGAGGATGTTAGATCTACTTCGAAAACTTAATGATCAGTTAAGTAACATATATAACAGATAAAGATGCAACTTTTGTCTTATTTCTATATTAAGAAACGCATTAAGGGTCGTAAATATAAGTAAAGAGGTGTGATATTTAAATACCAAACCACATTAATTATTTACAAACCCCGGAATTAATGATCCGACGAAATATTAATGTTCACCGGTATAATGTCAAATTACCTTGAATTTATAGTTCACTTTATACGTTTAGTAGGAATATTTCATTCTTAATGGTTTGATAAATGCTGTAACCTACACCGAGAGAATATCAGAGGCGCCATGAAACACAACATATATATCGCTGGCTTAGCATGAGAAGGTCGTAAGTCGCTACGACGCATACATGTTTTAAATGTGTATCACAAGGCGCTTCTTATGAGCCTAGTTTATGAAAATCTGAACAGGTCATGTTGACCAAACTGAAGTTGAATAAGCTTGTTTTTCCATAAGTAAAGAGTTGTTTTCAGACAGTTTTTTCTTGTTTTCTCAAAATATCGATTTTGTACTTACGACCTTCTAATTCTAAGCCAGCGATATGTTTAGTTATATTGTAGAACGTACTGTTACTTCTTAATAATTTTTACACACTAGTCATTATTAAGTTAAGCCACATTTTAAAAAGCATTGGTGACGGACTATATGATAGTTTTTGCACAGTCTAGTTATAAGTTAAGCCACATTTTAAAAAGCATTGGCGACGGACTATATGATAGTTTTTGCACAGTCTAGTTAAAAGTTAAGCCACATTTTAAAAAGTATTGGTGACGGACTATATGATAGTTTTTTCACAGTCTAGTTATAAGTTAAGCCACATTTTAAAAAGCATTGGTGACGGACTATATGATAGTTTTTGCACAGTCTAGTTATAAGTTAAGCCACATTTTAAAAAGCATTGGTGACGGACTATATGATAGTTTTTGCACAGTCTAGTTATAAGTTAAGCCACATTGTAAAAAGTTTTTATGACGGACTATATGATAGTTTTTGCACAATCTAGTTATAAGTTAAGCTATATTTTAGAAATCATTGGTGAAACAAATTTTCTTTTAGTTTTTCATACAATTATAAGTAATGTATAGTATATATACATTTTGATATCAATAACATAGTTTATGAAAAGAAGGATTAGGGTGACATTATTGTATTATAAAATGTGTGTATACTTTATATTTGGAAAAATAAATATGTTTAAACTAAAATTTAAAAAGTATTTTGCGTGTCATAAGCTCACTGGCTGGGCATGGCCCTTTAACTATGTGTTAATAAACGAGTCAACTTCTGGTTATCGCAATAAGGCATACACGTTGAATTGTAAAGTCTCGCAATTAGTCATTTAGTGATCGGAAATCACAAATGTTTTTACTCACAATCAGCCATACAGTGATAGGAAATCACAGATGTTTTTACTCACAATAAATCATACAAATTGAATTGTATAGTATCCCAATAAGTCATACAGTAATTGGTTCATACGCTGTGACTTATAGCTTTATTGATATCGTTCCGTTACAGACCATATGGAATAGTATCAGAGTATCAACACACATAAAGAAACCAAACAGGTAATACCATTAACTTGGCCACCCAAAAACACGAGGGGAAGTAAATATTATAAATTGATTAATTTATTTTGTAAACAATTAACAAGGAAAACAGTGTACACACAGGGGTAACTACAATAATGAGTGTGTGAAGAGGAGTTCATTATTTAACCTTTTGTCACAAGTTGTATCTATTTAATATGAGCATTAATTCTTTTTGTCCAAAAATGCTTATTTCATGTCTTGTATGGCATACACAACTTCCTTTTCGAAATTTTTGCCCTGGTGTGAATTTTAAACAATCAAAAAGGAAAATATCAAACGAACATTTTATAGGATTTTTCTACCTTTCTACATCGCACAAAGTTGCCATGAACCTTTAACAGCAACACATATTACTCATGTGGTTTGTCACGTGGTACAATGAAAACAAAATGGCGGCGATTTAATGTTATTACTTAATACTTTCCAACCCATTTTTGCGACTTTTTGTAAACTCTGTCATGACGACACCGAACTTACGAGAGAGGCGTATAATCAATACTTGTAACATGTGTGTTTCGTTTTGTACCCAGTATACAATCTCTCAGTTTGCTCTTCGTCAAGAACCTGACACATTTTTAACTGCCCCTCCGACAGTGCGATAAGGCATGAACGTAATCATACGGAAGTTTTATTGTTTATTTTTGTCGCATCAATACAAAAACAGATAAAGCACAATGACTTATATGAAACTAAAACACAGAATTGTATTGTCTGTTATGTGTTGGGCATTGTGCCGTGTACTTGTGGTATGTGATGTTTTTATATGTTTTCTGTGCTCCATTGGTTAAATTGAGTGCTGCCTTCCCTGTCCGACTTTCTATTATCGTATTGTCATATACAGATATGTATTAATGCTCGCTTAATATAATTTTCAGAACTCAGAATATAAATTTATATCAATTGACAACTTGTGGTAGACCCTATAATGGACGTTTATTCCCAAAGACGAAATATACTCCAGAATGCTATGTTTCTTTTGCAGGCCAGCATATTTTCCTAACATACGCAAAACAATTAATTTTATTACAAACATAAGACTCATGGTGCAATATTTTACTCGCAAACATCTCTATCCGTCAAATTGAACGATCCATCCACTCTAAATAATCAGTTTACACTGGGTTCTAAAAGTTTGCATACACGGATTTTATGAGACATTTAACTATCAGTTAGTTGATTAGTTTATCTGAAATAGAATTTATAAATTGAAGTTGAGTAAAGTTGGCACGGCAATGGCTAATCGCACATCGATATTGAATATCGAATCAGGTCGGTAATCGACATTCGAGCAGCATTTGAATATCGAATCAGGTCGGTAATCGACATTCGAGCAGCATTTGAATATCGAATCAGGTCGGTAATCAACATTCGAGCAGCATTTGAATATCGAACCAGGTCGATAATCAACATTCGAGCAGCATTAATATTTTGAATATCGAAACAGGTCGATAAGCGATTATTCAAGTAAGGTTGGAACAGCTAGCCCTAATTGATTGCGAAAAAAGTTCTTACAACTTGTCATACTCATTACTCACTCTCGACACCTCATTCCTGATTATACCAATCGCTACAATGGCATTACAGACATAAATCAGCTGTCCATTTTATGTAAAATGACAGCTATAAAATCACATATTTTCGTAGGTACACATTTTTTGTGTGTATTTCATTTAATGGATTTTGATAAAAATACATTTTCGTTGGTCGTAAATTTGTGGATTACAAAACATGTAAGGTTAGACCCATGTTCTGTATTTGAGTGGTCGGTTAATCGTGGAGATTAGATTTCGTGTTTGAGTTACAATGATATTAGAGACAGACACCAGCTATCCATTTATGTTAAACGACTGCTGTAAAATCACATATTTTCGTGGGTATTCAATTTCGTGGATTGCAATAAAAATGCATTTTTTGCTGGGGTCGTAAATTCGTGGATTATAAAACATAAAAAGGTAAACCATGTTCAGTATTTGGGGGGGGGTCGATTAATCGTGGGGATTAGATTTCGTGGCTGAGTGCAACAATGAAATCAATGAAAATTTAACTCCCTCGACAAATGATGAGTTTGTAGTATCTGAATAATAATAATAATTATAATAATAATAATAAATGATGAGTTTACAGTATCTGAATGATGGATTGTTTGTTTCTATACTGTTAAAGGACATGGTTCATTCATGGATTGTTTGTTTCTATACTGTTAAAGGACATGGTTCATTCATGGATTGTTTGTTTCTATACTGTTAAAGGACACGGTTCATTCATGGATTGTTTGTTTCTATACTGTTAAAGGACATGGTTCATTCATGGATTGTTTGTTTCTATACTGTTAAAGACATGGTTCATTCATGGATTGTTTGTTTCTATACTGTTAAAGGACATGGTTCATTCATGGATTGTTTGTTTCTATACTGTTAAAGGACATGGTTCATTCATGGATTGTTTGTTTCTATACTGTTAAAGGACATGGTTCATTCATGGATTGTTTGTTTCTATACTGTTAAAGGACATGGTTCATTCATGGATTGTTTGTTTTTATACTGTTGAAGGACACGGTTAATTCATGGATTGTTTGTTTCTATACTGTTAAAGGACACGGTTCATTCATGGATTGTTTGTTTCTATACTGTTAAAGGACATGGTTCATTCATGGATTGTTTGTTTCTATACTGTTAAAGGACATGGTTCATTCATGGATTGTTTGTTTCTATACTGTTAAAGGACACGGTTCATTCATGGATTGTTTGTTTCTATACTGTTAAAGGACACGGTTCATTCATGGCTTAAGCTGGCCCACAGCTTTATCGATAAATAGAAATGCATGTTCCTATAAATGTGTCCTATATTTCTAATAACATAACACTGTCTTTCAAAACATTAAGTGTCGCAAGAATGCCATCGAAGTTTTTTTGTAGGTTCCATGTCATTCATAGTAATGGCAAACAAATTACTTTATGGGATAAACAGGACATATATTTTTGGAAGTTTTGTCAACTAAATGCCGAGCATGCCGAGCATAGCATTTATTTGCCAGTCAGCTTTCCGCTGAAATATGGCAGGCATATACATGTATATATGTGTGCCTTCATCCGGTTTTGAACAAATTACAAGGAAAATTGGAATATGTATGCTCATAATGTTAAGTCAGTATATGAATTTTTGGACAGATTTATAGGAATATGCATTTTTAATTTTTGTAAAAAGAGGCCAAATGTAGCCATTAGTGAACCTTGTCCTTTCATGTGCATGTTGGTTTTCGTAAAATAAAAGGTTGCTCTTACGATAGTTACTTAACCAATTTTGAAACCCTGCCATTGGACATAACTGCAAACGTTTTGGAACTCAGTATATTTAAGATATCTTTAGAAAGAACCGGTGAACTAATATAAACACACCGTTTCCGTTAATTTCTAGCAATCACAATTTACAGTAATTACATCCGTAACATGTTACGTACCCAATAGAACAGTATGATAACATATCAGATATTGAGGGCAGCATTCAACAAAACAACAGAGCAAGAAAGAACAGTGTTTAAATTGCTAGCTCTGCATGAAAGTCGCCGCCTAGAAAAATGATGAATAATGAGATTTGATGATAAAAATTTAAATTTTGTCATTGTTTATTTATTAAGGATGATGGATCGGTTTAGTGCGCATGCGTCATTTGTCATAGTACGTTATGTGCCATATAAATGTAAATAATCACGTTGTATATTAAACTAATCTAAAATAAATCAAATTAAACAGTTTTATACAATAAAATTAGAAAATAATAATCGAAATGACGGTTGACTTTCCGAAAAAAAGATTACATTACAAAATAGGTGGGTGGGTAAAAAATAGAAACATATCTAACTGAGTTGCAGTTGACTCAAATATTAGACTGTGACATTAATAATGTTCACAGCCAATTCAGGAAGATGTCACCTATCTATGTTCTAACAACATTCCGGCGTATTCTGTCACTAATATGGCAGTGGTGTTAATAACATTTTATTTGAAATGACGACTTGTGTTATGTTATAGTTAGAACATATTAAGTAAATTTTAATGATTAAAAAGGGCGGAGCGAGCTTAGCGAAGCGAGTCCTTTTTAGTCATTAAAATTTACTTAATATGTTCTAAATAACTTAGAATATAACATTCTGCATTCTGATTGGTCGCTAGAGGTTAGCGCCAACGCATGACGTCACGTCTATAAAGAGCAACATTTTAATGATTAAATTTTCATTTAACCGCCAAAATTCGACGTTTTCATTGGCTCATAATGTAGGTTTTATTCTAAAGGTACAATGCACATTGTTTATTAATAATTCAAGACAAAATGACATACTGTTCCAAACCAACTGACACCGACCGTTATTTAATGTGTCAACAATGAAATGAAACTCATTATTATTCCAGTGTTTTCCCGTTACCGTACCGTGGTATGAGATGTAATCCAGGCAGTGGAGACGGTGGCAAAAATAAAATCATGTGACGAATATTAAATTGCGTAGATTATACTCGTTCTCGGCTTGAGCGTCGAGAAAATCTCGTTAAAATCAGTCAAATAATAATATCATGACGGTTGTTTTAAACTTTGGAGTTGACTGATTCTTTTTCTTGCGGTTTTAGCCTAAAATATGTCACAAACTACATGGTATATTCACACTGGGGCGATCCAATCGTGAAAGCTCGGCCATTTCCGTCTGTCTCTGGTAAGTATATAAATACCGAGTTGATAAGAATATAGGGCGATCAACTAGGAGTTTCTAGTACAATGGTATATTGGTATATACGTCGTGTGACGTAGTTAATTGATAAAAATAGTTTATAACCCAAAGACAAAAAAATCTTTAAGTAAACGTTAAGGCCAAAAATAAAATGCTGTTTGTTTCCCTTCCCTACCTACACAAGCAAAAGTTTCCCTACCCAAAATATGTTTGACCCTCTGAAAGAAAAAGAAAAAAAGTTGCCTATGAGAGTACGAAATCAGATTTATTTCCAAATATTTCATTACGTACCAACCTATCCAACCCTCATTGTGAAGGGAACAAACTATTTTATAGCCGATGAAAAGGAGAAGTGTTAGTTGTAATTGTACATTGTATAATGCCCATGGGTACAGTTTTATCAAAGCACTTACGAAAATCTTTAAGTTACGCTCATATTCAAATTTCTTATAATGCTTCTGCAACTGCAAATGAGGGAACATAATATTGTTTTGTTTGTAGGATATCATTAACTGAATCATTGTTAATATTGCATATTCCCTTTATACTAGTTAATGTAGCAGTTAAATAATTATAAATAATTCAATTCCGTAAGTGCTTTGATAAAACAATACATAATTTTGTGTGGTGACATTCAGTGCTAAATTGTTAATTAAGATATTAACCATTCCATTTGATTGGACATTACGATGTGCATGTATTTAACGGTGTCCATAAATATTTTAGAAGTAGAACGATACTAAATATTGATGAAAATAACTGCTCCCTTCTTAGAACTCAGTCGTGAAAGCTCGGCCATTTCCGTTTGTCTCTGGTAAATATAGCAATGCATAAAGCCCGAGGTGATCAGAATGTCTTAGAACTTTGCAATACAGATAAAATACCACACAGGAACGCACAGGAGGTAGTAAACACTCAGCATCACGCTTGTTTATGGAGTTTTTTTAACGTTTATCCAACATTGTTTCAAATATGGCGCTCATATGACTTCCTGTGTGATTCAGAGTGCGCTACCCTAATACTTTTGGTCCGAAAAGACTCCTTGCATGGATCGTTAACGTGCCGGGTGTATAGTACACGCAAAAGTACCCTGAGTTTCATTTAAAGTTGGGTGGGAAACACTCTTTTTCAGCAGCTGTGCCGTTTTGTCCAGAACCCTGTGAAACCTTGGAAAAGAATAGGCTAGAAATTGTCCGATCGTATACAGGTTTTTTTACAGGGTGCTGGAAAAAACGGCCCAGCTGCTGTAAAAGATTTTATATTTCTTGGAAAGCAAATAATATTCCCCTTAGCGTGGCGTATATTTCATAGAAATCGATGAATAAATAAAATACTTATGGCTATTTTTTTTCGAAGTGAAGCAAATTTCGTCTCGGATCTATAGCCAGAAGTCACGTGGTATTGCTACACTGCTTGGGCACCGGCCGAGATTTATACAAGGTTCCTCTGGATCCGTTGTTAGAAATCAAATGTTGAAATAAAAAAGCCTTTTTATGAGTTTCTTAGTCCGGTTTCAGCTAAACAAGCACTCGAACTCACTTAAAGTCGACTATTGTGTAAAAGTCCAATTGTTGCAGAGAATGTGCAATCACGGACACTGCTCTTCCGATTCAAATAAAAAGTTGTATATATTGGATACACATTTCACCGATGCCACTATGATAAGTATTTCAAACCACGCCATTATCGTCATGAATAGGAATACACAATGAGTCTAACCTTTCATCGCCGTGTGTTTTTTTCCTTATACCGTAATTATCCTGTGTGTGTGTCGCCTTCCGCTCTATAAGCGGGCTACATTTCCAAAGAGCATCTAAATAGACTCTCAGACATTCCGACAGACGTAGGATAGTCTGCACGCGATATAATGATGTTCTATACCACGTATATACGTCATATATTTAAATGCGAATGTCGAACTTCCATTATACAATGTGTAAACGTGCACATAATAAATTCATTTATCACCCGAATGGATTTATTTGCATGTCACTACATTGTATCTCATTTTACCAGTTTTGGGAGGCGTTTACGCCTCTCATTCGTCTCTCATTACTACCATTGCCCATTTCTTAATACAAAATTAACCGCCTTTAGGCTGCTATGTGAATCCGCATTCAAGTAGTTCCAGAAACTGTCAACATTCCCAATACTGCTACATATGTTTCTCCAAATATTTTAACTGATTTAAGCCAATCAGCAACATATGTTTATTCTAAGATCAAAAATTATTGTGAAACTGTTTGTTAAATCGATATTTTTGAAAAAAAATACTACAAGGGCCGAAACCGAACTTGTTTCATAATACGAAAATGACGTGTTCATCAAATGTCCCCGCTGTAAAGCTATTTTTAGAAACTTCAGACTACGGTCAAGTGATGGTTTTATCAATGAATCGTATACGGTCTGCAAAGTACTGTTATGCAATCATATGGTGTCGCTGTACTAGCTAGTCGCTTTCTATAGACTGTCTCACGCTGTGAGGGAAGTGATTACAAGACGGTACTGTAGAACCAGACAAATAGGCGCGTAGTATTATTTTAAAGCCACTTTTGAGATACGCATTCAATACACGTATTACATATAAATTAATATGCACCTTTTAACAATTATTTAGATACCCAACATGCCTATATAGTCACATATGCCTGTTTTGACATTCGAGACAAGATCGGCAGTAAGAAAACGAACATTAAACGTGTAAAGTCGGTTTAAGCTTTAGTAGCAGCAACCAGATCGCCTCCCAGCAGTACTCTCAATGCTTTGATTTCGTTTCGTTTCGTTTTTTTTTTTGCTTTTTTTCAATGGTTTGATTTATATAATCATAAATTATATAAATTTACATAGTAGGTGGTATTCTTGTGTTAAATAAGACATTTTCTGGCATACATTTTGCAGTATCTTTACATATCAATAAGTTATTCCACTACAACCGCAGACTTATTTCAATGTACATCATAATTAAACATGTACTGTATACCAGGTCAAATACAAGTAGAACATATTAATCAACTAGTTATATGAATTATTTTAAACATCGCACTGCAAGTAACGTTACGCAGCGTAGCTGCAATGCCCCAGTCACACAAACACATACGGACTCTGCGAATGCAGCGGATTGCTCGTCCGTATCTATCTGTGTTTTCCGTCATGGTCCGTATCGCATCCGTAGAGTCCGTAACTTTCCGTATCTATCCGTGCTTTCCGTCATGGTCCGTATCGCATTCGTAGAGTCCGTAACTGTCCGTATTGTATCCGCAAGATTCTTTTCTAGTTTCACAACCATAGGACGAGCAACACAACCTCAATCCCGGCTTGTGGAGGATGGTGCTGATCTTTATGATATTGAAAGACAGCTTTATGGCAACACCAGCTGAGCGGCGAAGAGACAAAGGCTGTTTTTTCAAGCACTAATACAAGGAAGAGACAGATTCAGTGCCATGGTAGTAACGTATGGTACTGTGGTCATGCAGTGTAATCCTCGATAACTCAACAGTTAGATATCATGAATTAACGTCGTAAGTGTTTTAAAAGCTTGTGAAATAAATAACGGATGCATTTTTGTTGCATAAATGAAGTTGAATGAAATAATTGTCCAATAATAAATTTACAATTACAGTCTTTATGTATGTATTGTCCACTCTGAAGTTCATGTATACATAGAAAATAACAAACATATTTGACCATTGTGCTTTTTTGTGTAAATGGTCGGTTTGGTAAATTCTTGTCGCCAGGCTCTTTCTCCGGTTTCATTTGATTGACTGAAGGAGCAGACTTTCGATATGGGATGTTGTGATTATGTAGTTGCGTTGTATGTCTGTTTTTATTTGCAGTATACTTGGTGATAGTGATCTAATTAATGTCACCAATATTCCATTTTACTTAATGTATAAAAGTGATTTTATAAGGGGCATGCTAATTGGCTGATGCGGAAGCCGTTGTTTTCAATGAATCGCTGACAGATCAATGACATATACAACGTACAAATGTACATTTTCGCAGCTCAGGATATTGTACAATGATAATGTACTTCCGGTTATATGTGCGCATGGTTATTGCATTATTGTATTATATGTTTTACACAGATAATCCAAACCGTCATCTTGTCATGAGTAATTTGTCTGTGTTTACATCAAAATAACAGTTATTGGGTTACCTTTAATGTGTATGTCATATTACAGAGTGTATTTTGTGACACAATTTAAAAATAAACACCGATTGTAACTGACTAATATGTCTTTTTTGTAATGCATATCTCGTTTATCAAATTGTTTCCGTCTCAAAGTAAGATAAGATAAGATAAATTGATTGACGTCTCACTATTCACTATGTACGGTACATGCTTAATTGTAACAAATATACACATAAAATGAAAAAATGTAAAACATGCACAAAACCACTCAATTTGAGTTATATGAGAGACAATTATATGAACCGTTTAAAAGTACGTGTACACATACATAAAAAAGATAAATATTTATATCCTTAAAATACAATATCATTCAATTACAAACAGAAATGGAAATCATAATATAAAACATCATGTTTACATGTAAAACAAAGTACTAAGTACAATCAAAGCACTGAAAGTACTATTGTATGGCGTACTGATGCCACTAAATCCAATATCGAATCCAGGTTGTATCATAATTTTATGTCACAGTTCTGATAAGCCCACCCTTACTCAAACATGTGTGCTGCTAAAGACACCAAGAGAACCAGCAGTTACCTGCAACTTACTTAAGTAACTATGCTGAGCATCAATGAAGGGGTATTTACAAATACCATTTTTAACGACTTGGAGAATTCGACCAGTGTCAAGATAAGTGACTGTTTATTCTCCGTATGACCACGCATGTTAATTAAATGTATATGACACTCTATATTAACGTATGTAAAAGGGGTAAACATGACGTGGCTCACACATATCGATCGGCCGATTAATGCTTTAAAAACAAGTTTTACATTTTATAAAACCTTAAAGTATTAGCTTTTAAAACAAGCTTTAATGAACAAAATCGATCGAATATTAAATTAATAATTGATGATTTTCGACCGTTGACTGAATTTTTATTTGGTATAAAACGGGATATTTTAAACTTACTTTTACGCGGAACGGATTCTTACTCGTCGCCGTGGATCTAATAATAAGGGTATTGTGTTGAATGTTGTCTAAAAGAGAGACATATATCTCTGCTTCATTACAAGCTTTAGATATTCAAAATCGGATAATAGATACGAAAAATATGAGGTCTTATATAAAGCAGGGTAGAAATTGACTAGTGCGTTTAACGCTTACCGCGGTAACATTGTTAATCGGCCGATCGATATGTACGTAGAACTATTTTAGTTCCCCCCACCAGCTATATATAGCATCAATGTTTGTATACAACATAATTAGGTAATCGGCAATGTGCAGCGGCGGAGTGATTTACATACGTTACAGTATACGATTGAAAACCGTGGGAACTATTTTAGATTCCCGCCACCAGTGAGAACATTCTTTGGTAGTAAAAATATAGTCCGTTGCGGAATGATTTGCTATAAATATCCTCTAAAAATAAAAGTCTGATATAATTGTTGGTCTTAATATAAGTAAATGTTGGTAATGTAAACAAATCAGGTCCAATGATACGTGTAACCTGTGTTGTATGCTTGTAATATTGTTCAAATCATAGAACTATTTATTTGCCGAGGCCTAATGCGTTAAATTGGTCGTAAGCTGAAAAGTGGTAATATCATTGTGTGGCGTTTACGCCACACAAAAACGCTTTTTTGAGAAAACAAGCAAATAATGTCTGAAAACTGCTCTTTATACTTAATATGGAAAAACAAGCTTTTCAGTCTACTTCAGTTTGGTCAACATGACCTGTTCCGATTTTCATAGAAATAGGCTCGTAAGAAGCGCCTTGTGATACAGACTTAAAAAATGTATGAGTCCTATAATGTCGTAACAAGCGCCTTGTGATACAGACTTTAAACATGTATGAGTATTATAGGCTCGTAAGAAGCGTCTTGTGATACAGACTTTAAACATGTATGAGTCTTATAAGGTCGTAAGAAGCGTCTTGTGATACAGACTTTAAACATGTATGAGTCTTATAAGGTCGTAAGAAGCGTCTTGTGATACAGACTTTACACATGTATGAGTCTTATAAGGTCGTAAAAAGCGTCTTGTGATACAGACTTTAAACATGTATGAGTCCTATAAGGTCGCAAGAAGCGCCTTGTGACACAGACTTTAAACATGTATGAGTCCTATAAGGTCGTAAGAAGCGCCTTGTGATACAGACTTTAAACATGTATGAGTCCTATAAGGTCGTAAGAAGCGCCTTGTGACACAGACTTTAAACAGGTATGAGTCTTATAAGGTCGTAAGAAGCGTCTTGTGATACAGATTTTAAACATGTATGAGTCCTATAAGGTCGTAAGAAGCGACTTGTGATACAGACTTTAAACATGTATGAGTCTTATAAGGTCGTAAGAAGCGTCTTGTGATACAGACTTTAAACATGTATGAGTCTTATAAGGTCGTAAGAAGCGTCTTGTGATACAGACTTTAAACATGTATGAGTCCTATAAGGTCATAAGAAGCGCCTTGTGATACAGACTTTAAACATGTATGAGTGTTATAAGGTCATAGGAAGCGCCTTGTGATGCAGACTTTAAACATGTATGAGTCCTATAATGTCGTAAGAAGCGTCTTGTGATACAGATTTTAAACATGTATGAGTCTTATAAGGTCGTAAGAAGCGTCTTGTGATACAGACTTTAAACATGTATGAGTCCTATAAGGTCGTAAGAAGCGCCTAGTGATACAGACTTTAAACATGTATGAGTCTTATAAGGTCGTAAGAAGCGCCTTGTGACACAGACTTTAAACATGTATGAGTCTTATAGGCTCGTAAGAAGCGCCTTGTGATGCAGACTTTAAACATGTATGAGTCCTATAAGGTCGTAAGAAGCGCCTTGTGATGCAGACTTTACACATGTATGAGTCTTATAAGGTCGTAAGAAGCGCCTTGTGATACAGACTTTACACATGTATGAGTCTTATAAGGTCGTAAGAAGCGTCTTGTGATACAGACTTTAAACATGTATGAGTCTTATAAGGTCGTAAGAAGCGTCTTGTGATACAGACTTTACACATGTATGAGTCTTATAAGGTCGTAAGAAGCTTTAAACATGTATGAGTCCTATAAGGTCGTAAGAAGCGCCTTGTGACACAGACTTTAAACATGTATGAGTCCTATAAGGTCGTAAGAAGCGTCTTGTGATACAGATTTTAAACATGTATGAGTCTTATAAGGTCGTAAGAAGCGTCTTGTGATACAGACTTTACACATGTATGAGTCTTATAAGGTCGTAAGAAGCGCCTTGTGACACAGACTTTAAACATGTATGAGTCTTATAAGGTCGTAAGAAGCGTCTTGTGATACAGACTTTAAACATGGATGAGTCTTATAGGCTCGTAAGAAGCATATGCGACATTCTCATTCTAAGTCAGCGAAATGTAAAGTGTCGAAATGAAAACAAAATGAATCACCTACATAAAGGGTTAAGCCTAGGTCCCACTGAGGAATTCTACATCGGCGATGTTCTCCCGATATCTTCCGATACCAACCGATTCATCACAATTCCTTCCGATATCATAAACTGTCACATGACTTCCCTGAAGCTTCTCATAGACCACTAGAACCTGAATGCTCAACAAAATCAATAGGGAGTACATATCGCCAAGGCAAAAAATGCTCAGTGGGAGCTCAGGGCTTAACACAGATATTGAAACATAAAGATGTCAATCTGACTAATTGTAACGTGTAACGTCCAGAAGGTAATAATCAAAGCACTGAAAGCCCTGAATGAATGCATGCAGATAAGGTATAAATTAAAGACGTAGCTGTATCTTTCACAATCTTATTTTTTCTTATGATTTAATATTACATTTAATACTCGCTAATAGACTCTTTAATTATTCTACGGCACTTGAAAGCGCAGTACTCAAGCGCCGTAGTACTGTTAAGCCTTTCTCTAAATGACCATGCACCAATCGCAACTTCTTGCACCAATCACCAACATACTGTCCGAAATATCCCGAAAAAGGGCGCAGTTTAAACTGCGGATTTCTGCGGGGCTATTTGTGGGCCTATATGATTATTCGAAATATACGTAATGGTCCGGTGTTCTTTGTTTTACGGCGCGTAAATACCACCCGGTTTCTTACTGAAACTGATAATAATAGAAACTATAATAATAAAAATGGGTACATTGTATATAAAAACTAAGACATAGGTCAGAAAATTACAACGCAAAAACAATTACGCAAAAATGATCGGTACATCCACGGATATACACAGAATGTATTTCCGTGGTACAGCTAAATACCAAACAGAAACTCTGTTCGCGAGTAGCTATACCCCAAAAGATCATGTCTATAAATATTGGTCTTTTAGATAACATTCTATGCTGTTTTAACATTCGTTAATCATTTGTTTAATTATCGTACTAGGTTATTTAAATTATAAAGGAATTTGTTGATGTAAATAACCAATATACAGGACTCTACAATAGTACGGTAACCGAGACAACCTTAAATCAATTTCCGACAACTGATTATGTGCAATAATTTAGTTCCGTCAACTCTTAATTTCAAGTGACAGCAAAATCGGACAACTGACAAAAAAGTTCGTATAACCATCTACATCCGAAATTTATTACCCCAAGCGTATATTTGCATTCCGGACATCGAAATAAACTACAGTATATGCACGAGTCAGTTAATCCGTGTCAATTAGCAGTAATCAAGCGTCACAGGAGGTCCAATGCGTGTAAAAACAAATTGCAGACTTCGGCTAACCTCAGCCTTTCTAATTTGATTGCATCAAACACGGTACTGAAAGATGCAACCGCGCACGTGGACTGTATTGGCTAGTATTTTTTTAAATTAAAATCAATCACACATTACGTAAACACTCACAGAATAGAAACGCATTTTGCATTGAACATAATTCCACACTGAAATTGAGAGGCTATTAGCTGGTACAATTACCTCCTCGTTAATGAAAACGAGCATCGTATTTTTCTGAAGGCGGCGTAGGAAGAAAATGAGTTTCATCAACTCAACTAGGAGCGATTTCTGAAACGTGTGTATTCATGTATTGATAAAGGGGGCACACACCAAGGGCGAACTTGTATGGAATAAGAAACAACGTAAAAAGGTTTTGAATTGATAACGGGCATTTATTTTGTAAAATGCCATAAAACAAAACCAAATAAAAATGTGAGAAAGTATTTTTGAAACATAGTTGTTCTTAAATTACATAACTGGGCGGAAAATACCGCCTTAACAACAGAAATTAAAACATACAACTGAAATGTTAACACATAAGAGTAATAACCATTGTTAAAACATAAACATTGAACTAAGTAAATACACCTGTGCTTAAAACATATCATATTGAACTAAGTGAATACACCTGTGCTTAACCTGTCATAGAGGCGGAGGAGATGGTGGTGGTGGTTCGATTTAATTTGCAAATTGACGAGGCAGCTTCCTACGTCAATGATAATAAAAGTAATGGCTGACAAGCGTTATGATTGGTCGGATCAGACCATGTTCAGTAGCGCTAAAGATCTGTAAAGCCGTACCTATCGGCCCGGAAAGAAAACTTTCCCAATGCCATAAATGATTTTATGTGTGCATAAAATTTTATTTATGTATTGATAAAGGGGGCACACACCAAGGGCGAACTTGTATGGAATAAGAAACAACGTAAAAAGGTTTTGAATTGATAACGGGCATTTATTTTGTAAAATGCCATAAAACAAAACCAAATAAAAATGTGAGAAAGTATTTTTGAAACATAGTTGTTCTAACAATTCTTCAACAGCATCGTCAAAGGAGGAGTATGAGACTGTGGAAAGCTCTCCTGTAATGAAATCATTAATCGAATTGCCATGTGGGTAACTTAAATGATGTATTAACCTATACTGCCCTGGAGCCTTTTTAGGCACTAGACCAATGGGACTTATACGTAGATTTTTCAAAGGTGGGTTGTTGAATGGACCTTTTATACGATCAACATTCAGCTCAGACTGAAGTTTTTGGCCTACTATTACTGGGTTTTCAGCACATGACTTAAGGTTAGGTGACACAGTTGCTAGCCTTGGGCCTGTGTAACCAAGTTTAAAACCCTGATTGAAACCTTTAATGAGATAATCTTCATAAATATAGCCCTGTAGATATTTTGTCAGAACTTCTACTTTGATTGGTGTGACCACTACATGTATGTTCTTATTTGGATGGTTTCTGAAATGAGGCAGTGGGTGACTTGAATGTGGAGCCTGGTTTACTAGCTTGCTCTTTGCTTGAGTGACTACAGTTGTAGGCGGCATGGTTTCCTCTACAGAAACCACACACGTGGGGGTGTGAACATTTGGACGAATGACACTGAGTTTTTTTGTTGAAATTCCAACATGTTTGGTCAAGAAACCGTTTTGGTTTATCGTGGCGGAACTGACTGTTGGATTGCCTGGGCTGACGAAAGGACTGAAAGGCCTGATTTGTTTGAAACTGTGTGCAAGCCATCAGCCAAAATTCTGTGTGTAATCTATCCCAAGGTATTTGGACAGATTCCCTTAACATTCTAAATTGGTTGTCGTAGAATTGGAACGCTAAACCAGAACGACGGTTGGCGATGTCACGGACAATTTCAGCGTATTTCATGAGCTGAGGAGTTTCTGTAGGGAATTCAACTGTATAAACAGCAACAAATCTCAAAAAGGCAGATGTCCACATATCAATATTAGTAATTTTTCTAGAATGAGAATTAGGCATAATGGACAGATTTGCGTATTGATCCATTTGTAAGGTAAATTTTGTCTTTCCTGTTGTACTTGTAGTGATATTTGGCAATAAAGTTGCCAAATCAATAAATTTGTTTCTCCAAATGTCCTTACAAATTGACTTTTTAATCTGATTTACAATTGGACTGCTGATTGGTTCAGCATATTGAGCGCCATTACCTGCTATCAACCCCTGAGTATGGGCTGAAACAGCATTGTTGACCGAAGTAATGTTGGGTCCTTCTTGCTCCTGATCGGAGTCAGTCTCAGAGTCATTGTTCTGTGGAGTTCTATTTTTCCGGGTTTGTGTAGTAACAGGCACAGCAGTTAGAGGGCCCCGAATGTCCAGGCCCGATACGAATAGAGGCCTTGTAGCCCCGACGTGACTGTTTGGTAGTGGCACGGATGGCCCAGTCTGATTAACACTGTAATCCCCTTGAGGATTATACAAATTATGGAGTCCATGTTGTGTATGCGCTACATTGTCCGCTTGTTGGGATGTTGAAGGCAATGGGCATGCAACAGTTTTCTTGCCTTTTTTACTTGTTTTATTCAAGTTGACAGTATCATTATCACAACATGAGCATGAGGAAACTGTTGTCTCTGTGGTGGAAGCTTTCCGCTTCTTGGAAGGTTTCATCTGAAATAGTAAAATATATAACATGTTTTGACATCACACAAAACTATAGAGCTCAGCCTCTTTGCTGATAAATTAGCCATCCAAATTGGCCATTGTTAGGCCAGTCTATGACCAACTAAGTCATTTATATAAAATTAACTGTTAAACTGGCAACTAAATCCCAATGGATACGAACAAGCATGAACTGCAAGTATTAATGCCAAAAAGTGGGTGGAACTGGCAACGTCAGTCCCTTTAAAACAATGTCTGAATTGGCATCAAAACATGTAAAACATTACAACATGGACTGGCCCCTAAGCCTGTCCTATATTTGAAAGTGGCATGAACTGGCAACTAAATCATGCAAAAACATGTGACGGGAACTGGCAACTAAATCCCGCAAAAACAATGCTGCCTAAAAAGGCAATAAAATCATATATTGGTTTATAACCAGGACTGGCATGAAACCTGTCCTATATTTGAAAGTGGCATGAACTGGCAACTAAATCATGCAAAAAGGTGTGACGGGAACTGGCAACTAAATCCCGCAAAATCAATGGCATATGCCAAAAATAATCATGTTGAAGTTGATAACTAGGACTGGCATGAAACCTGTCCTATGTATGAAAGTGGCATAAGTGGCATGAACTGGAAACTAAATCATGCAAAATTATGTGGCGGGAACTGGCAACTAAATCCCGCAAAAATAAATAGTAGATCCAAAATGGCAATTATAAATTGCACTAATATGAGTCTGGTGGAGTAAACCAGTAGCTGTAATACTAATACACCCAATACTGATTCAGTACTGAATGTGTATGAAACGACTCTGGACATGTTCTGTATTGTCAACTATGTAATATTAGATCTGACAACCATAGAATAAAACCATTATATATATTATTCTTATTCATACTAATATAACCTAAGCCATTTAATTCTGTATAATCAATGACTGATGACAAAAATTGTACATCGTGGTTATCAAAAATAAATAAATGGAATAATATAAGTCATACGTATCTTAAGTACTGTGACAAATTGATTGTCTCCGGGCGGCGACCAATGCAGCACGTATGTTTGAAATCAACTTGAGCTGACCCTGGTTCGATAGGTGGCATCCATCTCCAGCAAAGTTCTTTGCTTTACTTTCTGGTGACCAAAATCCTTTCAAGCGCCAAAGATGAGACCGTCGATGCGTTGTATTGTGTAGCATCTCAGACAACTGAAGATTGAGTTCATCCACCCTGGCGTTGTACCATATTGGGTCAACGGGATATCTTGAAGGCCCATATGAGTGCTCACGATGCAACACCTGCATAACTATTACTTTGGCCACTCCAACTTCAAACAATAAATAGTTCACAAGTTCAACGATCTGATGAGCCACTGTCGATGGATTAGTGGTAGTGTGATATATGTCATTAGTCCCGACCATTAAAATAAGTATGTCTGGAAGAAAATCCGAAACTGCTTCAACGTTTCTCTGCAAATCCTGCACTTTAGCTCCAGGAAAACCTGAATACTGTACCAGAGGCTGACCAGGTAAATTCAAATTAAACTTAATGTCGTCTGAATGTCTGATGAACTCCCTCAAACGTTTCACGAATGAATGTCCAAACAACTGAATTTTGTTGCTCATGGGCGCCGCCATCTTGGTTCACGCCGTGTGCGTGACCTCGTAGAACCCGCGTTATTACGCAGTTTTGTCAACACTGTCTTTGCCACCTAAATTGTGCCGCAAATTGAGGTCGCCGTCCCAAAACACCAATACCAAAAGATACTTTAAACAATGCTTTATCACAAGGAATATAATAATAACCTTGAATTCCTTTAAGTAGTCCAAAATATTCGATTTAATTTGCAAATTGACGAGGCAGCTTCCTACGTCAATGATAATAAAAGTAATGGCTGACAAGCGTTATGATTGGTCGGATCAGACCATGTTCAGTAGCGCTAAAGATCTGTAAAGCCGTACCTATCGGCCCGGAAAGAAAACTTTCCCAATGCCATAAATGATTTTATGTGTGCATAAAATTTTATAAATATAGTTGATCGAAACGTTCGAACAACTAAAAAGTAAGACGCATTTTAAAGGTGCTGCCTCACGTGTTGATGTATATGAAAGATGTTTGTATACAAAGGGATTAGTACAACCAGCTAGCTATTGGTGAATGGCAGGTTTTTATAGTTCATTCATCCAATAGATTGCCGGTGGGAATTTTGCATATAAAAACGATGATCCCTCCTATTGCAAAAAATAAATACAATTGTCAAATATTGCCGTAATTTTAGTATAGGTGCCTGTATATCTCATAAACAACCACACTGACATCTAGAATAACTTACGAAACATCGGCATTTTGTAGTTACATGTATTTAGTATTTTTACATTCAAAAATCTATTAGGTATTGATTCCCTATAGAATTAACAATATTACCACTTACGCTGCCTGTGGTTTGTTCGCATTCGATGAAAACGTGTTGCTAAACCAACCAAATACCCTCTGATGATTACGCTGTAGTTTGATAGTTCGATCACGTGTCAACTACATAATTCACAAAGCATGTTGGAATGAAACTGAAAAAATATCGAGAGCGCGATATCGAGAGTGGTTTAAATTGCTTATTTGCAACAAATATTTCATAACGCAACAGCCAGTGGCTTTTATTACATAATTGGTAAGGTCGGAAAATTACGTTATACAAAAAATTAGCCCGCTCTGTCAGTCAGCACCTTTATAGACATTCTTAGGAATAGACATATTAGTTAGACATCGCCCACGGAGTATTTTCGGAAGGTTTTTTATAGAATATATTAAACAAGTAATATCAGAATATTCCATAATGTGCTGGCTTTGTCAGGTTGTCATTGTTTAATGCATTTTGTTTGGTGATATTCTGGCAGTTTAGGATTTGCATTAACTATTCTGGTTACCACCAGAGACTGCCTGTAGTCTGTAGACATGTCACTCGTTTATTTCAGATTGAACAAAAATATGACAAGAGAAGGTGGCATGTAACAGCTGAGCACGAAACAAGAAACATCACGTTATTGTACTCTGTCCTACCGCTACTATGATACAAACTTATCTTGTCACATCGAGTTTGCAGTTATTGCACTTTTCCCTAGTGAAGTATTGGAGTTTGTGCACTTTTTCTAGTGCAGTCTTGCAGTTATCGCACTTTGCCCAGTGCAGTATTGTAGTATTTGCACTTTTTCTAGTGCAGTCTTGCAGTAATCGCACTTCGCCCAGTGCAGTATTGTAGTTTTTGCACTTTTTCTAGTGCAGTCTTGCAGTTATCGCACTTTGCCTAGTGCAGTATTGTAGTTTTTGCACTTTTTCTAGTGCAGTCTTGCAGTTATTGCACTTTGCCCAGTGCAGTATTGTAGTTATTGCACTTTTTCTAGTGCAGTCTTGCAGTTATCGCACTTTTTCCCAGTGAAGTATTGTAATTATTGCACTTTTTCTAGTGCAGTCTTGCAGTTATCGCACTTTTTCCCAGTGAAGTATTGTAGTTTTTGCACTTTTTCTAGTGTAGTCTTGCAGTTATCGCACTTTTTCCCAGTGCAGTATTGTAATTATTGCACTTTTTCTAGTGCAGCCTTGCAGTTATCGCACTTTTTCCCAGTGCAGTATTGTAGTTATTGCACTTTTTCTAGAGCAGTATTGCAGTTATCGCACTTTTTCCCAGTGCAGTATTCTCTGACGGAACTGTAATACAATAGCCTAAAATATAATGAAATATAAATAATGAATATAATAAAAGACTTTGAATTGTGTTAGCAAGTATGTGTACTTCTTTAATAAATAATCAAACATTTGTAGGATTGTGTGTACAATTAAAGTTGCCGGGCAATATTGGAATTACGCCAATGCCTGTATAAACACGCTCCTTTACAACGTACTACAGTATAATGAACTTATGAACAGCCATAGGGATACAAACAACTTGACATATAAATTCCCTCGTGAAGGGTTTCGGCTAGACAACAAAATCGCAATTCCCTTGTTAACTATGTTTGGTGAAATTCGTTTCTCCTGCAAATCCTTTCAGATTTAATTGCTACATTCAAATTGATACATTCAAATCATTTTATGGATTCATGTTCGATAAAATCAAATTTCAGAACACCCCACGCAAATTGACAATATTCCGTGTGACAGGAATAATCCATTAAAGAGCTCCTGCAGTCTGTGACTTGCATATCTTTAGCAGATCCTCTAAAATCAGCATTGCTTCGTTTGATTGTTTTTTAAAATAAGTCCAGTTAGGCAACATTTACATATACGACGAACGCATGAACATAAACCCCATAGGTTTTAACTCGCCGTAAATTAATGATTTACCCTATAGTCACTGATCGACCCGGACTCCATCACAAACCAGTTATGACTCACAAAAACGCTGAAAGCAAAAACAGATATTATAGCACGCAAAAACGCCGAGGCCAAAAGAGTTATTACACGGAAAAGACCGAGGGCAAACAGTTTTTTACACAGAAAAGCGACGCGAACAAAACAGTAATTACACAAAAAATCAAAGCACTGAAAGTATTGTTGTGTGGCGTACTGATGCCATTAAATCCAATATCGAATCAAGGTTATGGCATAATATTTTATGTCAGAGTTCTGATAAGCCCACCCTTACTCAAACGTTTGCGCTGCTCAAGACACCAAGAGAACCAGCAGTTACCTGGAACTTACTTAAGTAACTATGCTGAGCATCAAGCAAGGAATATTTACAATTACCATTTTTAACGACTTGGAGAATTCAACCGGTGTCAAGATAAGTGACTGTTTAGTCTCCGTATGACTTAATACAGTGGGAATTAAAACAGTACAAACAAACAAGCAGTACAGGAATATTGTTTACCTGACCCTTTAAGTGGTACTCTAACAATCTTTCTCATAATTACAAAACTTGACATGACCCAGTTTCAAACTTGACCTAGATTTCATGAAATACATTCTGGTCAAGTTTCAAGAAGATTGGATCATAATTTTGCCTCTAATGCGTTCACACGCTTTTTCTAAGATTTGACCTAGTGACCTATTTTTTGACCCCACATGACCCAATTTCAAATTTGACCAAAATTGTATACAGACATACATTCTGACCATGATTTATGAAGATTGGTCCATAATTGTGACCTCTTATGTGTTAGCAAGCTTTTTCTAAGATCTGACCTAGTGACCTCAGAGGGTGGAATTCCTATGTCCGACTTGGGCCTTTTTGTCTACGGGAAAGTAGATTTTTCCATCTAGCTTGTCCTTGGGCAAGTGCAAAATTATCCTAAGAAAAATAATATTAAGTGCCTTGTTTTACCTTAACAATGATGAATTCCTAAATTACTGACCAAAAATGATTTACTTAACAAACTTTGAATTAAATCTAGTACTCCAACCCTTCACATAATAAATAATTGTTGCTTTTTTGTATTTTCCTTGGCAAGTAGATTTAGTTTTCGGGCAAGTGGATTTTTCAGTCCAACTTCCTCATGGGCAAGTGAAAAAATTGGGATTTTCCACACCCCTGGATCTAGTTTCGAACTTGGCCTAGATTTCATAGAGACAAACATTCTGACAAAGTTTCATGAAAATTGGGTCATAATTGTGTCCTCTAATGTGTTCACAAGCCTTTTCTAAGATTTGACCTAGTGACCTAGTTTCTGACCCCACATGACCCAGTTTCGAACTTGACCTAGATTTTATACAGACATACATACTACACATGTTTAATGAAGATTGGACCACAAGTGTGTCATCTAATGTGTTCACAAGCCTTATCTAAGATTTGACCTAGTGACCTAGATTTTGACCCCACACTTGATATAGATTTTATACGGACATACATTCTGACCATGTATCATGATGATAGGACCATAATTTTGAACGCTAATGTGTTCACAAGCTTTTTATAAGATTTGACCTTGTTTTTTACCCCACATGGCCCAGTTTTGAACTTGACCTAGACTTCATAGAGACAAACATTTAGCTAATAATCAGATGCGCCGAATCATAAAATGAGCTCGCTTAAAACTAACTAACAGAAAATTAACCAACATTAGTGGGTGACTTCTCGTAATCACGGAAAACGGGGTTAACCCTATAATGTCGATACGGTTAACTAAGATGATTTTGCAAGTAAACGACAAACGAACAATAAACACAATGAGTAATAGCTTTTATAAGGCTTCTTTAATGAATCGAACAATGTTAATCAGATAACAGACTTTAGACTTGAACTATTTACATTAGATTTTCAGCTCCGGGCGCGTGATGATTTATTGGTTTATTTATAGATCAACCATGTTTTTTGAGCCGTGACTAATTTATGCAGCAAAGTTTATTCACCCTAAAAGGGTAGGTTTATATAAGCAGTACCAACATAAGTTAAATAAGTTGTTTCATTAAGTAACTGAATACGTGGCCCAATGGATAAAGCGATGTTCTATAAGACTTACTTTTCTAGGTTCTATCCTTGGTAGAGTCGCTTTTTATATATTTTTTTCAAATCCCTTGTTCAAGTATTTTACACAAGAAAGTTATGCATTTCCTGGAATTTATTTAATCATGAGTCTTTAATAGTCAAAATTAAGTGTCCTTAGTCATAGTAACCGCGCGTAATTATAAAAGTTTGGCTGCGACTAGAAAAAATACTGGTGAAGATGCTCGTATGATAAAGAATATTTAACATTGTTCATATTTACAGAAATGGTGCAAGGAGTTTATTTATAAAATAGTCTATGTGTATTGAACAGGACACAAACACTGGCGTTAGATATTGCAATAAACTGTCTTTAAGCACCCACTATATATTCAAATGCACCATCCGACTCGGAGACAGACACAACTGACGGGTAGCCAACCAATACACCAAGTCGAAAATCTTTGACACACGTTTAAGTATTGGATCCAGTAAAAGGTAAATTAATACTGGGTCCGTGGAAAGAAATGAAAACAGTGAAACATGAAAACCCATTGCTTGTAGATTGAAAAGTCATAATAATAAAATGACTTTTAAACAATGTCTTCATGTTCTTGATGAAAAAGAAACAAAAATATGTAGTTGAGAAAAAAGTGTTATCAGGACTTGAACCCGCATGTCTTAGACTGAAAATCAAGCTCTCTACCGATTGAGCCAGCGATACTGACAATGTCATGTCATACAAAAATATATATCAACGCATTTTAATTGCATCCCAACCAGTATATTCACATACCATGACTAAATAGTGTAATCTCCCGTCACGGCTCAAAACTCGTGGTTGATCTATACTGATTATAACATGTTTACTAATATTACCATGTATTCGATGGTTTTCTTTTTTTCATATTGTATTGAACGTGTACAGAGCTGAAAAATGCAAGAATTTAGCGTAAAATTCAAATATTTGCACCTGTTTTGGGGCACTTTTGATTTCAACGCTATAGGTACTGTATTGCGTCAAAATGGATTGACTATGCTGCATGCAATTTGCGTCAAGTGCAACAGCCGACTTGCAACTCAATGGTCGGGTGGTGGAGGGGTAAATACAAGGCTAAAGGTTAAACTAGACATTTGTGCCCTAAAGAAATTATGTCGGGCCTCGACGCATGTTGAAAAATGGCTACAACTTAAAAAGCCTTCAATTTGACCTTTGACCTCCAACTGTGAACTAGAACTTTGATTATAGGAACCTGGGGTTGAGCATAACACTCTGCCTCATAGGGGTTAACATCCATGCCAAATATAAGAAAGATTGGTCAATATATGACAAAGTTATGGTACGGACAAATTTCAATTTGACCTTTGACCTCCAACTGTGACCTTGACCTTTTAGATAGGAACCTAGGGGTTGGGAATGACACTCCGCCTCATGGAGGTGAAAATTCAAGCCAAATATAAGAAAGATTGGTCAATGCATGACAAAGTTATGGTCCGGAAAAGCTTCAATTTGACCTTTGACCTCCATCTGTGACCTTTAAGATAGGGACCTGGGGGTTGGGCATGACACTCCGCCTCATGGAGGTGAACATTCATGCCAAATATAAGCAAGATTGGTCAATGCATGACAAAGTTATGGTCAGGAAAAGCTTTAATTTGACCTTTGACCTCCATCTGTGACCTTTGAGATAGGAACGAACCTGAGGGTTGGGCATGACACTCCGACTCATGGAGGTTAACATTCATGCCAAATATAAGCAACATTGGTCAAAGCATGACAAAGTTATGGTCCGGACAAGCTTTAATTTGACCTTTGACCTCCGACTGTGACTTTTACCTTTGAGATAGGAACCTGAGGGTTGGGCATGACACTCCGACTCATGGAGGTTAACATTCTTGTCAAATATAAGCAACATTGGTCAAAGCATGACAAAGTTATGGTCAGGACAAGCTTTAATTTGACCTTTGACCTCCGACTGTGACTTTTACCTTTGAGATAGGAACCTGGGGGTTTAGCATGACACTCCTCCTCATGGAGGTGAACATTCATGCCAAATATAAGCAAGATTGGTCTAAGCATAACAAAGTTATGGTCCGGACAATATCGGACGGACAGACGCACGCACACACATACACCAAAAGTGGTGACTAAGTCTCGTTCAACGCAAGCGGGCTCGACAAAAATCCTTAAAATTAGTGCAGTCAGTTGAAACAGACTTATTCCTACAAAGTTTGCATATCGTGTGAAATCAAACTGAAATCAGGAGGCCGTTGCCTAACCAGGCTGATACAAATTGCGCTATCAAGATCTTTACTGCGTCTATGCAACGACCCGCTACGAACGATCAGTGCACACCGATAGCGTATCTTTTCTTAACAGTTTTCTAGCCGAGCGATACCGAGCACCTTCCCCAGAAATTTTTTAAGGCGCTGGGGTAATGCTGGAATTTATGCGAGATCGACAAGAATGGCTCAAATGCTTTAGAAGAAATACCGCATGATTATCCATACTTTAAAGTTTGGATTAAGCACCTTTTACGTAATAAAGGCTGTAATCTCTCTAATCGACTGGCACTTCCGATGCGATTTTCCCGATTAATAATCGGCAGTACAGGGACTGAATACGCAGACTGTTAATGCCTGTTGCCTGTTGCCTGTCCCAAGTCGCAAAAAATGATGACAAAGGGAAAACAATGATTTTCGGTAGACGTTTTACTATCTGAGTTTGAACAAATTCTTTGAATTGGTTCTAACAGGCATCCAATTGGTTCAAACTTCCATGCTTTGAATTTTCCTAGCAATTTTTGATTAAATAAGTCTTGTTTAACAGTTTGTTATATTGATCCGATGATCGATTATGGATGAATGACATCGATCATCGGAATCGGCTGACCTCTGCACACCACTAATCGATGTTATCTGATAATCGGTACATCACTAATACTAGGATTTAAGGTGCTCGGGAAAGCCAATTCTGCCCCAGGGGAACCACTTCGGTAGCGTTCGATAGAACTATACTATGCAACAGTCTATCCGCAAGCGCTCGCCAGTAGCATATAATTTTTCCGTTTTATCCGCTACAAAGCGCTTTTTTAAAGCAAGCCGTTTCCTAGCGTAGCGCTACCGAGAGCTCAGTAGCGGTTTGGCTTAATAGGCAACAGGCTCTGCGGACCTGGACAACAGAGTAGACGGAGGCAAAAATATGGTTACCTTGCGCATAGAGTATTGCGCTGCCGGTAACTCGGTTAAGCTAAGACATACACATTCTCATAGCGGTCAAGGGCCTGGGAATGGCATCATGTGATCATGTTTCGTAGGCGCAGTCACAGAATACAGGCCATTTCGTAACCAGGCTTAATCGTAACTAAAATAGTATCGGCGAATTCGTAACCGCTGATTTATTTCTGTTATTCGGGTATTAAATTATTATCATATACGGCTTATGTCATTTTAGAAATGTGTTTTAAAGGTGTTAAAATAGTTGGGATATTCAAATTGTATTTATAATTTCGTTAATATTTACGGTATGAATAGCAAATTGTATTTCGAGCTATTTTTTTAGGTCGGTTACGAATCAGCCGAAATAATAAATATGGTTACGAAAGGTTACAAAATAGCCGAAAATGGACGGTTACGAATAAGCCTGGTTACAAAATAGCCGCATGCCCAGTCACACCACTAAGAACGTATAGCTTTTCAACACAAAGTTTATACCTATCGGTAGACAGATAAGCTGTCTGCAAGTGGCTGCTTTTAAATTCTGACGGTCCAGCCACTACATGTACTGTTAGCTTCGAAATGGGTTGACTAACCTACCGGGTCATGGGTTCAATTCATAGCATGCATTTAAGTCAAATTGAGTATCCTTCTAATCTCACTTATTTATAAATGCTATTTGAGCCATAACAATCAATGTTTTTTGGACCTGAAAAGTAGGGTACGTTTTGGTCAGGATACGTTTAGCTGATGTGTCAACCTCGAGTCCCTGTTACTTTTGGAATCCAGCATCCAACTTCGTGTTTCGTATTATTCTTCGTAACGTTCCGTTATTTTAGATCTTGCTGAAAATGACATCTACTTCAACGTTTTGACAGATGGAGGAAGTTTTCGACGATTTGCAAGGTTAACAAAATTAACATGAAAATGCTACTGATACATTGTGAAAATATTAGTTTCAAGCCATATCACTAGTGTTAGACCCCCGTTACATAGTTCCATTCCCTCTAGTATGCAATTCACGCGAGATAACTTCACACAAAGCGAAAAACTCGAACGAAAATATCAACACCAAAGCGCTTTGTTACTATTTTTAGTAATGTGCTCACGTAGTACGCGGTGTAGCTAAATACCAAACAGAAACCTCTGTTCGCGATGTTAAGTCAAAATCCGTATTTCCGTTCATCATTTACGTTCATGTAATTATGTTTTACCTAATTACATTAGTTTTACTCCGACTATCTGTGTTTAAAATAAGTTTTATTGCTTCTGCTCGGTATTGCTTTCCGTTCGCGCACAGAATGTTTCAGTTTTGGAACAGCGTTCAGTTGTTCGGTATTTAGCTATGCCCCGCAGTACGGGCCCAGAACGATGTCATCGAGCAATGGCGGAGTAATATTTTTACAACAGTCTATTTAATATGGTTAGATAATAATGTGTTGGCCTTAACATGAACGAATGTGACTGACTTTCAAAAAACAGCAGGTTATAAAACATAACTGCATACGTAGCCGAATTAGAAATGTTGATAATGGAAGTCAGAAATAGGTAAAAGCCGAATGTTTTACTAAAAATATCCTTAATATAATTGTTGGTCTTAATAAAATAAATGTAGGTAATGTAAACAAATCAAGTTAAATGATATGTGTAACCTGTATAGCATGCTCGTAATATCGTTCAAATCATGGAACTATTTATTTGCGGAGGACTATTTCCTGGCCTATAGTCGTTGAATTGGTCGTAAGCTTAAAAGAGGTAATATCATTGTGTGGCGTACGCCACACAAAAACGGGGAGAACAAAACAGTAATTACACGCAAACACACTGAGTGCAAAACAATTACTAGTATTACTCGGTTCTGAACATAATACAATTAATCAATCATTCACAAGAATTGGTGCACGGAAGTTTGTTCATCGAGGGACGAAATGGAAATGAATTGATGTTTACAAGCACTGCATTGAATCAGACAAAACGGCCGAGAGATCAGAATCAGAGTTTTATAATTGAAGAAGTGCAATTAAATTTGATGCCATCAACATTTTCACATCGCCACTGGTGTGGAATAAAGTTGTATTAAGACTTGAAGGGTCATTTAGGTGCGAGGGGAATATTCCGAGCAGAATGTGTTTACAATAATTCATTCGGAACATCTCGGGTCATTCACGGAACAACCTCGGCCATTCACGGAACATCTCGGGTCATTCACGGAACATCTCGGGTCATTCACGAAACAACCTCGGCCCTTCACGGAACAACCCCAGCCCTTCACGGAACAACATTGGTCATTCATGGAACATCATAGAACATTGACGGAACAACCTCGGCCATTCACGGAACAACCTCGGACATTCACGACACAACCTCGGACATTCACGGAACAACATCGGCCATTGACGGAACAACGTCGGACATTGACGGAACAACGTCGGGCATTGACGGAACAACCTCGAACATTGACGGATCTACTTCTACTAAGGAAAAACATCCACCATTAGGCAATAACCTAGGAAGTTCATAGCAATGTAACTATGTTGGTTTTGTGTATTCGGATCGCTGTCATGGGCAATGTCGCATCTTGTTGTTGTTGTTCAAATAAAATATTCACCACGTATACCCGAAACATGATTTATCTAGAATTGCACAAGGTCAGCTTGGCCAGACTGCGTGTAACAGTGTAATCAAAAGATGATAGTACTGTCAATCAAATTTATCTGTATCATCGATTTAGGAATCACTATGCGAGAAAATGTCGAAGTATTCCAAATTCTTGCAAACCAACATACATTCCACACGGGACCCCTCGGGCATTAGTGAAGTTGCATATGTCCCAAATAGAACGTGGCCATTATTCCAACGGTCCTTGTTGTACTCTGTACGGTTCTCTGGTGTTTGTATCTAATTTAATGACGCTGTAATTTTATCTTCGCAACAGAAATTACCGAATGCTAATGAAGCATTTTAATTACAGAATGTCTAGAGAAGAAAGTTTGTTGTTAAATTAAATTACAAGTGAAATTACGTATTGAATAATGTTCATGCCATTCAGTGGGTACTTTTATTTTATGTGTATCTATACTAGGAATTGTCCTGTCAATCGTGTGGTCGGTTTGTTTTATTGAGGGAATTAATTAGAAATTAAATGTTCGTGTTATTTGCGTAGAACAAAATCTTTTATTTATCGATGTTAATGGTATACACTAGGGCTGGCTTCCGCAAAGAAAAAGATGCCGGGGTTTACCACGGGTTTTCCTTAACTACCACGGTATATCACTACGTCTAGCTTAAGACTAACAGTTATGATTATAGCACAGGCAACTGTATCATAAATCATAAATAAAGAGTAAGCAAAAAAAAAGTTTTTTATAAAATTATAATATCTTAGAAAGGTTTATAACACGGGAAATTGACCACACACTCTCTAAAGGTGCAGTTTGGTTTAAATAATCATTTCGTTAATACTGGTGTTATTTTAAATATATTCACATATTAATAAGAAACTATGGAGCTTCGTCTTTAATTTGATATCCATATTTTAAAATCCGTCCATAACTTAGAATATAAACCCATTTGGCGTGAAATCACTTTCTTGTTTCTTGTTTAGAATAGCATTGGCGTTTCTATTGAATGCACCTCAGTGACTGTCTGGACACCATGGTATACATTTAATGGTATAACATTTTCACTAGTGGATCAATTTCAATGGGATGTTGCATGAAGGCAGTTCTAACAATGTTATCTATGAAATAATCAGAATGTAATTAATTTATGAGGAAATCGAAAGCTAATTCTTGTTTTTGATACAATGAAAATCTGACCACATTAGTACAAAAACACCTTTCTAAGATAAGATAAATTTTATAAAAGATTTGTTTTACTCTATCAATAATACAGTTACCTGTGGATAATAGTGGTCAGAATATGAATGGAAACCTCACAGCGAGGCTATTCTTAAGAACGACGACGTCACTTGACTAGAATTATATAAGTATTAATTAGAGGTTAATACACGACACAGCCGGGCAGGGAGGCGATAATCCGCCGGGAAAATGAATAATCACCTCGAGGGCTTTAGTGCGCCCGTTCAAACCGGTCCGATTATGATTATGAGGTTGCGGACCGGGCGGATAGGCCATAATCAACCACGTGATGGCCATAATCAGCCGCAAATAGGCTCACTTTTGTTACTATATATAGTAACAAGTGTATTAATACTATATTACACAATACGTTGGATTGATGCACACTTGATGCCGGACATACGAGAAAGTAATTATAGTAGCATGGCATTCCAAGGGTTTCATGTATATTATAGTTTGCCATTACCGCAGGTAACTTCAAAATAATTAGAAGCAGAGATAATGTCGATAAAATACCGGTATTTGGGATGGTACCGCGGTACGATGGGAAAATGATGCCACGGGTACCGGTTAAAGGCGGTGAAATAACAGAATAATCATGTATTTTCAAGACAAGAACCCCACCAAAAATAAAGCGTAGAAACTATTTGCCTTGGTGCTATAATGTCTCTGGATACGGCCCTTACTAGATGCAGATTTTGTCTCTGGATACGGCCCTTACTAGATGCAGATTTTGTCTTGGATACGGCCCTTACTAGATGCAGATTTGTCTCTGGATACGGCCCTTACTAGATGCAGATTTTGTCTTGGATACGGCCCTTACTAGATGCAGATTTTGTTGATACTGGAGTTCATGAAAATTAACGACATTTTTTAGGTGATTACTAGGAGCTGCATGTTTGGTGATAAAACTAGTCCAGGGGTGGTATTCAATATTGATCTTATTTAGTTGGAGAATAAGGATAGCCAATCATAACGCCTGTTACTGACCGAGAGTTTAATAAGGTGTGATCCGATTGGTTGTCAAGTAAGATCGATATTGAATACCACCCCAGGCTGGGCAAATATTACACATAGAAACACAGCGTCCGCTCGAATTACTACAATTCCAATATTTACTATGTAAGTAATTAAATCCATTGAGTTATGTATGGTTATGTAAAACTAGACTATGAGGACTTTTCGGAGTACCCAGGATGAATATCTTGGTACTATAGGGGGTTTCAGTAGATCTGCAGAGACTGCTGTACAATAATAATTTTCATATATAGGTAGAATCTGATAAAGTATGCTACTCAACCCTTGATAAAGAGAACCTATATACTACACTAGTGTAATATAACCTTTAAATGACGTCATTATATATATCCTGTGCATGACGCAATTTTTGCGTCGTTTATATATAAGTGTGGTGAGCGTTGGCCTATAGGGATAGGTCCCGGGTTCGATCCCCGTCTGCGCCACTGCTTCATTTTCTCTGAGCAAGAATAACCCACATGCTCCACTCGACCAAGATGTGAAATGGACGCCGCAGATCGATGTTGGCTGAACATCTTCCAGGAGAGAAATAGTCTTCACAGGGAGACTCGAACGAAGGTTTCTTTAGGTAACCCTATGACGTGTGGAAGTTAAATGTCAAAGGGTGACTGAACGACTGAACTGCTGAAAGCAGCCCTCGAAAATTGGTAACTTAACTTCTTTTTGTTCGTATATAACATAGGGAGATTTAAACAGACAGATATTTTCGTGTTATTGGAGTTATAAGAAACTAGAATCTAATCACGTTTATATCAAGTGACAACTTGTGATAGATTCTCTATATATCAAATATACAGTATAATCATTAAGTATGTCACTCTATGGTTCTATTTCCCTGAACGCGCTAGTAATATGTTCACCAGTGAAATGCCATCACTCAGTTGTCAATGAATACATCTGTTGCTATCAATTCACATTTTATTATATTACTTTATTATACAAGATATGAATAGAGTCTAGTTCATTTACAATGTACCATATTCTAAAGATGTATTTTTCCCTTTCCTATTATAATCACCAAATACATATATTTTATAAACAAGATTTATGTTACATATTCTCTACAGAATTATCCGATATGTTATATTGCCATTTATTATATATTATACCTAACACTGTATTGACACAAATACAGGCCAAATCGCACAGTTGAATATATAACGCGACAGATTGAATTTTCCGTATCATACATGTCTAGCTTTACGAATCCGTATCATACATGTCTGACGTGTTATATGCCGAACATATGCCAACGTCAATGACGCCATGACGTAAACATTTACATTTTTATGAATGGACGTCGCGTTATATGCCGAAAATATTCCGACGTTCATGGCGTCAGTGTTTCTGGAATTGTTTAAATAAATTTCC
This sequence comes from Spisula solida, assembly GCA_947247005.1. Lineage (NCBI taxonomy): Eukaryota > Metazoa > Mollusca > Bivalvia > Venerida > Mactridae > Spisula > Spisula solida. Next base: position 17,824,730 of record OX365962.1, on the reverse strand, counting down.
AGTACACGATCGTTTAATATGTACGGAATATCACTACAGTGTGTTGATCCGTTGGGCCGTATTACCTCGAGTTGCTTGTGTAATGCCGTATCTCGCGAGACCGTTAGGTCGAGCGTGATGCGGTATGGTGCAAGCAACGAGAGGTCGTCAAAGTTGCGCGTTTATTATAGTGAAAATAAGTAGCTATTTTTATGTTTCGGCTAGAAATGGCTAACATATGATAAAAAGAACATTACATTTGTGACTTTCCACATTGGATTTATTAAACTCGTTGAATAAAATCGATAAAATGCTCGGCAGAGCCTCACATTTTATTATTTTATTCAACTCGTTTTAATAAATTCAATATGAAAAGACACTCATGTAATATCCTCTATATATCAATTGACAACTCGTGATAGACCCTCTATGTACATGGTCATCTATGAGTTACTCGACTTTCTGTCACAGTTAGACTGAACGGATTTTAGAATATAACCTACATTATGAGCCAATGAAAACGCCGCATTTTCGCGGTTAAATGAAAATTTAATCATTAAAATTTTCTCTTAACAGACTTGACGTCTTGCGTTGGCGCTAATTTCTATCGGCCAATCAGAATGCAGAATGTTATATTCTAAGTTAGTTAGAACATATTAAGTAAATTTTAATGACTAAAAAGGCCTCGCTTCGCTTCGCTCGCTCCGCCCTTTTTAATCATTAAAATTTACTTAATATGTTCTAACTATAACTTAAAATGTGAGGTATTAATTTTAAGGTAATAATAATAATAATTAATCATTAAATAAATAATACACCGCATACACAAATGTATTGTTCATATCCGTTAAAATACGGCGCAATTATGTTACATGTACTATATTTATTTTTGACAATTTTCCATAAGACATCGAGGAATGAACATATTAGCAAGAAAACAAGCATCTTTGCTATGCAGTTTTACAGATCATTCGTACATGGGAGAATATCGCTGACTTAGAATGAGAGGGTCGTAAGTATAAAATCAATATTTTGAGAAGACAAGAACAAACTGTCTGAAAACTAATCTTTACTAACAGAAAACAAGCTGTTACATCTTCAGTTTGGTCAACATGACAATAGGCTCATAAAAAGCGCCTTGAGATGCAGATTTCAAATATGCATGCGTCTTATAAGGTCGTAAGTAGTAATTCTTAGCCAGCGATATAGCCGCATATACATTCACATTTGAACACTCCCGTGATATTTAAACCATTTAATCATATTCTGTCCGTTACTATGGTGCTTTTCTCTTGGTGGAATGTCTTCAACAAATAATATGACGTTAACACTGCAATTTCTTAGATAAATGATCCAATACTAGTATAAGTGAACTTAATACATTGATTTAAAGCCAAATAAACTCCTCACTCCTAAACAATGAATCCATAAATAAACTGGTATTGAAGTTATTATTTATTATGAGAATTCCTAAATTGCTCTCGTTAAGTCGTGTGTTTGTCGTTTATGATTGTAATATTATTGGTCACCATAGTGCAATGGAAGTAACAGCATAGCTTCCTTTGCCACCCAACCCTATGAGAGCAGTGACTTAATAGCTTAGTCACCTCCTTGATAAACTCATGGTAGAGCGTCCGCTTTGGGTGCGAGTTCGACACCAGGCCGCGACCAGTCATACCCTCTCTAGACACTCATAATAGGCAAGTTAGGTTCTCTTCTCTCGTACCCTCGTTACGATGGATAACATCAGGAGTAAGGTGTCTTCAATTAATTGATCTGTTCAGCAAGCTGTCAACCGGCGATTAAAACAAAGAAACGTCACGAAACAATTAAATCAGTATTGACGACTCTGGTCACGTGATACAAAGGCAGTTGATTCGATTTGGGGCAAACATTGTTTAGCTGATACATATAAGGAAAGTTTAAGATTTTTAGATAATTTTAAGTTTCCCTTAAGATGCTTTGTGAATACGTTCGACGTTTGCTATATAGAGGATTTGGCATGAGTGCTCATTACATACGAATTATATTAATCGAGTGGACAAATAATATGGCTATGTTGAAAAGTCTGTGCTATAACAGTGTTATATGATTTATGGTCGCCAGGATACACTCTCTTTAAATCAACATATGATTTATACAGGGGTATCTAATTCAATATACACAAATTTACAACAGCATTCCGTGTCGTATGATTAGGTTGTCAAAACAGACTCGTTTAATATACACTGCCCTCCAAAATTTCCTTCACATTCCTCAAATTATATGATCTACTACATGTTTCCTCATAGTTTTCATTCAAAACTTTTGAAAAAGATTGTTTTCTTTATCATGTTCTTATTTGGATGACATTGTGTAATTATTTGACAACAAGCAAATAGGTGTAAGTCAGTAGAAGTAAATCGTATATTTTGTGGAGTGTTTAGGAACTTTTGGAGGGCAGTGTATGTTGTTGCAACATGTTAATTAGATATTTCTTAACACATTGTTTTCAATTTTCAGCAATGTCGCTAATAATCTAGTTCGTTTACTGCACCTTACACAATAGAGTACAATTTATGATGTATCTGACCTAAAGGTTCGTTTAGACAGTACATGTTGGTGTACATACGTCTATGATGTAAATTTTGGTGTACATAAGTCTATGATGTACATTTTGGTGTACATAAGTCTATGATGTATCTGACATTTTGGTGTACATAAGTCTATGATGTATCTGACATTTTGGTGTACATAAGTCTATGATGTATCTGACATTTTGGTGTACATAAGTCTATGATGTATCTGACCTAAATGTTCGTTTAGACAGTACATTTTGGTGTACATAAGTCTAGGATGTACATTTTGGTGTACATAAGTCTAGGATGTACATTTTGGTGTACATAAGTCTATGATGTACATTTCACAAGACTCACATCATTCCTACCATGACTTATGAAGTACATGATATTTCCCTCTAAACCCTCAGTGAAAACAATGGAGTTGTACATCTCCAGAAAATGTGTGGTAGAAGTGTACTACACGTGATTAACTACACAGTACATTCTGGCTTATAGGTCAAAATGTATACACCAAAATGTATTGCCTAAAAGGCACCTTAAATCTGCCAATTGGCCAACTATGATATCATATTGCCTTGACGTATGCAGTACGAATTAAATTATTGCTTTCGACCTGTTTAGAATATTGGACATAATGTTGGGTTGGGTTTTTGAGGGTCAGTCATAAAGTAATTCCTTTGTCTATTCTTAGTGTAGAAGTGATGGATTATTTAACCGTGTCGCATCCCTTTGTTGGCTACCTACATGGCCCCGCCGATCTACACCGGATAGAATTCGGGAAACGGCTTACCATAACATTAATTCAACTTCATTCGTCATAAGCGGTTAGCGTCACAAGCGGCTACGCTAACCATCATGTAACAATCATGTGATACCACGTGATATACGCATTGCAAATGACCAATCGTGAAAGTTGGCCATTTCCGTTTGTCTCCGGTAAATATACATTATATTGCATTGCATAACAGCCGAGGTGATCAGAATGGCAAATAATGTGCAAACGTTATTGTTTTACCTTCCGTCCGTACTTCCATCTGTCTTTTAACGTTAAAAAAATAATAAAGCTTCTGCTTTTATCAACAATGATTCCTAAACAACATTAAACAGAAATATACATGTAGCATAGAACTGTGATTCATGAGTTAATAACTGAACATTAAAATAATGATAGTTGTGCTCAGATAATGTGTCTTCTCTCGGAATCTTACATTATCCAGGTCTGCGCACTGACAATATGATGATGTATGTAGCATAATGAGACCCTAAGATAGTCTTTTACAGATGTAATGAGTATTACAAAGTTGGTTTTTAAACAGGGAACACGCGGCAGTTTTCGAATCCCTCAAGAAAAAAAGCTAAATTTAGTACAAAGTTCATATTTCATGCGGATCATATCTGGCTTGGTTCATGCACTGAAGAAAACAGAAATATCCGATGTGTCACGATGGACACAAAATGATTGAGACCATGAAGATTGAGATAAGATGATTGAAACCATACTTATGGACTCTCGCGACAAGGTGTCTGTTACATATTAAGCAAAGCGTTACCGAGCGCTTTAATTCAGTACAACCAACGCAATTAAATATCGTAGACAAGGATTACATCGCGTAGAAGGGAATCTTCCATTATCCAGGTATGTGTCACTGACACTATGATGAATTATGGAGAATAATGATAACTTAATTAAGGTAGTCCTGGATTTGTTTTCATTTCACAAAATTAACTAGAATAAAACATAAAAATATGTCAAAAGAACAGAACCAATCGACTTATCACTATTAATTTGCACTTTAAACATATTTTGGCGACCATCTTGGATTCTGGGCGATTGTAAAAGAGGATTGTTTTAAGAAATTGGTTTTCATAAATAATAGACGTTAGCCATTAAATAAAAACAATTTACGTAGGAACACAAATCATGTCTCATTATATACTAAAAATAGATTAATGAAAATTATGTTGAAGTAAACTAAAGAGTTTAAAGTTGACTTCGCGAACTTATAGAAGTTTTAAATATTTGATATTATTGTGTTTTAATCGATCAAAGAAATGTCCCTTTATATTTCTATTGTAAAACATGTATCAAGAGCCGTTATCGAGTCAATCAGTAGTTGGTAAACAAGGGAGACACTTCCATAGTTTATACTAATTTATTTAAGGTCGATTGTGAAACAAGTTTTTTCAACTTATATTAATCACTCTCGACACCTCATTCCTGATGTAATCCATCGCCACGAGGGTATGAGAGAAGAGAAGCCAGTTTCCCTTTTACGCTGAGCGTCTAGCAAGGGTATTTCTGGTACCATTTTTATTTCGTCTTTGGTATGACGCGGCCAGGGATTGAACCCGAGACCTCCCGCACTCGAAGCGAACGCTCAACCACTAGGCTATCGAGGAGGCGATACTTCCATCGATAAGCCAGTAAAATGATTAGGACAGTTCGCCATATTATTACAAGTTTGGTTTTTAGTTGGTCAAATTGAATGTCGCAGATTTAATGAACTTCATTTAAATACAGAAAGAGGCAATTAGAAGAAATTTGTCTCAAACCCTGAGTTCACATTGTAACGACGTACAGGGTTGATTTCGCACATACTCGACTAAATTAGAATGCATTCAGCGCTTTGATTATTAAAGGGACGGTTATAACAACGCAACATTATAATAATGATAATAATTTGAATTTCTAGAATGGTCATCAAGTATAAAATAATAAGAGCTTTGTATTTTTAGAATGATCTTTAAATACCAACCAATCAAAGGCTTGCATTTCAAATATCAACCAATCAGAGGCTTGCATTTCAAATATCAACCAATCAGAGGCTTGTATTTCAAATATCAACCAAACAGAGGCTTGTATTTCAAATATCAACCAAACAGAGGCTTGTATTTCAAATATCAACCAATCAGAGGCTTGTATTTCAAATATCAACCAATCAGATGCTTGTATTTCAAATATCTACAAATTAGAGGCTAGGATTTCTAAAATTGTCTTTAAATATCAACCAATCAGAGGCTTAAAATTCTAGAACGTTCTTCAAATATCCTCCAATCAGAGTCTAGGATTTCTAGAATGATCGTCGGAATGTCAATACATGTATATTATGTATAATATTTGAGACAGTTGTCATATGATCACCTTCTTCGAAAACTATTGATCGACTCAATTTGTTATTTCATACAACAATTGGATGATTAGAATTCAAGCTAGGTCGTATGCAGTAATGTAATTAAAGGAAAATACAGACTGTTGTAATTGCTTCTCGAAAGAATTTGCCTCAAAGTTACTAAGCCAGATATCGAGATGTTGAAATTAACAGAAATTTGCTCGATTGCTTGTACTGTATTATACTAATTATTGCCCACATGAGTTTGTGACCTTCTGGAAATTTAAACTATTTAAGAATGGTGATCAAAGACACACCTTCATTCATAAATCATCATTTTCTATTGGTCAACAATGACACACCTTCACAAATCATCCTTTTCTATTGGTCAACAATGACACACCTTCACAAATCATCCTTTTCTATTGGTCAACAATGACACACCTTCATAAATCATCATTTGATATAGGTTAACGAAGACACACCTTCATAAATCATCATTTGATATAGGTTAACAATGACACAATTTCATAAATCATCATTTGACATAAGTCAACGAAGACAAACTTTCATAAATCATCATTTGATATAGGTCAACGAAGACAAACTTTCATAAATCATCATTTGATATAGGTCAACGAAGACACACTTTCATAAATCATCATTGTTCATTGGTCAACAATAACACAACGGGGTGTTTTTGATTGCTTAAAAGGGATAATAGCGTAGTTTTTTGTCGTTATAATTTATATTTTAATAAGGATTAACATTTGTTGTTTTTCAGTTTATTTTTATTTGCATATACATGTAATGTCACAAAATTAAAGTTTAAAGATATTGAGTTAATTATAGCCTATAAGGGAACATATTCTTTAAAACAATATTGAACAGAGCAGTTTAAAAATATACTAAAATGTCCCCTTTAAACGAACGAGTTAATAATAATATTTATTCCACGGAAACGTTGAGTTTGTAAATATACTGAGTGGTCGTGAACATAAAAAATATTTATTGCACGGGGCGGTTGAGCTCGTAAATATACTGAGCCTTTCTCTTTAAAGGAACGTGTACATTAAAATATTCATTGCACGGAGTCATTGAGTTCGTTCATATACTGATCCGTCCTCTTTAAAGGAACGTGTTCTTAAAATATTTATTGCACGGAGCAGTTGAGTTCGTTAATATACTGAGCCTTCCTCTTTAAAGGAACGTGTATAACTCCAACGCGATAAATTGCTATACAAAAACAAACACAAAATCCGCTATATTTATCGTTTCTGAATATTTAGGAGCATGCAAACTATATATGTTGTGCCAGATGTTTGAATGCTTTCGTAGGCAAATGTTACGGTCCTTGATTTTAATCCATAACAAAAATATAGGCAATATTGTGTTTGTTTTTGTACTGCAATTTATCGCGTTGGAGTTATACTTAAAATATTTATTGCACGGAGCAGTTGAGTTAGTTAATATACCGATCCGTCCTCTTAAAGGGAACGCGTACATTAAAATATTGATTCCACGGTGAAGTTGAGTTGATTCATTTAGAACGACAGATATGTTAGGAATGAGTGACAACAGCAAGCAGGACAATCATGAAGATTTGCATACCAGGACGTTCATGAAATATAATCTTGATCAAATGGATTCCTTTCCAGAAATGTCAATCATTCTATGCATGCGCTTAACTTGCTGACTTGCTTGCAAAATATCAGAAATGTGCATTGATTTGTATTGTATTAACTGGTGTTGACAGTTGGTGTGGTAACATTTGTTTGTGTTTTGTCCAGCTTAATGCCGTTTGTAAACGATGTTTAATCCCATGTGGTTGACACATGACATGGTCAGAAATCTGTGAGATAATTGACAAACAAAACATGTGCCACCGCCACAGTTTTGCCACTTGTTTGGTCACGTGACCATTCCAACACAATAAGCACTTAGATAACCTGTCTATAGCTTTGAAATCGAATTCATTAACATTTTGAAACCATAGCAAATGTCACAGAATCAAAGCCGAACTATTTTCAAATTGTCGCCCAACCTATACATTCTATGTAATTGAAGTTTTGCTTTATTATTGGCAATTCAATCATGTTTAACTCTAGCAAACTTTCTATTAGTTTGTGAAGTAAACAGCAGACTCTCTAGTTTACTTCAACAGATGTTTTATTAATCTATTTTAGTATATAATGAGACACGCTTTTATAACACGAATTGTTGTCGATTTATTTACAAATTTTGTTCCTACGTAAATTGGTTTTATTTGATGGCTAACTGTCTACTATTAATGAAAACCATTTTTTTTAAATTCCTCTTTACAATCGCCAATAATCCAAGATGGTCGACAAAATATGTTTAAAGTGCAAATTAATTATGATAAGTCGATTGGTTCTGTTCTTTTGACATGTTTTTTATGTTTTATTCCAGTTAATTGTGTGAAATGAATACAAATCCAGGACTACCTTAATTAAGCTATCATTATGCTCCATAATGCATCATAGTGTCAGTGACGAAGACCTGGATAATGTAAGATTCGTTTCTACGTGATGTAATCCTTGTTTACGGTACAATGTATGTAATTGCTTTGGCGGTAATTAAATTAAGGCGCTCGGAAATGCTTTGTTTAAAATGTAACGGACACCTGGTCGCGATAGTTCAGAAGTATGGTTTCAATCATCTTTTCTCAATCTTCATGGTCTCAATCGTCTTGCGTCCACCGTGACACATCGGATATTTATGTTTTCTTCGGTACCGTACATGCACTATTACAATGCGATCAAGCCGAATATGCTCCGCATGAAAACTCGCTTTGAGCTATATTTGGCATTTTCTTTGGGGCATCGAAAACTGCCATGCGTTCCCTGTTCAAAAACCAAATTTGTAATTATCATAACAAAGCATCTGTAAAAGACTACAGAAAGCTTTCATTATGCTCCATACATCATCATATTGTCAGTGACGCAGACCGGGATAATGTATGATTCTGAGAGAAGACACATTATCTGAACACAACCATCATTATAATGTTCGTACTCAGTTAATACTCATAAATCATATTTCAATGACGTGGTAAGTTCGGACCAACGATGTTGCATGTACATTTCTGTCTAATGGAATATTAAACAAGACATACCTTTAAGTTGGAGTTTGATGGTAATTATCCTTTATTACCGGTCGGGAACGAGGTAGTCACACGCGATAGCACAAGCTAGCTAGCCATCAGTATTTAACAACAACAAATGGTTGGTGGTATTATAATTATGGAGACAAAATTAGAAGAACGTTGTGTGGAAATCATTGTTGATAAAAGCAGTAACCTAATTATTATGTTAAAAGAAAGATGGAATTGCGGACGGAAGGTAAAGCAATAATAACACATCGAATTGTGGTCAACAAACTTTTCTCTAATTTAAAAGTGTTAGCTTCCATCCATTAATGACAATAATTTACTGTATCTATTCATTATTTAAGCACGACAGTACATTTTAAACTAAATTCTCTCTCAGCTTTGTCATTATTTTGTTTTCACGTGTATTTGCAATACATATATCACGTGGTATCACATGCACCGAGCGGTTCGCGTACGCCGCTTGTGGCGAATGAAGTTGGAACAATGAAGTGGTAAACCGTTTCCCGAATTCTATCCGGAGTAGACCGACGGGGTCATGTAGTTGGCCAATTGGTAGATTTAATGTGCCTATATAGGCAGTACATTTTGGTGTATACATTTTGACATATAAGTCAGTATACACTTATTTCATGTCTGTTTGGTTAACAGTCAAAACTATTGTCCCGAGGTATCGGGGAAGACTTTTGAACTGTTGCACGAGGCCGATAGGCCGAGGGCAACAGTTCAAAATGTCGTCCCCGATACCGAGGGACAATAGTTTTGACTGTTAACCCAAAACAGACATGAAATAACTGTTTTATTACCTAATACTCTATATAACTACAGTTAAGTTCTACTTAGTTTGTCATACTAATAGCGGATATTTTTTGTTATAGATTCAAGACTGTCATTATCCCCATGATTTTATCACCCTAGTTACACTGATAAAACAACATGATTGGATATTCGCAACATGATTGAAAAATGGCGGATGTATGTTTACATATTCATCGCATTTTCGGACAATTCTTCAAAATCTACGGGTTTAACCACCTTTTGATGCTGTATGAAGATAAACTTGTACAATCCTTCCA